>JAPYKE020000173.1:930000-1299296 GCA_028554795.2 Sinohyriopsis cumingii
CAAATCTTCTAAAATATCCACTACACTCGCCCATCCCAAGAAAGCTTCCCAGATAGCTTGCAACCATGTCCACGGAAATGATATCCTTGTGGTCATACTTGGTATTCCACAAACCGCCGTGTCCATACTCGACACAACTCAATTGTATATCCTCGAGAAACTCACTTCGGGTTGGTTTCCATGAATTTCTTTCTCTGGCAGCGTGAGCGGCAACACTTCGAACTGTAAAACAATTAGTTAATAACTGCTCAGTGTTTTCTGAATATCTCTCTGTGAGTTTTTTCATTGTTGCTGCAGAAATTCCGTCCGGTATAATTCACCGTTAGATCTTACAAATTGATCATACTCGCCATCTTCGGAACTTTTAAACAACCACATTGACACAGGGTAGCCTTTGCTTATCTGTTTAATAAAATCAAATATATTTCCCGAATAATATTTCACAACACGATCCCGCAGAAATATCGTAACTTCGTTAGTCCAAGCGTGAGCGTTATGATCAATGATATTTATTGGAGCTCCGTTCCGACTATATTTCGATTTGTGTAATACTTCTTCTATTATCGTTGTTATGGTTATGGGGAATCTAAGTGCTTTTTCTAGCTCAGCAACATCATTTATTGACGCTCCTGTATCCTTGACTTTTTCAGCCCACGCTGCTATCTTGGAACATCTTAGATCAGTTAGACCGTTTCCACGCATCGCATTTTTGAAATGTTCCATTACTCGCTCGGCTACACAATTCAGCCTTGAGAATCTCATTGGGGTGAGTTTATTGAGTTTTGTTTTTTTATCGGATAGATTCCATAAATGACCGCGGTCACAGGATATGCTCGAGTGTAATATGGTTTATCAATCCCAGTCAACATTCCTGGTTTGGAATCTTTACTTAACAGAACGGTTTTTTCATTAGCAAGGACAGGGTCAATTTTATCACGGATAATCCACGTATCGGAATCATCTTGCACAATAAACTTTATTCCGAAAAAATATTTCTGATTAAGGTAATCGATAATTGTTTTCGCTCTTGCATCATTCATTGTAGCATCAATGACAGAGTCAACATTAACTTCGTCAATGACACCTTCGGTGTTGTGTATAATTTTAAATGTGGACCATACGTGAGATGCTCCATCATTACAAAATTCTTTTTTGGCATTCCTGATAATATCAAACAGATCAGTCAGGGCTTGTCTCCGCGAGTGAGGGGTTAATCTGTCAAGATCGAATCTAGAAGCTTTCCAGGGCTTGATTGCAGATAATCTTTTAAGCTCCTCCATATTATATTTAAGACAAACATTTAAATAAGAAATATTATATATAATGAATCAGTGCAAGTGGCTTAAAGTTGGATCTGTAACTCCTTGTAATAAATCCTGCAAAAAAGAATTTTGCGGGGAACATTCCCAAAGCGTCCGAAGGGGGAGTTTAGGACCAATACCCTGCCTGCGATGTGGTGTTGGGGTCAGGGGTAAAACACAGTTATGTGCAAGTTGCAGGCAAAAGAGATACCGTGAACTTAAAAGATATTATAACAAAAAAAATAAAATAATGTTGCGTTAAAATGTGAGCGCGATTATTTAACTAAGTTTTCAGACAAATTATAAATTAGACAAATACATTATTATATAAATGAGCCAAGAATTTGTCCCACATCCTATCATTAAGAATTACGAAGCGAATCTTGAGGGAATAGTCAGACACTGCAAGTTGAAAACACCAGTTGGTTTTGTTAATAATACTGGTTATTTAATGTTTACTGTTGGAAAGAAACATTATCTCTGTCATCACTTCGTGTTCGAGCTATTTAACGAAGTGATCCAAGACAGTCTTGTGATCGATCACATCAATGGTGTGAAATCCGATAATTCTTTATCCAATCTGAGAATTGTGACACAAAGCCAAAATTGTAAATTTGGTAATATTGGCCGTAGTGATAAAAGCGCCAAGGGGGTTGTATCCATAAACTTAGAGACAAATGAAAAAATAATATTTCAACTCAGCTGGCAAATATTTTGATATTTGTGTAGCCTCAGTACAAAGAGTCGCAGAAAAGATATACACATCTGCCCTCTCAAAAAAATATAGTCAAAAAATTGTTTTTCATTATTGTTAGGAATCCTGAAGTTTTTTAATGTAAATGGGAGATAACTCCGTTAAGCATATCTCATGCAATTAGTTCCTTCCCCTTGACTTCGTCAAGGTGACTTCGTCAAGGTGATTGTGCAACACCTTCCGTGGGTAATATATTATCCTGAAAAGTAGGACTAAATTCGCAACAACTTAAGTCAAATTGTACGTTATACAGTTAACTGTAATGATATACACTAAAACGGGTAAACAATTTTCCGTGTACAGGTAACATGGAAGTAAAACATCTCCAATTACTTCCCGTTGATTTTATCAAGGATTTTATCAAAGTCTATCACATGGGCGGGTGTACAATAAATAATTTTTTTTTTCACAGATAAGATCCTTGTTTTATTAAATTCGTTTGGTTTTCTGGTTCATCTGTATTTTTTTGTGATTATATTTAAGAAAACAAGTTCGAAAACCCGAGTGAGCTACTTTTGAACTTCCATGTATCAGTCAGTTTATATACTATAGTGTCCGAATTATGTATGGGGTTTCGAAACCCAACAAAGTTGCACAACTTTCCGCATTATCACCCTGACGGGGTGACATTTTACACCTCGCGGGATTGATTTTGGGGGAGGGTGTGCAACTTTGTTGAGCATAGAATATTAAAAAATACATGTTGTACTGTCCTTAGTTAAAAAATACATGTTGTGCTGTCCCTGTAAACGTGCTAAGATGCGATGGCACCTTAGAAGCTTACAGATGTAAATACTATATGTTGTGCTGTCCCTGTAAACTTGCTAAGATGTGGTGGCACCTTAGAAGCTTACAAATGTAAATACTATATGTATATATCTGTCCTTATATGAACCTGCTAGCATATCATTTGGGTAAGCTAGGAGTTCAACATGGGGAATGTTTCGTCTTTTGCAAACACGCCCTCTGGGCCTTCTAGACTGTTATTTGACAGGTTAGGGGCTCACATGGGGGTTGTGTTTCCGCTCCTGAGTTTGGTAGGATGTCATAAGACAACTTAGAGACTCAAGGAGATGTGGTGTGCATTTTTTTTTCTTTTCAATATATAATATTTATATATATATGAATTATGAAAATATCAGTGATGTGATTGTTGCTATGAAAAAATTAGAAGAGCGCGGATTTATATCCGATAAACTAAATCCTGAAACAATCATGTCTGATTTTGAATCACTACATGAAGCTAAATGCACAGGGCGTTATATTCTGCCTGCTCAGTACCGATTTATAAAGAGGATCCAGATGAATTTATATAAATCGCTGGCTACAGTAGAAGAAGCACAAATAAATGAATTTGTTTCGTTGTCTTGTGCAATTGAAAAAATTAGGTTGGAATTAGCTCAAAAATAAGAAACAAGGAAGGTGAAAAATACTCGTGTAAGAAAGCTAAAAAATTGTATGTCCGTTGATGAGGAAGTAAATACCTAGAAATGAAGTCAAGTACTTGGAAATTGAAAGTAAAAAAAAAATATCATTTTTTTTTTACTTCCTCATCAAGGAGACTTGTATAAGTCCGATAATATTTTCCTTAGTTGACTGGATTTAATGCAAGAGTGAGCATAATTTTGATCTCGGTCACATACAATGCTCGCATCTGAGACTATCTAACTGTTGCTGTGTTAGTAAGAAATCTTCGTCTCCGTATTCGTCAATAATAAATTTAACGTTAATTTCTTCTTAGGCAAATGCGTCTTTAACTGCTTGCTCGAGCGCTTGTTTGTCATACACAAAAACATTTATATGGTGGTACATATTCATAAATCTAAGATCTAAATACGCGTATATACTCTAAAATTTGAGGTATACTGCAATGCACGATCACAATATGATCTTTTTTTAGTCTTTGTAGTTGCGTATCAGTCAGTATAAAATCGTCAGTGCTGTATTCGTCAACAATTATTTTTTCTGGGGTAACTTTTCCGGTACTGACAGCTTCATCAAGAAGTTCTTTATTATGTATGAAACATTTTACGTGGTGGTACATTATATAATACTCGATTGATTAATTGTGAAATCGTAAATGATTTTTCAGTAAAAAATATATTTTTTTTTACTTTACTAAATTCGCAAGTAAACACCCTATCAAAATTGAGAAATTGGTCGATGTGCATAAATAAAATATTTTTACTGAGCTACAATTGAAAATTGTTTCACGATTGAAAGTCTTTAAGACTTTTACAAGTAAATTAATATGTAGTGTTTCACCTCGAAAATCAAGAAGGTGACCGCTCTGGTCTGTTAGTTTAAAATTTGTTCTGGTCAGCCACGGATTGTGACATCGCAGATAGACTGGATTGATCGGCTCTTGCACAATCAGAAATCCAGGTGGTACATCTTTCGGGGTGAATGAATAAAGAACAAATCCTTGTTGGGCTTGATTTGATACTGTTGTGTCCGTGCTGTAACTGCCATCAATGACATCACACACAAGATTGACCGCGACCACTTCAGTTATATTTACGATGCCCGGAGATACATGTCAGCCTTCTCTGGTTGGGCTATTGTTGTGTCTGAGGATAGTTGGCTCTGGTAGTGTTTTTCTGTACTGTGCAAGTATGTCATCAAAGAACTCATTGATTAGATCGTTGACAGATTTTCTTAACTCGGTTGCATTATACCCGGGAAATTTAAAATTTGGCAGAGTGGCTTCTGTTAGTGAGTATGCAGTTAGAAATTTTTGTTTATAGGGATTTGTTATGTCATCAGTGTAATCAATTATTACCTGAATTAATTGCTGGTTAACATATTCCATGTCGGATACAAGTTGATTTAATATTTCTACGTGTTTGATGATTTCGCTGCGTGAACTTGTTATATCAAAAAGATGTTCTTGGAAGCACTACCGTAGTTGCTCTAGTTGTGTTTTATGTTCTTGATTAATGATTTTAAAATATTCAATAATTTGAAATAGGTCAAAAGTAATAGATTCAGTAGGAGTTCGTTCATAAATAAAAAACCACCGAATATAGTCCTTATTGTAGAAGCTAAACTCACTACCCAACGTTGCATTTTTTATATCGTGTAGATGCTGTTTATATGACGGGTCAATTTTGTGGCATGACTTATTGTCAGTGACATAGTTAGACTTTTTAGGTTCTGGTGGTATTGGTGGCATTGGTGGCGGAGTTTGAGGCCATCCTAACACTGTTCTGATCGAACTATTATATATATCCATGGCATAGTCTGGGGTGCTTATTTCGATGGCAGAAGACAGTGTTGGCTCATGAACAGTTATTGTTATCTTAGATTCCTTTGTTGTGATATTTTTTATTCAACGTTGTAATTTCTCATTGATTTCTTCGATTTGTTAAGACCCAGTTGGTATCCCAATGACGTTCCAGTCTGGTGTGCCATCAGGTTTATTTTTATATGCAAACACAAACGAATTATTTGCTGGTAATCCACCAAACGATTTTGATCTGATATTGGGCCAACTGTGATATACTCGTAATTGTGCTAACGCGATCTTGTTTACTAGAATCGCAGTTGGAAAATTAACACTAAATTCTGGTTTAGTCGAGATTACTGTTATTGAAGAAGTTCGTTTTGGGCTTGTATTTGTGGCTATCTGTTGAAGTAATTCCGACATTATTTATCTTTCGTTGCTTCAAATGACCGGTGTAGTCTTCGTACATCTTTGCCATTTGCGCGAATTCGGAATCTGATATTGTTGTATCGTTGAGACTTGATGATATCAACGATGACAATTTCGAGTAGGCACTCGTGGCCGCATTGTTCAACTTTTCATACTTGTGCAATTTTGTTAGCGCGCAAGAAGATATTTTTTTCGCGATAATATTAGCAACACCTGCAATTGTCATTGATGTTGAAACTGTAATTGTGACCGTGATTGCAGTTGTCACTGGTGTTAGCGCTGATAATAATACTCCCGTAGATGCAACTATCGCGGATACCAAATACACTATTTATCTAGGATAATTACACATCGCTTGTATTTTTTGACTTTTATTGTGCATTCGTTAATGGTATTTTTTCACTCTGATTGCCATTCGCGTACTTGATCATATCTATATTGCTGATCATCCAGTGTTGTCGTTGATGCCGCCATTGTTGACTTCATTAATGCCATTTTATTATTTTACGCAGTAACCAATTGAGGCGTTTCAGCTACAAATTCCAAACACCACCAGTAAGATGTCGCGGTTAATTTCTTGTCGGCAGATTCCAGTATAAATGTTTCTTCAGTTCCCTTGTTTAATATGATAGTCACAACCCCCGAAAACTTGTCAGTGGAATGTCTCCAGGGATACATTGTGAAAATTTCAAATTTAGCGGCACTGAACACAGACAGCCTATACACTCCAGTAACTGTTGCTGTATATTTGATAGTATTATTTTGTTTAGACCATGTTGCAAATCCAGATGATACTGTGCATACTATGTTGGTAATATGCCCGGCAGTTACTCCAGATGGGATTTTAATCAAACTGGTTTCGTTAACGATCTCAGGAATCCCACTTACGATATCTTGCTGTGTTTGTTTGATCGTGTCAATGTTAGTTTTGATATCAGAAAGCTTCATATCGATGACGGGAGGAGTTCCAAAGAATTTATCCGTGGTCTCATCAGTTTTTCTAAAGTTTCTACGGAGATTTGTAAATGTTTTTACATGAACATCATACTCGGCTCGCAACGTGGATAATTTACCGTCAACGGTGTCAACATAATTTTTCGTCGCGGCATCTTCCGGGGATTTGGATCTCTTAAAACCAATATTTTATTACCATTCATGCTGAGTTCATCTGTCATTGTGTCGCCAGTCTTTTTTACACGTTCCCCTGCAGCTTTCTGCATATCATCTCGCAGCGCCGCGATTGATATCAGCGAATCTCTGATTTTTCCTCTATCAGTGAACACAGGGATGTTACCCGGAGTAGATCCAATAACCCTACGAATTATTTCATGCCATTTGATATCGCTGGTTTTTAGTTTTCCGTGTCAGTCCTGAAAAATAACAACCTCATCTGGGTCTATCCCGGTCAGACTTAAAAGATTATCGATTTCATCTTTGGTCGCATATTTTAATAAATCTATGTCGGTGTGCTTCACTTTTCTGTTGAGAAGAGATCTTCTGTAAATATCAACCATTATTTGATAGGAAACTGTTTAAATCGACCCGTGGTATACTCATGCACGACTTTGTGAGGTGGTTTGGTTGACGCTGATATCGCATCGAGAACATTTAATACTTCACGACCACATATCGGAGGATCAGTTAGTGTTTGTGTTGGTAGCGTTGAGTACCAAACTTTTGTCTTTGACGCGGGTACGTCTTTTGTATATTTGACGAATTCAACTGGTGGTGCTAACCCATACGAATCGAAATAGATAATTCCGTGTGAATCGATCGTGTAAGCAACCCAATGAGTTCCTGGACCGTTACTGTTATCAAGATTAATAATTCCGGTTTCTGGATTATTCGGTTGTGCTGGTAGCTGATCTCGCATAAAGACGCCTCTGAAATTTGTTATATTTAATTGTTTAACAGCATTGAGCAAATCAAAATTTGACATTGAGGTAAAACTGTTGGTTTTCAAAACACCTTGTGTGATGTCTAGAACCGTTTTTGGTACCATGAGGGCGGAGTTCCTGGAAGTCTTAACCCACGTCCTTTTTTTTTGTATCCTTTTCCAGTCACCTTTTTTAATGCCATTCCAGCAGCTGTTCCAACAGCTCCTAACACAGCGGCCTTAGCGACTGCGGGAGCAGCAGCAGCTATTAGTGCCGGTATCGCAGCGAGAAAAGGAAATATACCACCGGTTTTAACCATATCTTTGATGGCTTTTGGAGCGAAATCAAGCTGAGTTCCAGTTTTTGCTTGCTTCGCTTTATTGAAATGTTTTAGTTGGGTTTTAGTCAGCGATAACTTGTTTGGACCACCATTAGCGATTTGATCATTTTTTAGTGTTACCGTTGCCCCACATGCGCTCGCGTTTTTCGATTGTAATTTTTTCGCCTGACCAGGAGTCAGAGTGACATTAACGTGACTGTTATGACATTTTATTTAATACAAGATTTATCTAATTGTCTACATGTTTTCCACTGGTGCATCAATGACTTTCATTCGCCCACCAACACCTTCAAGTAACATTGCTTTGTCACTGAGGATGACCGCGATTGCTCTAGCACCTCCAGGAATTTCCGGTGGACCAATTACTCTTGCTGGTACTCGAGCCAGGTGAGCCTGAATAACTATATCAACGACAGATTTTCTGAATAAATCTAAATGTTCCAACGAAAAGTAACAGATCGGATACAACATTGTAAAATTACGCTGGGATATCTGCAACCCAGTGTCAACGTTTTGATCATGCCCATCATAAGATTTCAGTCGATAATATGCCCGTACAACATCATTTTGTTCAAAATTTAGATTAATGTCCTCAGCAGGTTCTTGATGTCCGTTTATTCTTAATGAAACTTCAGAAACCCCAAATGTGTCAAATACCATTGGATTTGCTTCTTGTCTATTTATTCTGGAATCTGCCTGAAACGCGATAAATATATGTCGTGGCTCTGACACCCCCTGTTGTGATCCTAATTGCCACGTGAACAATCCAGCAGCGTTAATAGAAGTGCTATCTGTTGTCATTGATAACCATGATAGCAATGATTTTCCACCCTGAATCATAAAAGAAAGTAACCGTTGTTCTTCAGTGACTGATGGAGTCATTGTTGGCATAGTTTTGTTAACACTACTTTACCAGGATCAACTCCATCAGCTCGCCATATTGCATCAGCATCATTTTCTAACGAGTACTACTGTATGTTTAGCACCAAATATAACCTTTCGGACACTTCTACAAAATCCCAAAAAATGAGATAGTGGAATAGCACAGGAAAACTCTTCGTTGCCGTTTCGCATTGCTCGACACGCGGCAAAACGCAAGTTGAAATTTTCGTTCATGGATACAACTGCATCCCCAGCCGCGTTCATCGTTAATTTCTGTTTTCCAGATGATCAGATGTGTCCTTTACAAACATCATTGTTGGACCAGCTGATCTTGTGTAATCATCAGAATATCTTGCAAGACCAAGTATCGTCGTGGCAACATCGACATTGTCCAAACACGACTCAATATCTTTTCCATCAATCAAATATGTGGCTTTGTTAAATAATGCCATCACACCATTATTAACAAAACCAACATGATCGCCTATCCCATATCCAGTATCATCCACTTTTACGATTCTACCTACAATTTCAATATAAGCTTCATAAGGTAGAAAATATCTACTCGTATCATGAATTTGAAATTCAATTCTCCCCTGCGCGTTAGGTACTTTTGCGTCATAGGAATAATATTGATAATCGTGCAAGGATTCATCTTTTCTAACTGGTTTATCCATATCAAATGCTACATTAGATATGCGTTGAAACATCTTATTGTAATGTATTATTGTCTAAAACGAAGACCACTTCCCACTATTAAACTTGAAGCTATATTTTTTTCTATTTCTTTGGAAGGTACATTAATCAGCGAAGCTAGTTTTTGATTTGCAGTTTCATTTATTATTTTGCTAACATCTGCAGGCATGTCTGCGGTGCTTGGTAATTTTACCGTCTGAGGTTTTCTACGTATTAATCATGCTAGCCTATCTTTGATTGTCAAGAACACTTTGCCGGCAGCATCACTGATTACACCAGGAGCTTTATCTTTAATAATATCAATAGCTTTCGACGATAATTGTTTTGCAATTGGCCCCGCCTTTGGAGCTATTCTTGTAAACAATCCCTGAATAATATTTCCAAGTCCATCTCCATAATATGCACTGTAAACAGGATATCGCGAATTTACTACTCTGACTCGGTGAGACATATGATGAGAATCATGTATGATCATCTTATTTAATTGCGTATTTTTCAAATGGTTAATCTAATCGCTGTCAACAAGTTCATCAATAAGTTCTCGATAAATGTGAGCATCCATGATACCACCTTGAAATAATCGCTGACAGATATCAGCCACTTCATTAATTATTTCTGGCAAGTTATTTCCAACCCGCGCTCCTCCTAAGAGAACTTCTAACCGTGATACATCATTGATGACATTGTTAGGACAAGGGATAAAATCACTTCCCAAACCTGTACCAAATGTTTTTTTTGTGCTAGTCGGTTGTGTTGTTATCTGGGGTGTTTTTAATGGCGTTGACAAATCTGCAGTTACAACAGGGTTTGCAACTCTTCTTGCGTTAACATCTTTCTTAAATTGTTCAAATTCAGCTTTGTATTTTTCCGTGACCCGACTAATATCTTTGTGTGTAGTAAACACCAACCGTTCCCATTGGTCATACCTTAACGATGGTGAACCTGTCTCCAAGTAGTTTTCATGATCATTATATTCACCTACAAGATTAACCGCGTTCTCGTAATTTTTCATCTTAATATTGTTTGCCACACTCTTTGATTTCTGCTTTACTAGGTTTGTATTTTGGCGGAGCTTCGGCTTCTGGTGCCATTTCTGATGCATCTGCAAAAACTTCTTCTTCGGGCGGTATTGCCACAGCTATATCAATTGGAAGATCTCGTAAAATCTTTTTTATTTGTTTGGTTCTCCTCGCAATTTTTTTAGCCTGCGCAGCGGTTTGTTTTAGCACTGGAAGAATACTTTTCTTTGTTCTGTCCTTAGGATCTCCCAATAAAGCTCTTTAGTTACCGCCGCAGCCTGTTCAGTAGCTGCAGTGATGGGTCTAAATAATTGTTCTGCACTTGTCGCCAATTCAACTTGTTCCTGTTGACGTTCTTGTAATTTTTGTTTAACAGAATCTCTCACGGGGAGAAATTTTTTTATTGCTTCTAGTCACTCTCGATTTAATCTAGCAGAATGTGCTTCTCCAATGTTGGCCATTATTGTTAACTTAAATTTTTAATTTATGACAACAGATGCGCAAATATTTTTTTCGTACATCGGTTTTCGAAAAGGGATGCAGGAAGCAGCAAGGAGGGCAATGACAACAAAACGCAGCAACGACGGCGACAATTGTGTTTACAACAAAGCGTCATCGTGGTTTTTTAAAGCGTTTATTTCAGCACTTGGAACCTTCTAAAAGTTGTAGGATTCGCCCTCCCTGCTGCTGCCCTTCCAGGTTAAAACTTTCAGCTATGAAAGTTGTTGATCAATAAGTGGCTGTCAGACAGATTGATCTCTGTCTGGTACAGAGATTGGTGCAAAGTCCCATGAATACTTCACCTAATATTGTTGTGGAAAGCAAGCTTTCTTCATAGTATGTTAACTAAGAAGCTGCCAAATGAACCAGGAAGGTAACCTGTTGCACTGAAGCAATAGGTCCCATCATGTTCAATTAAGAATTCTAGAATGAATGGTCTCTGAGGTAGAATCAAGAAAAAGATTACTCTGACCCTCATCCCACTGCTTGCATAATGTCATCCAGGGAACACTTTCAATGAAATGCAATAGTTGTTGCAACTGCTAAAATGCATAACCAGTTCATCTGTTCTGAGGTTAATTCTCCATATGCAGAATGGATAACCCATGTTATCCAGAAAGACAGAGTGGCTCTAAGATCATTCCTTGCCTCTATCAGAGGTAAGAATAAATGAATCTCCCTCTTTATACTCGCTTGGTTCTTTTCAGGTATTACATCAAACCTCTCAATGGGCTCCATTGGCAACCCTGTCTCGAAGGGTCCAGGCCAGGGAATGGTTTCACCATAAAAGATGTACTGCCCATTGAGTGGGAGCCTAATCTTGGCAATTAAAGCAGCCGCTTTCATGAGTGACCTTGACCCATCCTGTAAGTAGTTCAGATCAACCATCAAAGAATATATTTCACTGATTCTGCCTAATGTAGTCAATATAAAGAAAAAGTAAGTCTTATTAAATAGTGCCTTTTTTCAGCCAGGTTAGAACCCTTGATAGATTCTACTTTGGGAATCCTTGGGCTTTTTAAATCAAAATTTGAGGGAAGATTGGTGAGATCTTTCTTTTGTGATGATGCAGCATGTCAAAGATTGTGGGCCCGTAGACTTACTGTGATTAGAATTGTTTCTCTTTGATGAGCCAAAGGTAGGAAGTTAGCTACTGATGTCTATAGCAGAAAACAATGTTCAGACTAACAACACTGTTAGAAAATTCTCCACACCCCCTCATATATGTTCAAAGTGAAGGCCTTCTCTCTCAAGCAATTCTTTTGATCATCCGTTGTGAGAACTGCTTGTTCTCGAGGGCATGTTTAATGTGCTCGAGACATGCAGGTTTAACAATTCTTGATGTGGATGAAACACCTGCCATCATGGTTGCTTGAGGTAATATCTCTATTTTTCTTGGGATGTCTGCTGCCATACTTGGTAAGTTGTTTATACACAAGTTTTCTCATTTGAGGTGAACAATCGAGATGAGGCAACACTACAGTTCTTTTGCTTTTTGTTGCCCCTTTAGGATCAGAAGTAGCTGGAGTGTAATATTATGTGTTCCAGCCATTCCAATCATTGGAAAGAATGTTGACTGCCCAGGCCTTCAGATCCACGACTGGCAACCATTCTGTTTGTATTAGTTGATTATCTTGTGACAGGGAGTCTGCTAATATATTTAGTCTGCCAGGAATATGATGAGTTTGTATGTGGAACTGTCACTGATGACACCACCTTAGAAAATGCCAACAAGAATGCAGAGGTCAGTGATCTGGTTCCCCCTTGCCTCATTATATAAATCACCAAAGTGGAGTTATCAGACAGAATGAGAATGCCCTTTCCATGAAATGCTTCCAGTATGACTTTCATCTATTGGATACTGATATGTAATAGATGAACAAGAGCTGGACACATGAGCAGGAATCATGTGCACCCATGTTTGCTATGCTTGCATCCATACATACCATCAACCTAGGAAGTTGTACCTGCAAATGAAGTGTCCACCATGTTTAAATTTTTGTTATACTAAAACTTCAATCATTTTAAATTTTGCATTTAAATGAATGATTTGCATTAAAAACATTCATGTTTTCACAACAACAATAAACTTCAAAACCACATTCATTCCCACAAATTAAACTCCATGCAAAGTTAATTTCTCAAAGTAATTATTCAGTTCATTCTAAATGAACTGAATAACAATAACCAGGGATGATATTGGAGAAACAATATGTTCTAATGTTAAAATGTGTACCAAATAGCCAATCTTAAATTATTATCTAAATACACATGACTCAGTTCATAAAGTGATTTAAAATTACAATCAATTGTGTTTTCCTTAACAGGTGGCAGGTGGCAAAATTAACCCTTTATTTGCTTGTCATTTGACAGTTACTCTGCAAGTTTAACAGGACAAAACCTTGATAAAAATTTACCTAGTCAGCTCACCATTCAAACTCTTTCATGCTGCTTTATTTATTATGGCAATTCTAAATCACCCATGTAACTATGCATTATGTACATTTTTCCACTGAGGAATACCATCCACACTTGTTTATAAGTCAATTCCAATTGCAAACTGCACAGACCTAGGTCCACCAGCAGATCTAGATCTAAGCAGTTAGGAGGAATCAGTAGAACAAACAATACATACCCTGATCTGCAAGTGCATTATGTGATGGCAGCTCAGGGTCTACATTGTTTACAGTTGGACTTGACTTGTAAGTATATAAAGAATCTAATTAATAATTGACTGTCTAGCAATGTATGATATCCAGGTGTTATAAGGTCCATGCTACAGTTTTTTTTTAGGTTATTAGGCTCTAATTGAGTCAGGTAAGATCAACATAATCTTGTGCATGTAAAAAAAAATTATACTTCTTCTTCCAAGCCTTAACAGAAATAAAACAATAACATACCTGTAAGGACATTCCTCACCCCTTTTGCACTCCCCTTTGACCCAAAATGAGCAGATATGTGGTCGGTTTCTTTTGTAATAAGGGGTAGTCCTGGCTAATTTGAGTAGCATATCACTAGGAGCTGCAGATTTACCAAGAGCCCCCACAGGATTGGAGCCATCACTGTTTGCAATCTGAAGACAGACCAAAATAATACTGATTTACACTTCTGAAGGATTCATGCATATACTAGTCATGCAAATATTATGTGTGTGTGGGTACTGTGGGTCTTCTTGTTCCCTCTGTTAAAATGTTGCTCATGAGCCCATAATACATCCATGCCATAAATCAAACCCACAGTACACTCATGTCATAAAGCAACCCAAAGGGGGCACTCTACAGATATTATGAACTTCTGAGAGAGTTGCGGGTATAAGGTGAAGTTGTTTATATTTGCAAAATGCACAATGGAATGTTGGCATAGCTCTATGTTACTTTGACATACTTTGGATACTGTACTTGTGGAAACTGTACATGATCTAAGCACACAGCTAACTAAAATGACGGGGGCCCCGAGTGGCCGAGTGGTCTAAAGCGCTCTCCGTTACAGATCACTGCCATCTCACCTCTGTCTGCGCTGGTTCGAGTCTCGGATTCAGCCAATGTGGGTATGTGAGAAAGCTTGCCAGTAGCTTCTCGAGGGTCGGTGGTTCTTTCCGGGGTTTTCCCGGGTTCTTCCTCCACCATTACACTGGACAACAAATTTTTACAAAAGTCATGTTACTGAAATAAAATTAGTCAATTCTTATCAATTTTTATGTGCTGAACACAAATATGACAGTCAAATTGCAAAATTGGCTCTAGTTTTTTTGTAATCTGCAAGAAATTAATGTTTACATAACGAAATGCATTCCAATAGTAAAAGGTCAACTGTAATAGCCTACCTATAAAAAATCAAGTCATTGACTACATCTTAGATTTCTTCGCCTGTCTCTTGTACAGCTGTTCGGGAGCATCTCTGAGGAGTGTCCAGCAGTAGTCAGCCAGCATTGTAGTGGACCATTTTCCCTGGTATCTTTGTTCCATTGTTGCGATATCTTGATGAAAACGTTCGCCGTGTTCATCACTAACAATACCACAGTTGCTAGGAAAGAAATCCAAATGGGAATGAAGGAAGTGAATCTTTAGAGACATATTGCAGCCAAGTTTCTTATACTTCATCAACATGTCTTCTACTAGTTCCTTATAGTTTTCTGCCCTAACATTTCCGAGGAAGTTTGTAGAAACTAGGCGAAAAGCATTCCATGCTTGTTTCGCGTCACCTTCCAGCAAGTTGTTGAACCGGTCATCTTTGAAAAGCTCTCGAATCTGAGGACCCACAAAAACTCCCTCTTTAATCTTTGCTTCGCTGAGTCGAGGGAATTTTTCATGCAGGTATCAGAATGCTGGCAAAGTCCGGTCAATGGCTTTCACGAAGTTCTTCATCAAACCTAGTTTGATGTGAAGGGGTGGTAGCAAGATTTTCTGAGCCTCAACCAGAGCTGGGTGTTGGATATTCTTCTCTCCAATGGCTACATTCTGCCTGTGAGTCCATTCCTTCCTCATGTAGTGCATTTCCCTTGCTCGGCTATCCCACTCGCATAAGAAACACATGTATTTTGTATATCCTTGCTGCAGTCCCATTAAAAGGGCAACTACCTTCAAATCACCACAGAGGTGCCAGCTGTACTTGTTATACTCAATGGAATTCAGTAGCTGCCTTAAGTTATCGTATGTCTCTTTCATGTGGACAGCATACGCTACTGGAATAGATGGAAGAATGTTTCCATTGTGCAAAAGCACAGCCTTGAGACTCAGTTTCGAAGAGTCCACAAATAGTCTCCATTCTTGTGGGTCATGAGTGATTTTTAAAGCATTCATGAGGCCCTCAATATCGGAACAGAATATCAGATTACTTTCCTTTCTGAAGAAAGGCTCCAATTGCTGGTGGCGCTTTCGATATGCAGTAATTGTGACATCTTCTTCTAGAAGATTCCATTGTTGGAGTCTTGATCCTAGCAATTCTGCCTTGTTCTTTGATAAGTCCAAATCACGAATCAGGTCATTTAGTTCTTCCTGTGTTATTCTGTGTGGGGTTGATGATGCACCACAGCGAAAATCTGGATCACTGCATGCTGATGGACCAGGAGAAGAACAGGTCGACTCACCTTTGTCTTCGTCAGATGAATCAAGAGAATATTCTGCTGGAGGTTCTGGAATAGGAAGTCCCTCACCATGTGGAACTGGTCTCAATGCAGACGGAATGTTTGGGTAGACTATTCTCGACTTCTTTCGCTTCGTTATTCCGCCGGAAAGAGGAGGAACCAAGCAGAAGTAACAGTCATTTAGGTGGTTGCTTGGCTCTCTCCACACCATTCGGACTGCAAACGGCATTGATGACCTTTTGCAATTCAACCACTGTGAAAGCTGTGTTGTACATGTAGCACAGCATATATGCGGAGCCCAAGGCTTGTCTTGGTCACCAACCTTGCATCCGAAGTAAAGATGATATGCCTTCTTCACTTGAGAATTGATACTTTTCTTCTGGTTGGCAAATGTCACTTCCCCACAAATATAGCAAAAATTGTCCGCGGTATTAACACACTTTCGAGGCATTACTGTTCTTTATTGTACGTAAATGGATAAAATAATAAGTTTTATGTAACAGTAGCTTGAACTGTCTCGCACAACGTCTAAAATATTTTAAATGCTGAACCTATCTGATTGGGCTTTATATAGTACACTGCTTACGTCAGCTTCAGCAGCCGCCTGGCATTAGTATAATAGGCCTACACATGTATAGTACACTGCTGACATCAACTTACTTCAGCAGCCGCATGGCATTAGTATTGCATTGCATCAGAAAATGATGCAATCAACTGTGGATGATGTGAGCATGATGGTATTATGCAATGTTACATCATTATTCCGGATGTTGCTGCAGTCCTACTGGAGAAATTTACACAGTGAAACATAGAAAATGAGGTATATGAATATCTTCAAAACGAGAGCCAATACAAATTTTTCACGGTTATATTCGTGTTCGGCACACCAAAATACTACAGATTAGGGCCTTTTCAAGTCAGTAATGATTTCACTGTTGACCAGTGTTATTACTGGCCGCCATGTATAGCCTATCGTGTGCTGAAAAACGGCGTTAAACCCCACAACAACAACAACTAAAATGACTGCTCCCTTGTGCTCAAAATATTAGTCTGAATTAGTGTGAAGTACACTATCTTTAGCAATTATTAAAATAGGGAAAAATAATTTTGCCAGAATAGTCAATACCAGCTTCTGAAAGTGCAATGAATGAACCAATATATATATAAAATGTATAAAAAAAGCAAATGACACATTTTATTTACAATTTGCATCTAAAGTCCCGGAAGTGAAAATGACAAAGTGGAGCTAGCAGCTTTGTGAAGGTGCACATCTGAAGTAGGGTCAAGCTGTATACTCTATAACCCATATTACACACATCAATTATGCAACAAAATAAAGAGGATTAAAAGTTCTTTGAACAATACCGAAAATATACAAGGTCTTTTTAAATAGCCAGTGTAACCACTGATGAAAAAAGGGGGAAATTATTTTTCTTTAAAAATCTACCCTACGCAAAATATGAAACTGTAGAGCACCACCTAAGAACACTCATGCCATCTAGCAGCAAAAACTACACTTTGCCATTTAGTATCCCATAGTACACTCATGCCATAAAGCAACCCATAGTACACTCATGCCATCTAGCAGCCCACAGTACACACATGCCATCTAGCAACCCACAGTAAACTCATGCTATATAGCAACCCTAAGTACACTCATGCCATATAGCAACCCAAAGTACACTCATGCCATTTAGCAACCCAAAGTACACTCATGCCATATAGCAACCCAAAGTATACTCATTCCAACCCAGAGCACTCATGCCATTGTGCAGCCAAGAGTACACCCATTCCATCTAGTAGCACAGAGTACACTCGTGCCACCTAGTAACCCATAGTGCATTCATGCCATCTAGTAAACCATAATAAATTTATGCCATCTAACTGTCCATAGTACACACATGCCATTGAGTAACCCATAGTACTTATGCTATATAGCAACCCAATGTGCACTCATGCCATTTAGCAGTACAGTGTACACTTGTGCCACCTAGTAAACTACAGCATACTCATGCCATCTAGTAACAGACAGTACACTCATGCCATCTAGTAACCCACAGTACACTCATGCCACTGAGTAACCCACTGTACACTCATGCCATTTAGTAACCAATAGTACTCTTGCCATCTAGTAACCCAATGTACACTAATGCCATATAGTAACCCAGAATACACTCATGCCATCCACAATACACTAATGCCATCTAGTAACCCATAGTACACTCATACCATCTAGTAACCCATAGTACACTCATGCCATCTGGTAACCCATAGTACATTCATGCCATCAAGTAAACCATAATACATTTATGCCATCTAATTGTTCATATTACACACATGCCATTGAGTAACCCATAGTAAATTCATGCCATCTAGCAACCCATAGTAAATTCATGCCATACAGCAACCCAAAGTACACTCATGCCATATAGCAACCCAATGTGCACTCATGCCATCGTGCAGTCAAAGAGTACACTCATTCCATTTAGTAGTACACAGTACACTTGTGCACCTGTAAACTACAGTATACTCATGCCATCTAGTAACCTACAGTACACTCATGCCATCTAGTAACCCATAGTACACTCACACCATCGACTAACCCACTGTGCACTAATTCCATATGGTAACCCAATGTACACTCATGCCATCTAGTAACCCATAATACATTCATGCCATTTAGTAATCCACAATACACTCATGCCATCTAGTAACCCACAGTACACTCATACCATCTAGTAACCCATAGTACATTCATGCCATCTGGTAAATCATAGTACACACGTGCCATTGAGTAACCCATTGTACACTCATGCCATCTAGTAACCAACAGTACACTCATGCCATCACGTGACCCACAGTACACTCATGCCATCTAGTAACCCATAGTACACTCATGCCATCTTACAACAAAACAGTAATAAACTGACTCTTCTAAAAAAAGGAAATAACCATGCCACCATCAGTTCATGTCCCTTTTTCTCAGCAGCCAGCACCATTCCTGGGTATCCACTCATAACTGATTCAGAAAAAGTATAACTTTTCACAAAACTTTAGTATTATCTGTACTTTAGCAACCAATGCAAAGCACATCTTTGCACCAATACTTTCATCTTCAGCTTGGGAAAGGTGTTTGTTTTTAGTAACAAATACACTATTCAACAAACATTCCCACACAGAATCCACTCTATGATATGATAAATGGTTACTATAAGACAGATAGACTGTGCATGCTTCATGTGGGTTGTTTGGAAACTTACTGAGTCATCTAAAAGCTGAACTAAACAAAATAATTAAAATTTTTAAGCATAATTATTCAACAATTTGAAAGAAAAAGTGTTTCAGCTGGTCTTTTAGTTAGTTCATATTAAGAGAAATTTTAGTGGTTAAAAAGGGGCAGAGCAAGTTACAGCATGAAAGCCCCTTCTTTGCCACTAAAGTTTCTCTTAATATCAACTAAATGACTCAGAACATAACCTAACCTTTCACTGGCAGTTTATATTTATTTGATAAAGATTATCATACTTTTTGACAACCCGAAGAACTGTACATGCTGGTTCAAGATGCAAAAGCCAGATTAATTTAACTTGTGTGTGTGTGTGAAGAGTCCTTTCTGAGAGGATGCCTCTGCCAGTTCTGAAACAACTGTCTGCCAAAATGTTCTTATTGCATGGACCTCTGAGTATTATGTTCTCCAAGGTCGCCTAGCACAGGAGGTTCCAGACTTCTACACAAAGATAAGGGCCATGTGTACCTCTTTGATGTCGGAGATAGGCTAAGATGGATGTGTTGTTGGAGGAGACCATAGCACATCAACACCCTTACAATGCTAGATAAACAGCCTCCATTTCTATGTTGTGAACATGGAGGGATAATTCTTATGTGGTCCAAAGTCAATGTAGAATTATGCCCAACCAGAATCTGATGCATTGGCTAACAGATAGGAGTGAGGTTTGGTTGCATGCATGGGGACTCCATGAATTTGTCCCAATTCATCCATCATTGCAAATGGTGATGAAATGCTGGTCTTCGAAAGATTAGTGTTGAAAAAGAATCTTTGTGAGGTTTCCACCCTGTGAGAAGGAGGAACTACAGAAGTCACATACGAAGACATCCTAATAGAACCAAGCTGGAAGTGGCATTCAAGGTTCCCATAAGGGACAGGTATAGATGAACAGACAAAACAAAGTTTTGCTCATAGCGTCTCTAACACAGCCAGGATTTGATCTATCCAATCTAGTGGAACTCTAAATTCTGGTTTGTGAGAAAATTCATCCCCACATGGATCAAGTCATGCAATGGAGTTCCAATTTTTCAGGGTTGGACAATAGGCCCAACTGACTTACCACGGACCAACAGCAGTACAGATCCTGATCAAGGGACTGGATCTGAACAATGTGATCAGCCAGTCATCAAAATACTGGAAGTATCCCACCACTATTCCAGTAGCTCGGGTAAAAACTCTGGGTGTGTAAGAAATTCCAAACAGTAGTACCTGGGATTGAAAATATGGGGATGTGTAGATAGGTATCCTGATGGTAAACGGAGGCTGTCCAATTAAAAGCTCAAAGTACATTCCTGATTGTGGAGGTGGCCTCCATCTTGAAAGGTTCATCCCAAAGAAACTGGTTTAAAGGGGAGAGGTCGATAATAATACAAAACTTTCCACTTTTCTTGGTGACCAGGAAGATATGGGAATAGAAGGCAGGTGATTAATTGTTCTGGACCCTCTCGACTGCCCCTTTCTGTAAATGGATGAGAAATTCCTTAATCAGTTTCACAAGATTGGATTGGTGAAGAAAGATGGGGGTCCTAGATAGAGGAGGTAGTTCCTGAATCTGGAGTCAGTACCCCTGTCCACTATTAAAAGGACCTAACCATCATTCGTAAAGCTATACCAGGCCTCAGAAAAGAGGCCTACGTGAGCTCCGGTGGGTTGAGGGATGTGTGGCAGGAGAGGGTTCAAGTTCTTAAGGCTGTCCCCCACCCCTTCCTTTGGGAAAAGAAGGGAGCTGTGAAAACTGACTCCTTCCTTTCCATGTTGTGTTTTTTTGGTTTCTGAGAGCCAGACGGACAAGAAGGATGATGTCCATTCTGAGGTTTCATATTGGACTGGGGCTGTGTCTACTTGACTCACCTGGCAGAAAGCCACTGAAGGTGATTCACAGTGACATGCTTCCTGGCTGTGCAATGGGCCAGGAGTGGATGTGAAGGATTCATGTTGGTGATCCAATAAGTCTTAAGATAACACGGTAGGACTGAGGCCTCCAAAGAGACTCTTAGCTTCAAGCAGAGCAACCCTAAGGATGTTGTTGTTGTTGTGGGGTTTAACGCCATTTTTCAGCACACGATAGGCTATACATGGTGGCCAGTATTAATGGTGGAGGAAGAACCAGGGAAAACCCTGGAAAGAACCACCGACCCTCGAGAAGCTACTGGCAAGCTTTCTCACATACCCACATTGGCTGAATCTTAGACTCGAACCACCACAGAGAGGTGAGATGGCAGTGATCCGTAACGAAGAGCGCTTTAGACCACTCGGCCACTCGGGGCACCCCCTAAGGATGTCTTTACTATGATAAAGTAGTCCAAAGCAACGTCATTGCAGATTTGAAAAAGTTCTGCTGACAAAGCCATAGAAACATAAAGTACATACCAATATGTCTTGGCTTCAGCTCCTGGCATGCACTGAAGGTACAGCTCTCAGCATACTAAAAGACGTGGCTGAGAAGAGGTCGGCATGTGAAACTATTGTGACAAGCAGTCAGACTGTCTGTTCCATAACTTCAATGTCTTTTATGGAAAGGTGTGCCCAGGCTCCACTTGAAATACCCATGTGCCCCCATCAAGATAGGGAAGTTTCGTTGGCCACTTTGGGGAATGTACCCAAAAGCTGTCAGAAGAGACCAAGGGTCACCACGATGAGGAGGGAATGGCCCACCCTTGACGTTGATTAATATTTTGGCCTGTCATCAATTTCCATGCTGGAAGGATCTATTTTTGGACTGTGTGGCAGGTTTTAGGACAAGTCAGGGGGTAAGGTGACAGGCTTCACTTATTGCCTTGTCAAAAGACCATACCTCCTCTATATCTCACAGAGATGAAGGAATGGGCGTAAGAGCAGGTGTCACTTGTGTTTAATCCATGTTGAACTCATTAGAGTCTACCAGAATGGACGTAGCATCATCTAGGACATGATGAGTTGGGGAGTGCATAGGTATCACTAAGTCTCTAGCAGGTAAAGAGGGTTATAGGAACACTCTGCGCCAAGTCCCATACCGCAACACAGTGATTAGGGGCTGGAGTGGCATGAGCTGGAGAGAGATGAGAACATGTCAGTCCTGGAAAAGTTACACCTCTAGCCTTCTGAAAGGTTTCCACTCGGTGATCAGGTGATCTGCTGTATTGCCTGTTATGAGGGCAAGATCCCCTAGCCTAGTCTGAGCTCACTGGTGAGACTCCTAATGTTCATAATGGGGGGGGGGGGACAACTCAGTCCATACCTTATCCACACGCCATGAGGCCGTAGTGTAATGATCAGAGGATACAGGATCATCAACTGATGCATCACTAAGGAAGGTGTGGTGCTGATTCATCCTAGCGACAAGCTATAAGAAGAGCAGTGCATCTCCTCCTCCAAGGGAGACAGCGACGGGCTATGGTATAGGCGGTACATCTCCTCCTCAATGGGAGGCAGTGGTACACCCTGAGATGAGTGGTGCATATTCTTCACAATGGGAGGCAGTGACACACTAAGAGGCAAATGGTGCATCTCTCCACAACAGGAGGCAGCAATATGCTATGGGATGAGCAGTGAATCTCCTATTCCATTGGAGGCAGTGACATGCTGTTACATGGTCACTGTTATCTCTGTAACAATGAGAGGTAGCAACATGCTGGGAGGGGTATTCTGGTTAGAAGACACCTTATTTTCAGTGACGGAGAACCTGGAAATTCCAATGAAGAAGGAGAATGAAGTTTCTTCTTTTTCTGATAAGTGCGACTGGAATCTGCAAGATTCCAGCTTTCTACAGACATAGATTTACAAAATGTACAATGATTGTTTCTTGTACATTTGGAATATTTAATACAATCTGGATGAGTGTCCAAAGAAGAATTCTTTTGGCCACACTTTCCCACAGGCTCTGCTGACATTATTCTTTAATATAGTAAATAAATTATAATATTCATAACGTCACGTGTGTGTGTGATTTAGATTTTTAACATAGCTTTAACAATTTTTCTTTCTCAGTCATATCGCTATGATGTTGGCAGTGTGACAGTTTATAGTGATGTCTAGCATTGGGGCATCATGCCACAGACATGTAGCATCATGTTCCATCCAGTCCCATTATCCTGACACCTGGCCGACCAGCCCTAACACTAACATATTAATGATGAGCGCCAAGCGAGGCAGCTTAAGTACCATTTTTATAAGTCCTTGGTATGACCTGGCCAGGGGCTCAAACTTGTGACCTCCCATATCTGACGCAGACCCTCTAACCACTAGTCCATTGTACCAATCTTTAATGTCAATATAACTCACCTTTCTTGTATGTACTGCATACAGAGTGCACCCCTGTGATCTCTATAGACGTAGTAAACAGTAGCATAAATTTGCCAGTCATTTTTTCCATGTAAGAAAGAGAGTTCTCAGTGTTTTATACAACTTTTATTAACAAGTACATATAATGGCATGGGAAGCCAGCATAGGTAAAGCTACAACTAATGATTATTTTTTTCATTTAAAAGTTTTCATGTCAAATGCAGTCATCTGGTACAGACAGGAAAAAAAAACTCATCCAGACACTTTCTTCGCACACCTTTGTGTTTCATCTGAATGAGCCAGGGATTCAGATTAACAAAATCAATTTAAATGAACACAGTGGAACTGTTTCTAACTGTTACACAGATTCTAGATAAAAACTGAGCCTACATTAAAAAGACTTTATTGTAAAAAAAATATAATATCACCAAACAAATTATGTTTGCTAATTAGTTAAAATATACTTACCAATTTTCCTTCTAAACAAAATAAACAGTTCTGAAGCCAGAAGGCCAAACATGTTCACTTGTTTAAACAACTGTTCCTTGCATACAATTTAACATAAACATTTATGTAAATACAAATAAACCGGAGTCACTGGAAAACACATCTAAATAATTCTCATAGGGACTGTAAAATAATTAAAGTATTACAGTGATTTTTACAATTGTTGCTTAATTGTGAAAATTTGTGACTTTTTGGGGTTACCTCTCTCTCCATATTTTGTGTGTAGTATTCCTTGTTCACATCTGACTTTGGCATGTTCTCATGAATTTTCAGGGCTTCATCTCGCACTTGGACAGGGAGTCCTTTTAAAAATAAAAAAAAAACTCTCAGACTTGTAAATTACTGTACAAATTATTGTTAAGAATAATACAATTTAATGGCTTGTACGTGTGACCTTACAAACTTTGCTAACTTTTAAATCATAAAACTGCAACAACTTAATAAATAGCAACAAATTTCTAAAACACAGCTGATGGCTACTGCCTTGTCTGAGTTTGATCCATAGGACTAAATATTGGCAGAGGTTTTTGTGACTGCTCTTAATATTAATAAAACTAATATTGAATCAAGCATTTCTTGCAGAATTTTCAAAATATGAACATAATCCACTGAGCCAAACTGCTAGGTAGTTCCCTTTAGCATGAAGGTAGAGGGATCACCGAGGATCTATATCCCTTAGACTCAATGACATTATCTTACTGATATTTTGAAGGGGCTATGTGAAAGAATTTGATTATTGTTTGCTTTGTATTCTTTCCACTAAGTTCAAAATTGGCATAAATGTTCTCGAAAAAAATGATCTACACAATGGTATATGTTTCATTCAACATGCAGAAATAAAACGCTCATACTGAGTGGCAAAAATGTGATTGGTCCTCATCATCAATATTTCATTCATCCACACATAATTCCATGAAATTCAAAGTCAATTCCCACAAAATTCAACACTGAATAAAAATGCTGAAAATATCAAACTCATTTTGATTCAGGTCTAAATTCATTGTCGGTGCTGTGCTTGATGGTCATGTAAATGGCCTTTTGTAAATCTGAGTTCTGTCAATAAAGATCTATCCAGCCTATTGTACTCTTTTCTCTCTATTCATCATCAATTTCACTCTCACCTGTCGGCTTTCTTTTTTAATGGTAGCTTTAGGTCATTGTCAATTTCAGCTAATTAAAATTCATAAAATCCTCCCACAGAGTAAGCCTAGTAATTCCTCCTTCAGCCCAAACTTCTTGCAGTTGGTTATCTCCATTTGGAAGAATAATACCACTGCCACAATCATGTAAGTTTGGTGTTACAATGTCACCTGAAGAAAACCATGTTTTGATAACTGCATCAAACTTAATTCATATTTCATTTTCTGCTATTTTTTCTCTACAGTGGCAAAGAATGTGAAGATCTTATCTAATACACATGAGGAAAATGTCAGGAGCACAAGGGCAGATGATGTTACAATGTAGCATGAAACAGACATCACAATAAACCAGTAATGCCACAATTAAGTATATCTGAACAACCTTACATAGTTTGGTAGTTTTGTTTCTGGTTGGATTTCAATCTACAATAACAGATAAAACGCAGCACCCAGTCAACATGCTCATGCCTTAATGTGCAAAGAAAATGTACTAAAGTTCAGATGACCCTGTGGTCACAACAACCTTTGGCATGCAATATATTATGAGCTATGAGGAGAGGGCCTTCCTGTGCTGATTCTCCATGTTTTCCATTGTTGTTACAGTGGAACCCCGCTATAACGCGCCCCGCCATAACGCGAATTCGGATATAACGCGGTCGTAGCATGGCTCCCGAAATTTCGTATATTCATTCACACATGAAAAAAAAAAATTTGGAGAAAAGTAAAAAAAACAAAACAAGAAATTAACTTCATCTGGGGCATGAGATTAGTTGTGACTTTTAAAATAATATGATCGTGGCATGGTTCCTGAAATTTAAATTCATTTACGAGTATTTTTATCGGACTGTGAAAATATTTGTTTAACGTACGAGAAATAGTGTGTAAAACGTTTATTATAATTTGGTGGAAGAATTCGCGTATGACTTTTAATAATAAACGATCGGAACTTAACAATTTATCCAGGTTCTTTAAGTGATTTTGGAGAAGTGATCGTGTATGAATTCTAAAATAATACGATATATATAACGTACGAGAAATAGTGTGTACAACGCTTGGCTTCTGAAATTTATCAATTTGAACAGGTTGTGGTGAAGCTCCATATTCTACTCTAGAAGAGAAAACTGGTTTCATTAGGTTTTTGAATTGTTAAGCCGAAGTAAACATTATCGGAAGTGTTACTTATTACGGATCCATGAGTAAAGCCAGTAAATCGTCTTTGTGATTGTCTTCCATGAAATCTGTATACAGTCGTTGCTCAAACAATAGCCGACATGGGCTTCTTATTTAACTGCAATCACAGCCAAGCAGCAGACAAAGCTGTGGTTGATACAAGAGTCGCACAATTTAATAAACATCAAAGGACGAAAGCCGCCAACATGTGTGCTGTGCTTGGCGGTGTGATCAAACAACAAACAGTTGAAAGTAAATAATATCCAATACAGACACCGTATGTAGACCCGGGAATAGCTGCATGCAATGACCGTACGATATCAGACGGCAAGTAAATGGTTTCAATATTTTGTTCATCCTATATTTTACACGACGAATTCAGACTATTACAAAATTATTGAATATTTTAAATCTGTACGATTTTCAATGAAATTACATCCATTATGGATGAACTGCATGCCACGACGGCACGGTAGCATACGGTGTTGATACACTTTTCATGATATAGCGATAGTCTGGTATTATCGGTCAATCTGTATTATCGTTCAAACAAATAAAAATTAGTAAATGTTTTTAATGCACAGTAATAACCTATAAATATATTAGCCATCGATTATTTTGAATATATCTTAATTAATGCATTCCAGTTAATATTCATCTGATGATAAGCCGACTTTTGATCATTGCACATGTATACACGTATATGTTCTCGGAAAAAAAGTTAAATATTGTAAAACCCCGCATTAACGCGACCCCGCTTTTAACGCGATCCGATTTTATGGACCCCGATCATCGCGTTGTAGCGGGGTTCCACTGTATTTTCAAATAACTCTATTTTTCGTACTACTGAACTCAAATATTGTTTTCTTTGCTGTTCAATGTAAGGCAAAATGTCATAGGTGGAATTGCATGTTTAATTAGCATATGTAAACTCATGCGAGATCAAGGTCTACACCAAGACCAATCAAAGGAACATACAATGTTAAATGCACCATGATATTAAAATCCATAAACATTCCATTATTTGTTACAAATGAGTTTATTCAGAAGCGAACCAACAAAGTATAACACTTGTATTAAAGGCTATAATATTAACAACTAAATCTGCAGAACATCTAACCAAGTTTCAAATGCCATTATGCACAAAATGCACAAAAGGCTCTCGAAACATTGCCTTCTGATATTGCTGGCCATCTTTAAGCAACTTTCTCGGCAACCTCCTCAACCACAACACGAAGTTCAATCACAACCTGAACCGCCAAAAGCTAGAACCAAGATAATAGATAAATTTACGCCTGAAGGTATTTCTATTATCAAAGATCCAAATCAAATAACATTGCTGCGTATGGATATCATAAAAGAGAAAAGTATGTAAAACCCGAATTTGTTGATAATCTGAAATATGGTGATTGGGTTAGGGATGTATATAATATTGCTTATGATATTCAGCAGATCAGATCTGAGGATGATGTTAATCAGTTTAACTTCTTTAAACATACAGTACACGAGTATCAGGAACAAGTAAAACAAGTAAGAAAACAAAGAGAAGAAGAGATGAAGCAGAAACTTGAAAAAGCAAGAAAAGAAAAGGAATTAAAAGCAGAGAAAAAAACACAAATAAAACAACAGCTGATGAAGAAGAATGGCAAGATACAAGTTCTGATCTCTGCGCCACTGGAAGTGGTATTGTCACTTTTGGTACAGGTACCAGGGGAAGTGGTCTTATTACTCCATGCCCCAGCAATGCCCTTGCTGATGTTGAACGACTAGAAATTTTGATTGGCGGAAAACAAGCCAGTAATAATTCCCCAGAAATCATTAATGAAGCAGCTGCTATTTGCCAGAGACAGTAATAATTCCCCAGAAATCATTAATGAAGCAGCTGCTATTTGCCAGAGATTAATTACAGGAGGTATCATGGATATTAATGTTTATCTGTCCCTTACTGATGAAATCACCAATGATTACCATGAAGATGAAATCATTGATAACTGAGGGTATACAATTAGATCAGTGAAAAAAAATAAGATGATCATATATAATGCTCAATATGGACTGATCATGGTCAGGGTGATAAATTTGTGAATACCAACCTATAAAGTTACCTACAGAGATGTTATTCAGGGTTTATTCAGAAGGATAGCCTCAAAAGCAATACCGACTCCAAAACAACTGGGAATGAAAGCTACTGATGTTTGTGATAAAGGTACTGGTGCTGTTGGTGATGTTGCTGGTAAAGCATTCTCAACACTCAAGGACAGACTATCACAATTAATACACAGATTGCAAGCGGTCCGACCTCAGCCAAAAACTACCCAGCACTAAAGTTTTGCCTGCAAATGTTAGTAAAATAATCAATGAAGCTGTGGAAAAAAAATTAACAGAGTAGGCTGGTGATACTACTATCAACCCTGACAACAGACAGTATGATATAAGATAACCAAGAAACAATGCCGGCGCTGCTGATGCTGATGTGGAAAACATGATTATTAGCGTTTATCCAGAATTCAACTTATGATTCTCAGCACGTTGATCAATGCTGAAAGATGGACACAGAAGATTTTCATGTGCAATTCCACTGTCACATATCTTTGGGTTTTGCAAAAATGTCAGAAAGGTCATTTTCGGAGCCAAACATACAGCTGTACTCGTATGAAAGGCTACTGACGATGATGCAATCTGGCGCCCTGTTGGTGATGCTGGTAAAGTAATAATGACAAAATTTTCATTATGGATGCCAGTAATAACTCCATCACTCAATGAGGAACAACGGTTGATTTCTTTCATGGATCAAAGTGGTAAATCAGCATTATCATAGTTGATGATGACCACAGATAATATTCATAGTAGCACTAATGGTTTATTCACATGGCAGATAGCATCACAGTAAGGTGTCTCTGCACTGCAACATATATTTGTTGCTTTCTAAGATGCTGCACAAGTAAATTCACAAACACACAGTATAAAGATATTTGACAAACTTGGTATTACTGAAGTTTCACTGAGGATAAATGGACATCAAGAACCATCTGAAGATATACTATTGAATTTTGAAAATAATCATGCAGCACGTGCATATCATCGTTTGACAGCATTCATGGGATGTGATCAAAATATTGATTCTGGTCTACAAATATTGCAACTAGATTTTATAACACTGTATCAGATTTATTATTTCTCACTGGAACACTTGGATTTATTCAGACAATCTGTCGTTGATATACACTTTCGAGCTCATGTGACAATAGGAGCTATTGCTAATTATAGAGCAATTGCTGTTATACTCTCAGATAATACAATGTTACTTGAAGGTGTTGGTGGACAAATGAGAGCCATTATGCCCCAGTCAAAAACATGTAATTAAATCGCTCATGATATTATAATGTCATATCATCCTGTTATTGTTACTCTGACTCCTGGTCAGATTTAAAAGCTACAATCAGTATCAAAAACGAATTGTAGAATAAAAATATTGCTGAAATCAGAACAAATTGCAGGTGGATCAAAAACCAGCATATGACTTAATCTCTCTGTGGATGCCATTAAAGACATAATCAAGATGGGTGGTATATTTCCACTTCTTGCAGCTATACCAGACTTGATAGCCACTGCAGACCCAGCTGTTTCAAAAGCAACTGCACTTGGTTCTGTTGGAACCGCTGCTGAGGTGGCATTAAAGAAAGCAACAGGTCATGAACTAAACATTCCCAAAAAGAAGGGGAAAGGTCTAAGACTGCCATGAACCAATCCATGGGGAAAGGTCTAAGACTACCCGGGACACTTCATTGATAATTCCCATCTCCAATTTTTCTTTACTTTATGCTGCTTAGCGATTAAAAATAAAAAACTTCAGAGGTGTTTTATGCGTAAGCAATTACCAAAACAACCAGACAGTGTTGAAACCAGTATCATCAATCTTCATGGAAGCTCTGGTATAGGTACTCACTGGGTTGCATACGCGATTGATCCACGTGGAACTGTTTATTTTTATTCCTATGGGTTGGCACCGCCAAAGGAATTTTTAAAATATGTTGACAGACTTCAAAGTATTCCGCCAATCTGGCATTCAACATTACCAACACAATAACTGATCCGCAAATATGTGGCCACGAAGTACTCACTGAATTCAATGCTGTGTCATCATCAATGACACAGCCTCATAAAGTCGTGCACGAGTATACCACCAAACAGCTTAGCCATCCATCATCGTTTTAAACTGACATTAGTGAATATACAATGGTAGATAATTTTGGAAGATCTTCTCTGAGTCTCAAACATCAAGGTGAATTATCCAAGTATGCAACCCTTGACCAGGTCAAAGATGTGCTTGGTAATCTTTTGTGCCTTGCAGACGTGGACCAAAATGAAGTTATTGTTTTTTCAGGATCGACAAGGATGATTAAAGACGAGCAATATCCAATTGCAGGGCTCGAATTTAACACAAATTTCTTTTAGCCAGAAGGACTACAGGGCTCGAAATTAGCGGTAGTCCACTAGCCCAAGGCTAGTAGATTTCCTGTCGGAAATGTGAATTGACTAATTGATGATTTGAAGTAGGATTTATACTTCTGTACCTCTGCATTTCATATGATAATGCTATTTATGAAATAAAATTGTTGTTAATCTCAATACAAGTGTGTGACATTGTTTTGTGGACAGGACTAGTAAATGTTTGGCAGGACTAGTAAATTTCTCAGTACACTAGTCCTTCTGGCTACAAAGAAATTTGTGTTAAATTCAAGCCCTGCACTAGTATATTGAGAAATTTACTAGTCCCGCCAAATCTTTACAAGTCATGTTCACAAAACAATGTCACACAGCTTTCATGTATGTTTACCAATTCAGTTTTAAAGTTCGAACAACCCGCAACAAAACTGGATGTTTTCTGTATGTTTGTTTTTGCGAATCGCGTACACCAGTTACACCACATAACGTTACTTTCCTCATCATAATTCAGCCATTCCCTGTCTTTTGTCCATTTCTTCTGAAATTTTCCATTACGCTTTTCCCTATCATAAGAATTATTCCTCATCATTCTCATTCAACTTTTGCTTTTTTCCAGTGGCTTAACACCTTATATCAAATGCCACATTTTGTCTGTCTTATAAGGAGAGAATTGTGCCTTGTTTTGAAATACGAGATGTTATAATATAGCTGACGCGAATTATTTAAAGCAAGAAAAGGAATGGCACAGTGTCCTTTATATAAGAAAGTTAGAGCAAGAAACACGTTTCAAAACATGTGTCTTTGCCCCCTCCCACAATTAAATGGCCTCTCCCTAACAAAGACTTAACTTCAGCGGATGTTCTGCATGATCAAAGCAGTGGCTATTGTAAACACTTTTATAAAATATTAGCATCAGAAGATAGTGTTAGTTTCAGCTTGGAAAATGTGTGTTCCCATCAAACGAAGCCATCTGACACTCAGCGCGTTGTATTTAACAGCTCCAATTATGGTATCATAAGTCGTAAGTTTGGTAATTGTTCCTAATTAATTGAACCTCAATGTATTGTTGAAATTAAAAATAAGGCAGAAAATTTTCAAGTCTTTGATGCCCATGCTCAGAGATTTAATTCCCAATAAATGTACGGCATTTTGCTTGGATATCTCCACGTGTATTCAATTATTTGTTCACACTTGTAAGGGATAAATACAAAAACTATTTTTATCATCATAGAAAAAGTAGTTGTATGGAAAGGATGTGTCAATAACGTAATCATAATAAACTGATCTAATTCTTATAATTATTTCGATGGAAATGTAAAATATGTAGTTTCCTGTTTGTGACTGTTAGAGCGTTTGGGTAGCGAGCAACAAAAAAAAAGAACCTTAAACAAAAAAAACGTGCAAACTAATTTCTTTGAATAGTTTTTGTCGTGTTCTTTTGTGTGGTATACCGCTTTGTTACTGTGGTCGAGTCAATAAAGTGTGATACCACGTCATTTTCTCATTTAATTCGTTATCAGATTAATTAGGATCAATTACCAAACTTCCGTTGTTAATGATGGGACCATAATTTGCGCTGCTAAGTGAAATGCACACAATTGGATGGATTCTTGTTATAGAAATGCACCTTTCCGAGGCAGAAATTGACTTCATCTTCTCATGCTAATATTTTATGACTGTGTTTACAATGGCCACTGCTTTGATTCTACAGAACATCTGCTAAGTCAAGTTTTCATTAGGGAATGGCGTAAACAAACGCTGACTATTGATAACCGAGACTTACTACCCCATCAGACTATTAACATTATGAAAATTACTAGTCTGATGGGAAATCTGCTAACCTCAGGCTAGTGGACTACCGCTAATTTTGAGTCCTGCATTGACAGATATTATTCTGCAAGTTCCATATGTGACCGAAGATAATTTAGTGGTGTTTGCTGAAGAGGGTATAATTAAAAATTCAGAGGAATCAATCTTAACTCTCATGGGAGAGATTGTTGGATGCATCAGTAACAGCAGTGATACAATGACTGGCAATGTCAACATCAGCAGAAATGCAATTATCAATGTGAAAAAACCAAAATCAGATGATGACCTGGCAACAAAAAATATGTTGACAACAACAATGCCATGATCAAAACTGAGATCAGTAAATATGTTGCTAAGGCTGGTGATATAATAACTGGCAATCTCAACATGGGTAATATTACCATTGCTTATTTAAGAAAACCAGCAACAGATGATGAAGCTGCAATGAAAAAATATATGGACAACAACTCCACGATGATAACCTTGTTAAAAACAATTAATAATGGATTGACCATGTTTAGATCTCAATATCATGTAAACGCATTTTAAAATTTTCATAGAAATATAAATAGAAATATTAATGAATCTTTGGAAGTCCACCAGTCGTTGATATTAAACTATCTGACATCAAAAAGATTACAGATGGTATAGTTCATCATACAACCCCAATCAATGCTGTATATACAGTAGGGTCTGGATCAGCATTATGGTCTCCCAATAAATCCATCAAACATACCGCTGAGGTTACTGGTATATATGGGTTCTCAGTACTCGGTGTTACATTTACAGTATCTACCACATTTTCACTGCATCATTATCCAGTTAATGGATCTTCTGGATCTGTGTTAGTGGTATTGGTACAATGTTTTTATCAGCATAAACACATGCACATGCTAAATTATCATCCCTGATATCATCAGGACTCAATGATGGAATATTATCAGATCAAGAATTCGCAGAAATGATTAAGGTCTACCATCAATCAACTGGAAACCAAACCCCATTGACAGAGTCAAAGAAAGCAAGAGCCAATCAAGCATCATTCAGCACTACCAAATTCTATCAGAGCAATTATCATAGCTCCATCTGGGTCTGGTAAGATGCAATTATTGCTTAATCTGATAATGAGATGTCTCTAGTGAGATAAGTTGTATTTAGTGGCAGCATCCATTGATGATCAGCGATGCTACAATGTGCTTAAAAGATTTTAATGAAGAAGTGAAGTCACCGGATGAAGATGGTAATGTTATTGTTGACTTTATAACTGATATTGATAGGGTTCTTCCTCCACCAGTTATACTGGCCGCCATGTATAGCCTATCTTGTGCTGAAAAATGGCGTTAAACCCTAGAACAACAACAACAACAACTGATATCGATGAAGCTCCATCTGTAGATGACCTTGATGGATGTATTAATAATCTCGTAGTATACAATGATGTGATACTTGACAAATAATCAAACCCAGCTCTGATATATTCCTGAGGCAGACACAAAAACACTGAAACACAAATACTTAAAATGATCCGAGATAACAGCAATATTTTAGTTTGTGTTTAATGGAGTCAGTAACATACTCTGTGAAACATTCATGAGACTTGATGTTCTGGGGACATGGATCAGACATGATTTTGGTCTTCCATAAAAAAAGCAGAATTTTTTTAAAGGGGTTTTGGAGGTCCTCCCCCAATGAGGTCTCGAGGGGCAACACATTTTACACTCATAAAAAACTGCTCCTGCTGCAACTTATAATCATAAAATAAACCAAAATAATCAGTTGATAAACTAATAAACTTACAAAAAATGTTCAACTTGTTTTCAGTAATTTCACAATATTTATTGTCACATGAATTTGTTCTCCAGTACTATTGATGCTGAAGTTATTTCATGTGCATGTTAGTGTTCACTTTGTAATTAAGTCACAATAATTTCTCAGTTTTTGCAGCAAATATATTTTACTTATCTCTTTTCATAACAAATCAGTAAAATAAACACCCAAGTACATCAACTATATACAAATAATCCCATACATTCACTTGTCTTTTTCTCCAATGTACAAAGCCTGTTGATATGCCAGTCAAGCTCTTTTTGCGGCTTTAACAAAGATTTCTTTAGCCTTCCTTTATGTCAACACTGACATTTTTGGCTCAATGTGCAATCAATTCTTTTCCCTCTCAATGACAGCTTTCTTCCTTTCAAGCTGGTGCTTGTATTGATGACATGCAGTGTGCATATTCTGACAGCGGACTACATCTGTTCCCTCATGCAAGAAATCTTTCTTCTTATAGTAATTACCGGGTAAATGCACTTTTTCCAGATGCCTTCTGAGCTTCAATTTTTCCATATGCAGCTTCTTTTGTAGGTGCTGTTCCAAACTCTTCCAACTGCAATTACCGTAGAGCACAGATCACAAAAAAGCCAGTCCTCTAGCATTCAGTTTTCTTATAAACTGACCAACTAAATTTCCATCAACTTTTCGCTCCAGCCATTCCCATTTCCATATGTTTTTTAAACTTTCATCTAAATTTTTCAGGTCATGGACTCTCTCAACAATTCGGGATGCCATGTTTTGCAAGCACGCTTCTTCTTTCCAATGCCATCAATTTCCATTACACGAAGATTCACTGGATTAATTTAAACCTTTCACCAATCAGAATACTCTTTACAAGAGTCATGTGCTAACTAATATATGGAACAAATATTTTACAAGAATCATTGTGGAATGGGAGCGGACAGACCGTTTTTGTTTAAAAACGGATCGGAGACAATATAAGAAAACGGACTATATCAAGAAAAATCTGATTTAAGTCAGAAGAAAAGTGGAATTCCACTTTGAAACAGAAAAAAAACATATCTGATGGATATGATTAAGCTTAAAAACTTCTTTTAAAAAGCACAAGCTACTCTACATGGATTTATCACGATAAATTTACATGATCCACAGTCATGATATTTGATAAGTCTCAATACAATTTTTGGCTGAAAGACAGCAGCAGGGAGGGCAACAACAAACATTGAGTTCTAGGTGGGTAAATGAAAAGGAATACAATAAAATAACCCAATTAGAAAAGTCTTGGTCAGTTTGGCGTTATTAACCTTGTATTTTCATTTTTGTAGAAAACTTTATTTTCACGAAAAAACACTCCTAAAAAGGTTATAGGATTCGCCCTCCCTGCTGCTAAATGTGTGAAATACTGATACAATTTAACTTGTAGTTAATATTTTGTTAGGCAAGTAAAATGATATGTACTTTCTCAGATTCATGTAATAAAAACTTTAAATATTTTGAGTTCTGTTCTGTCTGGAAACCCTAATTCCATTAAAGAAAAACAAATTTCTGGATTTTTCAATGGCTTGTTAAGTACACCATGTTTCAATGCATCCTAACTGTGGCCACCAATTTTTGCTACATACCATATTCTAGATCTAGCAGACATGTTTGACAAACATTCTTCAGTTTTGAACACGTCTGGCAGACTTCTGTTTTCTTGAACCTCATTCGAGCCCCAGGGCACCATCTGAACACTGTGAAGGGTCTAGCACAGATTTTACATTCCTTGCCATACTTCTCTTTCATCTGAAAAAGCAAATATTTAAGTAAATTATGTGTCTCTGAGAATACTTACCGAATCACATTATGTTAAGAACATTTGCCTGCTGCCTCGTGAATCCAGCCCGACTAAAAGATGAAAATCACCTTTTCCTATTTCCAACAGACAGGGCAATAACTCTTTCCCATTATCTCCCTTTGGCACAGCAGTTGTCACTAGTTTTCAGCTGAGTGAGACACTAACAAGGATGCTCACATGGCAGGGTTGTTGGGAGGGTTTTTAAGTAGTGTGACTGGGTAAGTATTCTCAGAGAAACATATTTTACTTTTGTTTTTAATTTCTCCTTCGAATACATTCCCCAATCACATTACATTAGGAGAATAAGCAATTGGCTGAGGGGATACTGAGCATCCAACCTCTACCTCTGGTATCCTTCAAAGGAAGAATAGCTGGATTCCCTGTATGAACTATAACCCCCTTCTCCTAATTACTTATGGAACACAGCCTGGGGTCACTTGATCTTTGACCCTTATTACCAGATTTGATGAAGAAATCTTACCTACAAAATTTCACTGGCGAATCCAGCAAAACTAACAGGATATGTTAACTGATTTAGATGGCTCTGGTGGCCATCTGTGCTGCTGCCACATGACCTACCAGAATCGAAGTTTGCCTCTGTGATGCTAAATTATTGAGATGAAGGCTTGAAAAGGTTGACTCTGCATGCCAGCCAACATCTTCAGTTTATTATATCTTGGATTGAAATGTTGTGTTCAAGGGGTTGAATGGTGATATCCTGTGTTCTGGCTCACACCAAAAGGGCAAGACATTTGCGAGTGTGTCAAGGTATATTCATAAAGGGCATGCAGCTCACTTACCCTGTATGTGGAAGCTAAAGCTAAAGCTATCACAAAAAATGACAAGCACGATAGTGACTTAACCAAAGTGTGGGATAGAGGTTCAAATGAATTTAAACAGAGCCATGTTACAGAGTGAGGGATTTTGGTCAATTAGGACCAAAAAGGTCTAAAAGATCAGATAGGTGCATATCATGCCCAAAATCATAACTGCATAGATGCTGGAATGTGTCCAATATCATGGGGTGGTAGCCTTTGATAGAAATTGGGGCCAACTGTTTCTCCTCAATGAGCCAGAGAAAATAAGTTGGCAGTTGAGGGATTGAGGCATACAGAGGGATGCTATTGTTGGTATGGCAACAGTCCCTGAAAACATATCACTTTCCTGGCCTTTTTGCTCGAGATTCTCTCCACAATCAAAGGTTTGAACTGTTTGTCTTGCAAAGCTGTCTTGATAAGAGCAGGGGAAGTTGCAGAGGACAGTCTGGGCAGGGCAGGACCACCCATGACCGTGGCTGCTGAAAAAGATTCGGGTAGGCTGGAATATTCCTGGGCATATCTATCGCTAGAATGAATAAATCAGTGACTCAGGACTTGTGTGAGAGGGGCTATCAGAATCATCTTGCCACTGTGACTCGGGTAGGCTGGAATATTCTGGGCATATCTATCGCTAGAATGAATAAATCAGTGAGAGGGGCTATCAGAATCATCTTGCCATTCTGACCTGTAACTTCTGGACTATTTTTGGTATCAGGACCAAGGGAGGGGAGGCAAATGCCCACAAACCCTCCCAAAGGATTGACTGCATGCACGACCCAAGCTTTTGGGTGAAAGGCGTTGATGACAGCCTTCATTTCTAGGAAGCTGATGTGTAGAGGCTGCTCCCTTGGCTCTCACATGTCATTGACATTAGTGAAGGTTGGCAACAGGTGGCATCCCAAATTTGTGTACTGGCATTGTTACCTACTATTATTTCCACTTGGTGATTTTCCAGCTGGATTCCCATGGTTAGTCAACCTGTGTTGCACCACTGATGGGGATTTGAAGAGGGGCACAACTGTGCTTGAAATGTCTGCATAAAAGTATTAAATTCATACAAATTCTTCTATTCAGATTGGAGGGTTTGGTGGTTCTGGGATGGAAAGAGGTCTGACTTTTCCCAGTTCACTAGAAATGGATTGATCAGAAAGATAGCGGAGATTGTTCCTGCCTTGGGGTAGAATAGAACTTACAATATCATTCTGGAGGATGTTATCCAGGTACCCTGCCATCACTGCAGATGCTGTCAATCAGAACAGGTTGACAACATAATCCATAATCTCAGTAAAAGACCAAGGGTTGATGTTGATGCCAAAGGGAGAAATTTGAACTGGTAAACTGTATTGCAGAAAACAAAGCAGAGAATATGTTCATGACATGGGGTGGATAGGGATGTCAAAATGTGTCAGTCAGATCGGGACTGGTGGCACACTCATCCCATCAAACTGAGAAGCAGCTTAAGTTTACTGTCAATGATGGGTCTCAACTTCTTGTTTGCTTTCTGAAAAATAAACAGCCTTGAGTAAAATACTGCGGATTGTGGTCTTTGCACAAGCACCATTGCCTCTTTTTTTTTGATGAGCAACCATATTTCCTGTTGTAGCAAGGCATCTAATGGGGCAGAGAAGAGTGGAGTGGAGGAGAGGGGAGAGAACTGTTGATGAACGAAAATCGAAGCCACTCCAAATGACCTGGACACCCCCACTCTGTGCTGAAGGAGTAGGGAGGTTAAGTGGGCTCAAAATTAGGTTTCGTACCGCCTTTGTACAATTGCTTCCTAGGGATAGATATTGGTGAACATGTGACTGAGCTGCCTGCACATGAACTTTGTCTATTCTTTCTCCAAAGCAACAGTGACCTGAAAAGGATCATCTGTAAAAGGTAGAGTATGATAAGGTTTGAGATATATGGATTACAGACATATGACACATTGTATTAGGAGTAAGTTGGCAGAATCTGTCAAAGTATTGGTCATAGCATGGTGAGCAGCCCTGGTCATCACTGTTTAAGCATGGCTATTGCCAGGTGTCTCTGTTGAGTCTGAAAGGTGCCAACAATCCCAAATTCATCAATGAAGGAGGTGCAATGACATCCAAAACCATCTCTGACAGCCATGAACCACATATGTCTGCCTTAAGTTATAAAACAGACAAGCAGACATATGCACATCTGCTATATTCTTGTGAAGTGCCCGAAGAGCAGTACTGAAGGCATCTGTTGCCTTAAGTCTATCCAACTGGGGAAGGAACTTAATGATGTGTCTCTTCCTCCTCGTTGAGATCTACCAATTTCTTTAGAGTAGCAATGGAGGATGGAGGGCATTCTGAAATAGCCAACACCCAATAAATATCCTTGATGGCACCACAAAAGCCTAACTTCAGTCCATTCCATGGTCGGATCATGTGAAGAATGACTGATCTGAATGAGTTCCGTCGCACTCACTCTGCATCAAGGCCCAATCTGGGTCTACTTGCAGCTCTAGAGGAGATATACCAGGTGATATGAAGACTCAATTCGCCTATGAAAATATCACTAACTCTCCCTTGTGGACAAGCAGTCAACATCAGGCAGTTTGGCACTGCCAGGAATGCAGGCTGGTTTAGCTGGTGAATAGTTTGCTTGGAAGCTGGTGGTATAAAAATGGCCTGGCTATCACTGGTACTGGCCATTCCAAAGACCTGGCTGGACAGATTTCTCACTGAAATCTCCATCTTAGAAAGGCCAGGGCGTGTTGCCAATGGTACGGTTAGATGGGCGGATGGGTCATGAAGATCCCCATGAAATAATGAAAAGGTCCCCATGATGGAAGAGCCAAATGGCCAGTGATGGCCAGCAAAGGTGTGTTTTGTTTATACACTGGATTCAATGGATCCAGTATAAAGCTCATGCATCCTGACTTATAGGCCCAGAAACCATACTCAGATATATGGGGGGACTTACGCCCACTGAGCTGCCTAAAACTAGGAAACAACTACCCCCACCCACCCCAATCAGCTGGAAATACAAGCAATGAACTAATTGGCCAAGCCATCTTCTCAAATGGTCTCCAATGCTGGAAGGCCGGTAACTGTGCAGTGGTATAAGGAAGTGGATCCAAATGATCTGGTACGAACCACATGTGCCCTGACTTACAGGCCCTAAAGCATGCTCGTACATGTGGAGGACTTATGACCACTGGGCTGCCTAAAATTGGGGAATACTCCCAATGAGTTGGTATCACCAACAATGAACTGTAGGTTGTCTTCCTTAACTTATTCTGTCTTTCCTTCCATTCAGTGCCTAATGGACTGTTTCTCTGAACGTGCATTTCATGCCTTTAGTAAACATTTCTCCTGAAACGACATGAGAAAACAAAGCATAGATTAGCAAATCAGTATGTAACTAACTAGCTAAAACTCTAGCCCAGACTTCCTCTGACCATGTACATACACTGCATATCATAGATAGTGTATACTTAGTATAAACAAAACAAGAGTCATGGTAGACTTACATGCTCTGAAGTTGAACATACATGTATAGCATTTAAATGCAGAAATGCTCCTAGGATTTTATCATAAGGAGGGATTTCTCCCATTGTCACAAAAATAAGGTGGAGTAGAACAAAAATGAGAAAGGAGGAGTCTTTTCTGACTATATTATACAAACAATGGGTAATAACTACTGTGCATTATCTCCCCCTGCCATTGCCAGTTGGCACTACCTTTAAGCTAAGCAATATGTCATGAAGAAAACGTTCACAGTGTGGAGAGAATGGGAGAAGCTTCAGCGAGGTCCTGGCTAAGGGTTTAAATTTGTGTGAGTGATTTAGGTTAGGCCTATGTAGATCAAGGTTGGCTGACAAATCTGAGATACACTTTGTACAGATGAGATACAAGTCATGAGAGTACTGGTTTGGTCTTAAAGTTCTTGCATTTAATGTATCAAAAACCACCATTACACAAGGGGTGAAAAATAAACAGGTAGTGTGCATGAAACACAAACTACAATACATCTGTTACAATGTTGCTGTAAGGTACTACAGTTAAAAATTGCTGAAAATAAGTCTGCATAAGTGAGAAAATTCAAATAAATAGGTCAAAAAAAGAAAATTATTTATACAACTTGCAGAATAATCCTCAATGTATGGGCTGAAATGTTTTTTTACAAATATCCAATGGCTTTTGGGAGGCAATGTGAATGATGTATTGTCAGCTCAGAGCCATAGCTTAAAATGTGCACCCCTTGGCAATGGCAAGGGGAGACAGTGGGCAAGAGTTATTGCCCTATGTCAATGCAATATCGACAGGATAGATGAATTTTCATCTTTTGGGAGGTAGTATTGCTTATATTCCTGACATTAATATGTTCCGAAACATATTCAAAGGAGAAACACCCCATTTTAGGCTCATCTGCAATGGGTTTCTTAGAGCCATGTGTGACTACAGTCACTTCATAGGGACAGAACATCACAAGACAATGACTTCCAGTCAAAGCAGTACAGTCTAATATGTGGATTATTCATGCATATATGTATGAGAAATTCCCAGACCAAGTGATTTTGAATTCATTTATTGTGTAGGAGCCTAATTCTTTTCCTGCAAATGTTAGTGACATGTCACAACTTGTTAATGCAAACACTGATCAGTAATTACAATCAACCAAGAGAGAACATTAAGTCAGTCATCAGTTCTAATGAAGTGGGTGATTCTCCAGCACATTATAGAGACTGTCAGCAGCTGAATTAACTCCGCCATGGCCGATCCCAAGCCTGGGTGTAAAAGGAGAAGGGTTGGGCGTGGGGCTAGCAACCCGACCCTGTAAAACCCCAACTTGATACAAAAACGCCAACAGAAGAAAAACCAGAAACTGAAAGCCTGAGGGAGGAAGGGTCATCTTCTGGAAGATTTATGATGCTATGTGGTAAAAGCCGCGAGCCCACCGAAGCCATAAAGCAGACCACCCTTCTATCAAACAGGAGAATTAACATCGCAATATGGAATGTGAGGACAATGTATGAGGCTGGAAAAACAGCACAGGTAGCAGCAGAGATGTGGAACTACAACCTATCCCTACTGGGCATTAGTGAGACAAGATGGACTCAATCCGGACAAAGAAGACTGATGACAGAAGAGATGCTACTGTATTCAGGACATGAGGAAAATAATGCACCTCATACACAGGGGGTGGGGCTCTTGCTGTCAAAGCAAGCATATAATGCACTGATAGGATGGGAACCACATGGGCCCAGAATCCTCATGGCAACGTTTAGGACCAAGAAGGAGAAAATAAAGATGAACATCACACAGTGCTACGCCCCAACAAATGACAGTGAAGAAAAAGATAAGGACCAGTTTTACCACAGACTACAGAATATAGTAGAGAGCTTCCCAGACAAAGACATCAACATTTTCATGGGTGACTTCAATGCCAAAGTTGGGTCAGACAACACAGGGTATGAACAAACCATGGGGATCCACGGCCTAGGCAAGATGAACGAAAATGGAGAGAGATTTGCAGACCTTTGTGCACTGAACAACCTGGTCATTGAGGGTACCATCTTTCCCCACAAGAGAATCCACAAGAACACATGGACATCACCAGACCATGTGACAGAAAATCAGATTGACCACATCTGCATAGCCAAGAAGTTCAGAAGATCCCTGCAAGATGTTAGGGTGAAGAGGGGAGCAGATGTGGCATCTGACCACCACTTAGTTGTCGCAAAGCTGAAACTTAAGCCGATGAAGAACTGGATAGGCACCAAAGAGAAGAAAACAAAGTATAACATCAGCCCGTTGAATGATGCAAAAACTAAAGAAGAATACAGACTGACACTTAACAACAAGTACCAAGTGCTACAAGAGCTTCTTGAAGATGAGGAAGACAATGCAAGCAACAGATGGCAGAAAGTTAAAGAGGCAATAAAATCAACATGCCAAGAAGTACTAGGCCCCAGGAAGCACCAACAGAAAGAATGGATTTTAGCTGAAACATTGCGCAAAATCCAGAAGCGTATACAGAACAAAACAGCAGTAAATAGCAGTAGGACAAGAACTACAAAAGTAAAGATACAAAAAGATTACACTGATGCCCACAGAGAAGTGAAAAGAAGCATCAAGATAGACAAGAGAAACTATGTTGAAGGAATGGCAGCAGAGGCAGAAGAAGCGACAAGAAGTGGAAACATGAAGCTGTACGACATCACCAAAAAGCTGTCTGGCAAGTACAGCAAAACAGAGAGACCCATAAAGGACAAGCAGGGAAAGACCATAGCAAGTACAGAACACCAAATTAAGAGATGGGCAGAACATTTTGAAGAACTGTTGAACAGGCCAGCCCCACTAAATCCTCCAGAAATCCACCCAGCCAATGCAGATCTCCCCATAAGCTGTGACAATCCCACCAGAGACGAGATCAGGAAAGCCATCACCCAGCTGAAGAACGGCAAGGCAGCTGGACCTGATGGCATCCCAGCAGAAGCCCTCAGAGCAGACTTAGATGCTTCAGTGGAAATGCTATACCACCTCTTTGAGAGGATCTGGCAGGAAGAAGAAATACCAACTGACTGGAAGGGGGGACACCTCATCAAGATCCCAAAGAAAGGCGACCTCAGCAGTTGCTCCAACTACAGAGGAATCACACTCTTATCAGTACCAGGGAAAGTCTTCAACTGGGTCTTCTTGGAGAGGATGAAGAAGGCCATTGACCCACAGTTGCGAGATGAGCAAGCGGGCTTCCGGAAGAAAAGATTGTGTACAGACCAAATAGCTACTCTTCGCATCATAGTCGAGCAGTCGTTGGAGTGGAATTCTTCACTCTACATCAACTTTGTCGATTATGAGAAGGCATTTGACAGTGTGGACTGAGAGACACTCTGGAAACTTCTTCGCCACTATGGCATCCCAACCAAGCTGGTGAACATGATCAAGAACACTTACAACGGAATGTCCTGCAGAATCATTCATGCTGGACAGCACACAGACAGCTTCCTAGTGCAGACTGGCATGAGGCAAGGCTGCTTGCTGTCGCCGTTTCTCTTCCTTCTCGCCATCGACTGGATTATGAAGACATCCACCAATGGGTGGAGAAATGGGATCCAGTGGACATTGTGGAGTCAACTTGAGGACCTGGATTTTGCCGATGATCTAGCACTCTTGTCCCATAGTCAGCAGCAAATGCAGGACAAGACCGACATACTGGCAGCCACATCAGCACAGATTGGCCTCAACATCCACAAAGACAAGACCAAGATCCTCAAGATCAATTAAGCCAGTAACAACCCAATCACACTGCAGGGAAGTCCCCTGGAAGAGGTGGAGTCCTTCACGTACCTGGGCAGCATTATCAACCAGCAGGGTGGCACAGATGCAGATGTCAAGGCAAGGATCGGAAAGGCGAGAGCAGTTTTCATACAGCTCAAGAACATCTGGAGCTCCAATGAAATTTCCTTAACTACCAAGATCAGACTGTTCAACTCCAATGTGAAGTCAGTCCTACTGTATGGAGCAGAGACCTGGAGAACCACCAAGTCGACCGAAAAGAGAGTTCAGACCTTCATCAACAGCTGCCTAAGAAGAATTCTTCAGATCTGCTGGCCAGACACCATCAGGAACACCAACCTGTGGCAGAGAACCTCCCAGCTTCCAGTAGAGGACGAGATCAAGAAGAGAAGGTGGGGTTGGATAGGACACACCCTATACAACATTACACGACAGGCATTGAAATGGAACCCTCAAGGCAAGCGTAGAAGGGGACGACCAAGAAACACCTGGCGACGTGACCTTGAGGCGGACATCACTAAGCTGGGTCACACCTGGTGTCAGCATGGCACAGGACAGAAGCCTCTGGTGATCTTTTGTGGGCGGCCTATACCCCGGCAAGGGTGACGGGCAAAACTAACTAACTAACCAGCAGCTGAATTAATGATAAAACTAGTCTGAATGCAAGAACACTGTCTGAATGTGATTTGTTTGATAGAAATTTCACAGGTACTTCCAGTGTCAATAATGAAATTTGTGAACAGATTTTGTACACCCTCCTTTAATAAAACAAGGTGGCAGTTCAGTCTGATGGTTGACACTCATGACACAAAACATGTTGCTGGTGTGGAAAGTCAGAAGAGACATCAATATGAACAAAATAAAGAGAAATTGTTTGCCACACTGTGAGTGGATTTATCTTAGTACAAATGTTGTAACATTATGATCAATGACAGGATAATTGTGTATATAAAAAAAATTCTGAAAAGAAAAAACTCCATAGCAAATCAATGGGATAAACATACGGTTTGCTACTACCACCTGATAAACAGCTGAAACATTTATATATATATATATCATAAACAGCAGATTCATGGCATTTATAAGTCCATCAAAATGTCCAGTTAAAGTTACATAGCTGGTAAAGTTCCATAGCTCCAGCAGTTCAAAGGTATACACTGGATAAGCATACAAGTAAGAGTTGTATTTTCAATTGCTGTGATCTTCACCTTGAAGTTGCAGGGATCGTGCTGGGCTATGCCAATGTTGCAAACAGCGATGTTTTTTCCTTACTGGCAACAAAATATACCATCTGGTGATTTCTTTGCCGACAACATTTTTGGCTGTTGAAACTTGTATTTGGGTCTTGGGTTTGGAGTGGAGAAATTCAAAGGCCATGAAAGCAAACTGCAAACTTGGATATAAAATGTACTGGAATCTATTGTTACAAAAACAAATCCTTTGTTCGTACTGACAAACCATCCTGACAGTACATTGTTATATCATAATCCACTGGCCTGAGTACAGTATGCTGTAATATAACCCAAATATTCAAGTTACCTGACTAGCTACAATCGACTACCTCTGAAGGTGGGAATGGGAATGAATACAACTGAACAAATGACGGCAATTTTCTTTTTGAAAAATGCACCAGAAAAAATAGTTTTGCTGAATCTTCAAAGAAAACTGATTACTGTACCTTTGAAGCACCGATCATTCTGTATACAAATTCTGCCTCAATGTTTTACAAGTATTTGATGTTGCTACAGCAATAATAAACAGGCATTTGTTTGGTCCTTCAAAGAGGTCCTTTAGCTGTGCCTTCAATAACATGTTCACCTTCTTCAAAACAAGCCGACTACAATCTTCAATAAATACCAAGTTTGATCAAAGGAAGTCTGCACCCAACTTATATGAAAGCACTGCAAACTGATCCATTGTTTCATTTTCCATAGTGATTGGAACATATTTATTATGCTGTGAAAGTTTCCTGCTTGCAAGAAAAAAGTTCATTCTTACGTTTTTTACCAATGGCAGTGTAAAACCCAAATTAAATATCCAATATAGATATCTGGCCATCAAGTTAACTGAAGGTGGGACATCTCACAAGACTGTTTCCTAAACTTTTTAATTTGTTTACATTTTCATTTCCCTATGAATAGCCTCATCCGCTTGGTAGCCTCAACAAGATGGTAATTGTCTCTGGCTGATCAAAATCTAGGCCAATTTAAGTACATGTACAAGTAGCGGTGCTAACAGGAGATCTCGGCACGTAACGGAGTCAGTCCATAATGGAGTTGACCCAGAACAAAGTCGGTCCATTATGGATTCAGCCCATACAAATTTAATTAAAAAATTTCCTCAGAACATACTTGGCCCATTAAAGAGTCAGCCCACAACAAAGTCGGCCTTATCCCAAACTGATTAAAATCTGATTTCCACTCTCATATGTGATAAAAGCAGAGATCTGATTTAAATCAGATTGGCCTTATGGCCTTACCCTTGATCTTGTAAGGCTTCACAAAGCAATATCAGTTTCAGACCCAGTTATGTATTGTTTGTAATTTTGTATGGTTGATCTTATATGGCGTTGTAACACTTGTTGCTACTGAACAATAAATAGCCAATAGTGTCCATTTCAACAAAAGTTTGTATTTTTGGTGATCTTGTGCAGTTTTGTCAGACATGTTATTAAACAAGAAATATTTAATCCAAATATGTTATTTACTAACTAATTAGTTAATCAGTATTGAGTATGCAAACTTTGCCATTCTGCTTAGTCATGAGGAGAGCAGTCGTTGTTGTTGTTGTAGGGTTTAATGCCATTTTTCAGCACACAATAGGCTATACATGGCGGCCAGTATTAATGGTGGAGGAAGAACCCAGTAAAACCCTGGAATGAATCATGGACCCACTAGAAGCATCTGGGAAGCTTTATCACATACCCACATTAGCTGAATTCGAGACTCGAACCCATGCAGACAGAGGTGAGATGGCAGTGATCCATAACGGAGAGCGCTTTAGACCACTTGGCCACTCAGGGCCCCGAGGAGAGCAGTCACACTCTTTTTCAAATGGTCAACCGATATATATATCTATATATATCTATATATATATATATATATATATATATATATATATATATATATATATATATCCCCAAAATTTTATGATCATATCAATGCATCAATGAGTACGGACCATTGTGTAGAGTGTTCAAGAGTAGTAACTGCAAAGCAGCATGCACTTGCTTGTGATTCCTGCAACTCATGATGACAAAGAGTTTGTAATACATGTATGTTACAATAATTATCTCATACCCATGTTTCTTTCACAATGACAGTTACAATATCTTTTGCTCAATGATTTTTTTTTCATAACTGAAAATGTTGAGAAAACTATTTCTAAGCTTACTTGAAATTCAAAATGAACTGAAATATTTTGTCTTTATTTTATCAGTTGAATGATAACTAGTGTCAATTGGAAATATGTACATCTAAACATCAGCATAATTTATATAATCCATTCATTGAAAGGTTTTGTTGATTATATTTAATATTTTTTAAAAATCATAACTTTTTATTGGTTCTGATAGGATTATCACCTGGTTAAAGATTAATAAAGTGGAACAAATCAATACAGTAATAAATACAACCCTCCTTGTTACAAATCAATACAGTAATAAATTCCACATTTCGTTCTTAATGTTAGAAATATAACCCCTTTGCTCAAATTTCTCCTGGTTACTCAGTAAAATATATCATGTTAAAAGGAATTTAACTAATGCCTTCTCATTATTTCATCATAATGATGTGTCCTTTAGCATTTGTTCTTTCTCAATGCGCTAAGGAATCCTAGGTTTATAAAATTCATTTTTATTATAATTTAAGGATTTCTCAAACCAAGTACCATCATTTGATGAAACAAAAGACTGCTATCTCTTTTGTCTGCAACAAAAAACTGATTTAATTGTCAATAAGGATATTTCCTTCATCGAAATGATAGAGATTATACTTGAAATTAAGTGCCCCTATAGCATGAAAATAAAAATAAAACTGGAAGTTCCCTGGCTTATATTAAAAGATGGAACAGTGAAGTTTAACCAGAATCATGCATATTGCTATCAAATAGAAATGCAGTCATTTTTAACAAACAGACTATGCAATTTAAAAGGAAAATTTTATGATGTCCCCAAGATAGTTATATTGAATGAGTATTTCTGGACAATGATCTTTGGGATACAGTATCGGTTAGAGAATTAAAATTTCATAGCATGTATATTATGCTAGAACTTCTATATGCAAATACCTTTCGAGAAAGCAAGTACTTTTACCAAAAACAGCTGGCAAAACAATTTTAATTAGAATGGTCAAATATTGTATTTGTGGTGGAAATAAGGAGGACAATACTGAATGAAAGTGAGAACTCTTCAAAGATGTTTCATCTTCAGTGTATGAAAATGAAACATGCACCTAACAGAACATGACTGTCAAACTGAGTATTCATGAAATGCTTTTAGAAATATGAAATGACTTATTAGCGATTGACTTTTTAACTTGAACGATAACCAAGTGATTAATTTCAGCACACTGAAAATCATTGTTTCTACTTGTTTGTGTATCCATTTGTTTATGTCTGTTTATTGATGGATATATTTATTTCTGAAAGAATAACAAAGATGATTGAAATTTCAATGGTTTATTTGAAAAAAATAAAGAGTAAATAAAAGTCACGCATTTTGTCTTGTGCAGTTGATATGTGCAAAAGAATGTGATGTATTAGGATATCTGTATGCACAAAATGAGACATGCCTTAATAATTATTTGGGAAGAACAATGCTGTTAGGTGTCAGTATTCATAGATAAGGAATCAAACTGGCAGATTTAGAAGTGAACATGTTTTGTGACATCAGATGAAAACAATGGATTGAGAGAAGGAATAAGACAGGACAAAGACACAAAATTTTATACTAGAAAAATACATACATAAGATTGTGAAATGTTTGCTTTGTGTGCTTATCTTTTTATTTGAATAAAAAACATCCATTTAAGTCAATTAACCGTTTAACGTAATGGTCTTACAAGGACAAAGACATTTTAAACAAAGAATAATGGAAAATATTTATTGCTGATACAAAATTTTCAGTATATGGATGGGAAGTGCAACTGTAATCAGACTCACACATCTCAACACATGACAATTACAAATAGTAGAGCAGACACATGCTATGGCAAAACCCAATTAACAATTAACAGTGGTAGGGCAAGGGCAGTTTCAAAATGTTAATTATGCAATATATAATAATTACTCTGGGATTATGATTTCTTCCCCACTATATTTCTATTACAGAATAAATGGTTGCTGAAAGAAACGTACAAAGAATATAAAAATGAAATGGCCTTTGAAACAAAAAACATTACATCCACATTACTATTATGTAAATCATGGACCGAAAGGCTGACCAAACTCAGAGAGATCTGAGTAAATAATGGGCTGAGTTCGTTATGTGGACCAAGTACATTATGAGCCTATAGCATATAAACAACTATACAACCATGTGTTACTATGATAATGAATATCAGAGTGAATTGTTTAGTTAAACGTGATTGTTGACAACGGGATATAAATCAAGTAAGGACTACCATATATATTTACTTTTTTCAGAGAACAACTCATTGGCACATCTACTTATTTTCATGTCTAATGTATATGAATGAATAGGGTATCAACAACGTTTACTACTGTGCCGTCATGGCATGCAGTTCATCTATAATGCATGTAATTCCATTGAAAAATTGCACAAAGATTTACAATATTCAATAAATTTTTCCCCCAGATCATTGTGTCTGAATTCAATGTCTAATATACAGCATGAACAAAGTATCAACACCATTTACTTGCCGTCTGATATTATACTGTCGGGGCTTGCAATGAATCCATAATATATGTAATTCCATTGCAAAAATTGCATACATATTTAAACTATTCAATAATTTGTCACACATCATTATATGTCTGAATTCAATGGGAAAAATTAACAGCAAAATTAGGTTAAGAAAGATGAAGCATGTGCATGGTTCATTACGTTCCAGGGTCTATGAACGGTGTCTGTAAAAATGTCATACTGCTAAAATTTTCTCATATGCGTTTCCGTGTACATTTATCCATTGCAAATTTCCAATAATTAATGCTTGTATGCCTATTCGTTTGAATGACTACTGCAACAATCATTAACAATCAACACATGCTTTCAGCGTGCATATAACTTTTACTTCAGATTTTGTGAATATCGAAAGAAACGTGAAAACTACTATACTAATCATTGCGCAAAGTGTAGAGAACGACTCGCATTTGTGAACTTGCTTTTCCATAACGGTAAAATATTTTTATAAAAATATAGGAAATTAATAACTAGTTCATAAACAAACACAATACCCATGTAAAACAAGAGAACTAAGTGCAGTAGGCCTGCAATGGTCACAAGTCACTTTTGTAAAAAAAATTCAGCTATTTCATACCTTTTCAATTTCCAGCTAATAAAGCGGACATTATTTAGTGATCAACTGACTGTGTCTAATAACAACGCAAAGCCCAGCAAACATGTTGGCCGCTTTTATTTTTTATGTTTATTAAACTGTGATAATCTTTTATCAACCACCTCATTGTCTGCTGCTTGGTTGTGTATGCAGTTAAAGAAGAAACACATGTTGGCTATTGTTTGAGCAACGATTGTATACAGAATTAATTGAAGACAATCACAAAGACGACTTACTGGCTTTACTCATGGACCAGTATTAAGTAACATTTCTGACAATGTTTATTTTGGCATAACACTTCAAGAACCTGGTGATACTGTTAAACTTCAGAAGCTATGTCATGATCGTATTACAGTTGTATATTAAAAATACATATGCAAACTCTTCCTTAAAATGATAATAAATGTTTAACACACAATTTCTCATACTTAAAAAAATATTCTTTCCCGGTACGTGAAAAGTACACATGTATTTAAAATTTAAGGAACCATGCCACGATCATATTAAGTTCAAATTCATATGTGATCTCTTGCCCAGAATGATAATACATTTTTTTTATACTCCATTTCATGTACTTTGAACAAAAAATATTTTTTCATTTGCAAATGAATATACAAAATTTCGGGAGCCATGCCGCAACCGCATTATATCCGAATTCGCGTTATAGCGGGGTTGCAGTGTGTGTGTGTATATATATATATATATATATATATATATATATATATATATATATATATACTCACTGAAAAATGAATTTTCTACCATATGATTCATGGATTTTTGATACACATGTACATTATTTTACACATTGTGAAGTGTACTAGAAAACAGTAAGTTGTCAATATACATGTGTATTTAAGACTAGTTGTCTTCATTTAATCAAAATTTCCATTGTTTTTGTGTGCAAATCCAAATCACTGACGACAGGTCACCTCTTAAAAATTTCACTTGCATGCAAAATTTCAACTTATTTTCAGCCACTCACCCCTCCCATCACTTATCTAAACATCTGTTTATGTGGACAGTATTACCTTGGTCCTGAAGCTGTCAAGATAAACAGGTAGTACTCTATTATGAAAATGGAGTCATTTTTAAAAATTGGCAACAAAATATTGGGGTAGGCGATTTTATTTGCGACAACTTTTTTTAGAGCCAGCACCAACCCTGAGCTGGGGACACATATTCTAGTCATAGTATGTAATTTGCTAAGTCTCATCAAAATATTTTCTCTGGTTCAAAAGTTACACTCCTGACAAGTTAGAAAATACATAATCCCTTTTTGTATTATTCAGTTAATACAATACTGATGTCATGATTTCATTGGAAGTACATGTAATAGTGAAACTTCTTATCATCCTTGAGGATATCTGTAAGTGCCAGTTCAGGAAAACTGAACTCGCTTGCCCACAATGGTCTGTATTTGTGAAACCAAGATATTTTTTTATGAAGTATTCATTTCGCTTGGTTGCCTTGCTATCTTTGATCAGAGTTAATAATGAGTTGGTTAATTTAAGGTAGTTTATTATGTTACATACATAATAACCATATATAAGAGAGTTCAATTGATTAACTTAAGTGAGTTCACCCGACATATGACTGAGGCCACTAGATTTAGATTTGCATGCTTTTTAACTTTACTTTTATTCCACCTGCTTTATTTGATTCAAAAGACATAATTAATGTGATATTACACAAGAGGCCAGTGTTATGAAATGCCCGATATGGCTCATTTAGTCCTCCATACTTTTCATTTAAATCAGGTTGTCTTGTTTCATGCGCTGTAATATTTCTGTAAATGTAATTTTTCGTCGTATCGCAAGACGCTTTTATTGCTCGCGCGGCATGTGCGAAATAATGTATTATTGCGCACTACTATATATATCGGGTAGAAATATTGAAGGGCACAGCCAATATAGAGGGAAGCTCTTAAACATATTCAGCTGTCGGGCAGGTGCCATTGTAATTTTGTTAAAGCCAAACAGTTGGGTGAGTCAGATGTTTTTTTAGTCAACTCTTTTTATTATTTACAATAATTATTCAGTTTCGTAAAAGCACGTTCATTGTTGTATTATGTGGTCACATCGTTTATCATATTTGCAATTCAGTTTATTAAGATATAACCTAGGCAATGTAGTTGCGAGTTAATTTCATCTAGTCGCTATCACGACTAATTTCAAAACATATTATGTATGTATTAATGTCATAGCATTACGTATATTTGTTTTTATTGCATAGCATTCCTATGTCATACTTCGTACCTATCGTATATTCTTAAAGAAGTTGCAACAAAACCCATTCCAATTAAATTAGACTATTGGAAAGGTGTGTTTATTTTCCATATTCAGCTCGCCGGTTATGAGCAGCCGGATGGGCTTGTGAATACCATGACGTCTGGTGTACCATTACTAGTATAACCCACCAATTCAGTGCCAGCGTATGGGTACAAGTGCGGAGGGGAAAGTGACCGTGCCAGAGAGAAGGCCGTGTCAACGTGTATTTTCCAATCAAGTAGTGTTTTGATTACAAGTAAAGGACAATAACAAGTAGTGTATTGACTACAAGTAAAGTACAATAACAAGTAGTGTATTGACTACAAGTAAAAGAACAATAACAAGTAGTGGTTTGACTACATGTGAATTATGACAGTAGTGTCTGACTACATAAATGTTTGCAACCAGTAGTTGATTATATGGGTTTGCAACAAGCATTTGTTTATATGAAAGTTTGCTAGAGATATTTGTGTACATGAAGTTTACATGGAGTTTCTAGAACTTTTTGACTACTTGAATGTGACATAGTAGTCAAAGTATATTTCATATCTGTTTTATATTCATTTTATGTGTTTCTGTGTTATTTTCAGATCATTAGTACCAGTGTTTAATATATTGTCATTTGTCATCCACGAACGTGTTTATTGTTTCTTTAAAACCCTGCCCGGTCTCAAAGGGTCAGCTTGATTACGTTACAGCCAGCTTTTAATTTAGTGCAACAATACAACAAATACTTCCGCAAGTCAGTTATCAAAACAGGGTCAGCACTTAATTAGGTTGTGAGAGAAAGGCTTGTGGACATAGCTGTTATGGTAGATTGATATATTTTACATTTAAATATACATTGTATTCATGATCACACTTAAGAGGAACAAAAAGAAAGAATTAAAACACAAATTTCACTTAATAAAACTTATCTGCCATATAAATATTAATATACTGACCACACTAGGCATAGGTGACATTTTCATTGATCAAAATTTCCTTGAATATCGGTAATTATGGTGTAATAAAAATGTCGTTTGGAAAGAAACTGGGAAGAAACTGCATTCAAGTATATGACTTGTTATTAAAAGATGATAATTTCAAAATGTTAATTAAAATTTCCAGGTCCTATCTGCTGTTTTCGACCATGAAATGAGCAATATATCTGCATTTCAGTTACCAATTTGTATCGTGATTTTCTCCAAGTTTAAAAATAGGAATCAATTTTTGGGGTATTTGTTGGTTTAAAAAAATGGGATCCACACCTGACTCCATGTTATAAGCGGGATTGCAAGTTATCAGGACGTGAGTTCTCGAAGGAGTGATGTATTCATCAAAGGTTTACTAAAATATCGTCACTGGTTAAAGAGTTACTCAGGACAAGGATACAAGTCATTGAATTGCATTCTCCCTTCCTATGACCTTGACCTTAAGGTTGGAGGCATGGCTATGATATGTGATACATGGTGTTGTGATGACATATCCTTTGGCAAAGTTTCATGAAAATCTCTCTAACTGTTACAAAGTTATGGCCAGATAAGAGAATGTTAATGGATGGAACAAGAGACAACATCAAACAGACTGGAATATGAAGTGGACTTTTCCATTAAGGATTTGAATTAAAAGAATTCCAACCTTAAAAATAATCTCAGGATAATTTTTGTTATCTAGAATGCAAAAAAACTTTGTTTCATGAAGTTACTCATCTTATAGTAGGTACATATTGAGCACAGCATAAACTGATGGACAAATCACCTTTTAAAATTAAAAACTCCCAATACTTACCATTCTTATATATGGATTGTCTCCAAGACATGTTTGACACAGAATTGGAAATTCCTGAAAAATGAAGCAAAAGAAATGAAGTGATTGCCAGAAAAAGAATTGTATATTCTGAAATAGTGGATGCAGTGTGAGTGGTAATTGCTACCACTATTAAAGCAAACACTTATGGTGGGGCATAGTCACACAAAAAAACAGGGGTGAAATGACTAATCATCTGGGAGCCACATTAGCTCAGTTGGTAGATGGTGTATTGTTTATAGTTTATTTCATACACTGTTAGAGACCAATTTTACATGAAAATTTTACAACTTAGACACATTATAATTCTCTTACAACTCAAATAGTTTTTTCCCCACAAACAACAAAAAACATTTCCATTCAGAAGTTACTGTTTCTTTTCAAACACTGGTGCTAAAATATAACACTGAAGCTCAACACCATCCAAACTGGCCATTGTTAACAAGCATGTCAGCTGACTTGAAAATAAAAATTCACTCCTTGGCTGATGGTTGAAGCTCAACACCATCCCAACTGGCTATTGTTAACAAGAGTATCGGCTGACTTCAGTGTAAAAATATCACTCCTTTTCTGGTGGCTAAAGATAGATTCATCAAAAAAGTGACAAAGAATGTAACGTTTTTCATACAAGTCACTTGGTTTGTGGCATGAACAGCCACTAAGCATGTATTCTTTAACGCCATGTAGATGAATTTGGCAAATGTAAAAATTATCATTAATATCTTCTTTATTTTGAAGCGTTTGATTTTGTGATAAGAAATATTTTCATTTTGAAACATCAAAGCATGACATTGGCTTCTAGCCATCATTCAGGTCATTTAGGATTCTAATCTATTTGTTTATTATGCCAAGGAGTAGGGGGTGTAGGGTGGGAGACAAACGGAGACTGAGGAGATAGGATTTGTGCTTGAAACAAATATACTTGTTCCAAATTTTAGAAATGAAAAAGTGAAAACTAGACATGCATCAAGGCTATTACACTTGTTTTCTAACTATAAGTTAAACAAACAATAAAGACTAGTTAAGTTAAAAATGACTGAACTCCATTTAGACCAAGATGCTAATCTCTACCAGCTGCAGAGTATGTAACTGTATATGCAGTCAAGTTTTCTATCTAAAAATAGTGCTATTAGAGAGCTCTGGATCAAATTTAATAATTTCTATTATCTAATATTTAACATAATCTATGTTGTGGTCAGATAAATTAAAATGCTTAGACATGAGGGAATCTATTTGATTATGGATGTCCCTCAAGTGCTTTTTTATTCTCACTTGGAATTCACTTTTTAGTCTCACATATATTTCATGCAATGCAAATGAATAAATGATAACGAAACCGGTCAGGGACATGAGGTGACTATGACACCCCGGCAGATGGGAGGGTTTGCCTCCACATCCAAACAGTCATTATCTTCCCTAAACACAAAAGACCAGTCTTACATGTAAAAGGTTACTATGAGATCATAAGTAATGTTTGGGTCCAAAGTAGGCTTTCAGGTCAAAATTAGTCTTTCACAAGGTAACCATTTAGTTCGTATGTATGTGGTGTTGTCATATTTTTATTCAACAGTTAATGACTAAAAATGATTTCTACAAACACACTTGATTAACTATTTTCATTTTATTTTTATTGGTCTTGTTTAATTGCTATTGTGTTGTTCAAGATGTTTCAAATAAAAGTTTAATGAATAATAATTCTGTTGCTTGCTCATGCTTACATTAGTGTAATGAAACACTGGTTAAACATTAAGTGGTACTTTTAAAGAACATCAAAAACGTAAAAAGATCCTGTATAAACCAAGACATGCTACAGATGAGCACTAATGATCTGCTGACATTGTTAGAACAATTAGACAATGGCTGACCTCAGGAACTGGAGGAAAACATCACTTTATGTGAAATATTTTGAGATCCGAATAAATACACCAGCCAATTTAATATGACTTTGTTTTTATCTTTTCATATATGAAGTGGTGCAATTGCAACAGTATGTGACAAATAATATTACAAATGGGACAATTTTGAGCATATGGAAATTGGACTCCAGGCTTGTGGAATTTCAGTCAGAGCTTGTGATTCTTTTCAGTCACCAGCCCTGAGCCTGTCAGCATTGTCAAATCAACACTAAAAAAATTAAGCATACACCCCTCTGAAATCCAGACAGATTGTGTTAACACTGCTGGTCCATCTGTAAAGCTGTACCAGTGTCACTTTTTGCCAATTATGCCAATACCACATAAAGCAGATTATTAAAATTGCCGATACCGATTATGAGACCAATTATTTCAAGAAACTGCCTGTTCTACAGCTAGTGAAAGCACTAGCATTGGATTGACAAGTAAACCATGCCCTATTTTTGTTATAACTAACAATGCCTAAAATGGGTGCAGATTTATGTTAACAGTTCAAATGTGGTCTCAAGCTAGCATACATGTGATAACTATTTCCCACATTTTATATCCCACTTTATTTCTTATTGTTAACTCATATATGCAAATAAAACTCTTTTCTAAATAACATATTTATTCCAAATTAGTGTTTGGGGGGCACATATGCTCTGTGATATGTTTCTTCATTCCTTCTTTTAATTTAATGATGGTAATCAATGCTTATATACACGGTACAGTAATGCCAGGTCAAGTTGACCCGTGTAAGTTTCATTGGTGGGAATGGAGATCATAATTTGCTTGTCGAGAAAAAAACTACAGCATTCAGCGATCATTCATGGGATTTAGGAAGCAATTCACTAACAAGCAAAGCATGTAAAGAGCAGCAAAAATAAATTTCTGAACTCCTGGTTGACAGAGATGTACTTTGTGAAGCTAGCCATAAAAAAAAAAGGGGGGGGGGGGCATTTCATTCCTGAATGCGTGAAATCAACGGTCACATTATGTGCGTCACTTATCTTACATTGCAAAGTACGATAATAGGGTTTTAGTATTAAAACATCATTATCTAAATAAAGTTTCTTACAAAACTATCATTTGGAAAATAATATACATAATACTGATTTGCTTAACCCTTAACCTCATAGAGCATAGTGACAAAGTGCAGCGCGCTATAAATAGAACACCTGTTACCTAGCCGACCGCATATGCATAGGCCTGCCTGCGAACTGTTAAGCAATGTAGTGTATGTTACGTTTAACAGCAATTTGATCCATTTTACATTTTTGGTACACATCTATTATGTGTGGAAAAATTGAAGAGTAAAGTCCGATTGTTACAGCTGTGTAATTATTTATCACAGAAGAATTTTTTATGTGCTTTAAAATCTTGAGAGAACTCATTCACCGTCATGTCAGTGAGGCCGAGTGACCAACTGTAGCTGCTATTTCCCATACTCGAAATTTACATGTTTTTCGACGGCGTCTACATCACTAAGTCATCTGAATTTGATAATTTATAAAAACTAATTGCTGCCTACATCAATATCAGAGCCTTTACCTAAGTTACTGAATCTTTCATAGTTGTGATTTTAATCGTGAAAACTTCGTAAATACTTAATGAAATCCACGACTGCCATTTTGGAGAGTGGAGATTATGACCCAGTTACTTTAATAGCTGATATTGACCAGTGCATAAACAGCGACCACGTGATCTGACGTAATTGTCATTCGCAGAAATGAATGTAGTACCTAATAGGGTTTTTTTCCTGAAAGGTGGCACACCGAAAACCAGCTCAAAATGGCTGATGTTTACAGCAGGCATCAAAAGGCACTTCCATGTGAATGGAGTAGAGGCATCAAAAGGCACTTCCATGCGAAAGGAGTAGAGGCGTCAAAAGATGCTTGCATGAGGTAAAGGGTTAATACCTGATGTTTCTATTAAAAAAAGAGAGACTGCATTGCTTGTTGTTAATAAAGTAATAACTATTCCATCTTTTTCAATTTTCATTGCCTATTACATTAATAGTCTTGGAAAAATATGCACTACTTATCCTGGTGACATTTTTTGAAAACTGGCAACAAAATATTGAGACTGGTGATTTTTTTGATGATTTTTTTGGGCAACAACTTTTTAAAAGCCAGGACCATCCCTGTAATGTGTATGCTGGATGTTCAACAGCCATATGAGGCCTCATTGGCTGGTTGGCTGCTGTGATTAGGATGAGTGCATGCATGGTATTAATAATTTGTTGTGAGCAGACAATCAGTGGTAGTTTACAGCAAGCGTGTTAAAAAGTATTTACTTTTAAGAATATAATGTCTTTCAAATAACCCCCAAATAAAATGTTTATTCCTTAATTTGCACTATTTAATTCTGATTTAAAATTCAAGTCATGTCAAGATGAATGTTATGATTAAATTTATATTTTGGAAATTTGTTTACATCGGCACCGATTATTTCTGCCAATACCAATTATACCGATTGTTCCAATAATCGGCCCAATTATGAGTATGACCTATTAATCGGTACAGCTTTATCCATCTGTCATGTCATATCAGTAGGCAACTCAGAAGAAAATGAAGAATGAGTCTGTAGAGAACATTAAACTCTGCTGTTGGTGCAAACAAGAAAAGTCTTAAGAAAAGCAATGACAAAACTGAGTTCATCAGTTGGATACAATGCTGTGTTCAATGTAGCAATCACTGGGTTTACTTGAAGCATTGCCTTAATGTAAGAGATTTTTTTTATAGGTAGAACATTATCTTCAATTGCCCCTATCATCTGGAACTGCCAGATAAAACCTTTGCAGAATGTAAAGATATTTCAAGAAACTATCAAGAATTTATTCACCTAAATATACACAATTTCTATCTGAACAATTTTTGTTTAAATGAACAAGTTCCTAACTTTATTTCTATTAAAAAAAGCTTCAACACAAGACATAGGAATTAAAGAATATCAGTTCTCATTAAGATAAATATAGTCCGACTATACCTCCCCATTTGTTTATACCCCCCTGCCAATTTCAATAACTAAAAATATAAATTAGATCAGAAAGCACAGAATTTACTCAGTTCATTCATTGATTTATAATTCAGTGCATCCCCTATGGGTGGAAGATTGAGAGTAAAAAGAACACCTTAGTGTCAAAAATGGGGGTCAGACTGTAAAAAAAATATTCAGTATCAAAACTGGGGGTCATATTAAAAATTTGGGGGTCCCTGAAGTGCAAATGAGGGGAAATGGAAACATTGATAATTTCTAACCTGTGACCAGTATTGCCCTAACACCATCATCATCTGCGTATTTCATGCTTAATGGAAGTTTTAAATATAAATGATGGCCATGCCCTGGATCCATTTCCAGTTCCTGGACTAAGACAGAGCACAAAAGAAATGGACCTGTTTTCAAGTTTCGTTGCCCTACATTTCAGTTGGCTGGAAAGCGATGAAAGCTGATAGTGCCAAAATTGGGTTAAGCTGAAATGTTATTCTTTAAAACAAACAAATAAAAATATAGTATGCCTATTGGAACTGTAAGCAACGTTTCATTTCGTTCAAGAGACATATCCACCACATGAACCTACTTAAACATACTTCGGCATCCCTCGATTGAAACAAATTCAAATGTATGTCAACGGAACATGAAAATGCGTCCATTTGCTAGTGTCATATTTTCATTCCGCCAGGATAAAGACAGCACAGTAAGTATATTAATTACACATAAATTAGTGGATGCGTGTCGATATAGGCGGCCAAGTGTGAGATATTCCTGAAACTTTTACTCATTCCGATGTCAACCAACATCGGAACAGGCTATACAAGGCCGTTATTTGGATAGTAAGACATAGCACTAAAACAAAAACGTGCTATGTCTTACTTTGTAGGACTACACCGACTTCCAGTTCCATTGTTGATCAGCGAGTTCGATTTGCTCGCCCAATTCGATATGTTCATTAACTTTGATCCATTTATATTGAAATTAAAAAAGTTGTTGCATGCATGCGAACATTTAGGGATATATATGGATATAACATACAGATTCTTCCCAATTTTGTCGATTATACGTATTTGCTCCCTTGGAGGTCGCCATTTTCAGCGAGATATCAACTTTATAAACTTTTACTTAACGAAAAGAATATGGAGACAACAACTGAATAAAAGTTTATTTATTGGTTCTTTTGAGAATCACTATGATGAAATTACTATTTTATTATTATTATTATTATTATTATTATTATTATTATTATTATTATTATTATTATTATTAACACGAAATATAATTTTGAAAGAACCAATATCAATCTATTATTTACAGATCAGAATTATTTTGTCTTTTGTATTCACCGTACGTTTCATCAAACAAAGAAATGAAAACAAACAAGTAGTCATCATATACTAGGCCAGTTTATCAACGGCAGAAGAAAGTGCATTGTGGAAATTATTCCATATCATTTTGAAACAAATGTTGTATCTGTGGGAAGAATTTTTTTTATATCCTAGGTAAAATATACTTTGGTACCATGTACTACTTTACAACGAAGCATAGTGACTGTACGGGTAAGAAAGAATCCGTATGCATGCACTGAACTCAGTATAACACAGTCCTACGTGGGAACAATGTGATAATATGCGACATATTTTATGTAAGGGTATTTTGAGGTGATTTCTCTTTTGGCTGAAGTGAAATTTCGGTCTTTATTCTTCCCAAAACAGTCAAGTTTAGGACTTAAAAAAAATTGTTCAAACAGCTTGATGTGCTTAAAGTAATGTTCACAAAATTTGGAAGAAATGTTTTTCTTTAAATAAGTCAACATGCTTATTTAGACTGTTAACTTTAGTGAGTTGAATTTTATTTGAAAATTGTGATGTATCTTGCACAGCATAGCACCTTGAGTCAACCGGGGAACATTCTCCCACCCAAGACTGCCAGTGTCCCTTTAAATTTAACCAGTCCCCATATCTTGATCATCACTGGGTCGTGCAGAAGTACAGAAAATATGTCTGACAGTTCAACCAAGGTATAATACTGCTAGCAAAAAAGACCGTCATTCAGTACATCAACTGAGGTAGTTATTGTAGAGTTACAACAATCAGTGTTTATGTCACATCAGGCTATACATGTATGTCAAATGGTGGAGTGGTCATCAAAGGTCATCACTTGGCTGTTTCAGTATAGTTTTCTTAAGATGGGCTCATTATTACTCCTCAGTTTTTCAGTCAAAGGCTTTTCACAATGTAACAAACCATTATTTGCAATCTCCAATGTAAGGACTGCATCATTTTGCATGGTCATTACCACTGGGCATGAAAATGTTGAAGAAAAAAAATTAATGTCATGTAATTTGTAATGATTAATTGAAAGAGAAGAGAGAAAAATAGGATAATATGAAATCAAAACTAAAAAATAAAGTCCATACCTATAAACTCTCATGCAGGGAGAAAGAAAAAAAGTTTTGGGGTTGTTCCATGCCTACCTCTTGATCTGATAATATCTCACAATTTTTTGCATTGATTGTTACATTATGTATGTCAGTTTTCATTGCTCAGAAAAATCCTATATAAATAGATATATCATATGCAATCCATGGAAGCCATGTTCTATTTTATCACCAGTGAATATTGTTGTGATAAAGTAATAAATATCACACTACAAATTTTTCTTTTTCTTCATTAAATATAATGTTTAGTTTAAATATTCATGTAAATTTCAGATTTTTTTTTACTCCTTCAACATAAAACTAAAGTGAAAAAAGAAACCACAACAATAACATTGTTGGGGGCTCCGAGTGGCCGAGTGGTCTAAAGCGCTCTCCGCTACGGATCACTGCCATCTCATTTCTGTCTGTGTAGGTTCTAGTCTCGGATTCAGCCAATGTGGGTATGTGAGAAAGCTTGCCAGTAGCTTCTCGTGGGTCGGTGGTTCTTTCCGGGGTCTTCCTGGGTTCTTCCTCCACCATTAATACTGGCCGCCATGTATAGCCTATCGTGTGCTGAAAAATGGCATTAAACCCTACAACAACAACAATAACATTGTCACCAATTAGTTTCAGTCTGATGAATGATCACTGTGAATGCTGTGTATTTTCTCTACAAACTAGCATATTCATTCCCAAGAAAGAAACTTACACCAGTGAATACCTGGCATTTCTGTACCATATAAACTTTAATTACCATATTAAATTGAAAGGAATGAAAAAATAGACCACAAAGAATATTTGCCCCCATATAACTAATTCAAACTAAATACTTTATTTAGTAAATAGTGTTACATGCCTTATGAGTTAACCCTAAGGAATCAAGGTGGGATATAAAACATGGAAAAAGTAGTTGCCACGTGTAAAAGAACTTGTGACTGCAGATTTGAACTGTTAAAATGAAGTCATAGGCATCCTGAGTTACAACAAAATAGGGAACTGTCTATTTGCCAATCAGTTAATTGCTGGTGCTTGCATACATACATACACACTGTAGAACATAGCTTCTTTGAAATATGTCAGAGGGGCAGTCCTTTTCATAAGATAAATGCAATGACAAGGATTAACTGTTAATTAGTCACACTGGCTTTATTTTTGTGTACTTAAGTCTAACCTTTATTTATAGTGCTATTTGCCACAGCTGACCTGAATATGCAAAGGTGGCATGTCCTGGGGGAAAATAAGGTATGTCACAGGGAGAAACAGTGCATCCCATGGGTGTTCACACATAGGGGCAAGTGGGGGGCACTAGCACAACACTCCCTGATTTTACCTTTAAACATGTTTAGGCCTACATCTCTAAAATTTTAATGGCAGGTGCCCCTGGCATGTCCTTGGAGAATTTCAGATATATTGGACCTGGAAGATCAAGCCAATATTTATTTTAAACCTGCGCTTAAAAATGCAGCGTATAAACCTCTTGATTTTAGGTCCCAATCTCCTTATTTTCTTTTTATAATCTCCCTACTTGGCTTTTGAAAAGTTGGCAGGTATGCTTTAATGGATTGTTTGTAAAAATCATTTAGAGTGTGACCATCTTCCTTAGATTCTCCAATACACAACTGTTTTACTCCAAATAAAGAAAAGCTGATAAGTAACAGTGTTACACTTGTCTGTATGCCCATCCTCAAATCTATTGTTTGTCTATACAGTACATACATCCAGTATGCCTAATTTTTTAATTTAGGTCAATGTTTTGAGTTTTTATTTTCTTTGGTCTATTTTTTCAATATTTTATGAAAGCCTAGATAGAGGAAATAAGAACAAACTGAAAATGACACATAATATGGTCAGTTTTCTAAATAGCAGTTTAAGCTTGCATTTGAACATTGTTTCTGAATACTTTTACAAAACTTACATTTTTATCGCGATATTGCATTGACATAACCATGTTCTTATAAATTGGAGCTGGCAACCTCATAAGTAATCATGGTGAAGGGGTGCTTTTTTTTCTTTTTTTTAAATTGGAAATATTTTTTTTCTCTTTACGTTATATTTATAGGTTACTGCATTTGTATGGGAAAATATGAACAAGGTTTTTTGGATGGAATACTGCACGACCTTGGAATGTTATTTGTAGGTACCAAGCAATTTTATTAAATCTGGCATCTATCGCCAAAATCCAAAACATTGTATCAAAAAAGTTAATGCGGAATGTAGCAAAACAGCTGGTATGTGGCAGTCCACGAAACATCTGCTTTAGTTATTCAGAAACAAATTTAATTAACCAAAGCGTAAAGCATCTGCTACACGAGAGTACATGATTTGTCTACAAAGTAGTTCCTAATACACTATTGAGCACATGTGTCCTGCATGTGTGTGCAATATGAAGGTGTGCGATATTGTAAAAATTGAATGATTCTGATAACGTAAAGTTAACGGAGAATAATAATTGTATTTTTCAGCTGACAATATTCTACAAATCAGCAAGATCATATTTGTCAAGGTTTTTGGGAGCCAAAATTTTTAAGCTAAATCCCTATCCTTCTGCACCAACTAAAAATTTAAATTTTTATGATCAATCCCTAAGATGGATGTAGGATCCTGGCCTACATAACTATGGTCTATTCTCAAACTGAAAAGTTGGAGGGGGGATTACTCCATTCATTTGAAATGAAGGAGGAGTTTTTTGAATATAGTTGGGGATTTCATAGAGAAATAAAGGTAGGTATTGAAAATTTTAACTTTTTTAGTCAATTTTACACCGCAGTATTTTATAAATTAGCCAGAATCCCCGCAATCACACATCCTAGAATAGACCCTGATGAGTAAGGGGCAACATTTTAATGAGCTTTTGTATTTCATTGCAGTGTGAGACATCACAAGAACAGTCTTTTGTTCCCAGAATATCAGCTTTGCAAGACATATATATAATATTTCATGGCTATACGAAGAGTAAATAGTCTGCATTTTAACCAGGACCAAGGTTAGTTCATGTAAAAATTATCAACAAATACTGTGTGGCCCTGCTATAGCATGCTCTGTTATAACATGAATTTGGATTAACACAATCATGGCATTGCTTCCGAAATTTCATATGCATTATTCATCTCATACATGGAGAAAACATTTTTTCTTTCATAAAAGTATGAAAAGTATGAAAAATGAAGTGTAAAAAGTTGATTATCATTTTTGGCAGGAAAAAGCATATGAATTCTAATATAAGACAATCGTCGCATGGCTCCTGAAATTTCATACACATGTATATTTCTCATACACAAAAAAATAGTCAACCAAAATAATATAAAAGAAAAAATAAAGTGGAGATCTACTTGTTGGTCTGTCCAATAGTCATGCTACTGGAACTAGCTAGTCAACTAACCATTGAAGACAGGAACAGTAACTGCTACAATGGACCAAATGATGATCAATTTCTTGTTTTTAAAAATGTACCAAGAAAAAAAGTTTTGCAGAAATTGCAAAGAAAACTGATTACCTTTGAAGCATCGATTGTTCTGTATAAATACTAAGCAAAAGAAAAAGAAACTCTCAGTGCTCTACAATTATTTGATTTTGCTGCCACAATAAGAAACCGGCGTTTGTTTCATCCTCCAAAGCTGTCCTGTAGCAGTGACATCAATAACACATGCACCCTTCAAAAAAGAAAACTAACTACAATCTTCAGTAAAAACAAAGAAAATTTCATCAAAGGAAGTCAGCACCTAACTTTAAAAAAAGTAATGGAATCAGATTGATTTTTGCATTTTCCAGAGTGACTGGAAAATGTTTATTGTGCTGTGAAAGTGTCATGTCTGCAGAAAAAAAATTTATGCTTATGATCACAACCAATGACAACATATAAAACAAATTAAATTTTCAGTTTTTTGAAACCATAGATATCTGTCTATCAGGTTAATTGAAGACTGGGTAACTTGCAAAAATGTTAGTTAAACTTTTTAATTTGTATGCATGTTTTCATTTCTCTATGAATAGCCTCATCCCCTGGGTTGTCTCTGCAAAAGGATAGCTGTCTCCGGCTACCATGGCCAGTTTAAGGACATGTACATGTAGCATGTGAACAACTCAAGCTACGTGCTACTGGCAACAGTATTGTAGTGAAATGATTAGTGATCATCGGATATAGATCAGATGAGGACTACCATTTTTTATATATATGTGTTACTTGTGTTTTCTAACAGGATGTGACTGAAAAATGAATTTTATAACCTGTGATCTATACTCACATTTATGGATTTTTCATATACAGTACTTAATTGATTATGGATTGTACTACACAAATGTAAGTTGTCAATATATAAGCTTATTTCAGAGTAGTTTGTCTTCATTTAATTTAAAGAATGTATTTTTGCACCTACTTCTATTATCCCCCCCCCACCTCCAGGCCGTTTTTGGTACTTGCATCATTTTTTTCAGCAAACTGACTTGGTTAGTTATAACACAGCTCAGTCTATAACATGGTGAGGTTCTATGGACCCCAACCACTGTGTTATATTGGGGTCATATTGTACAATTAATACATGTATTTCATTCATAGCTCAAGATAAGCAGTATATTTTTATGTAAAATGCAGTCAAATTGAATATAAACAGAGAAAGACATTTTTAAATCAGTACAGTAAAACCTGTCTTGAGAGACCTCTGCTATGAGAGACCAAGATCTCCATGCGCAGATTTATTGATTATATAGCGTTATTACCTGTTATGAGAGACCACCTGTCTTGAGAGACCAATATTTTTTGGGCTGAAGAGGTGGTCTTTCAAGACAGGTTCTACTGTACGGATTACACAAGACAATTTAAGTTCAAGTATTACTCCAGAGTTAAGAGCATTTTTGCTTTTTCCATCAGCAAAGTCCCATATGTATGATGAGCAATATAAAAAAAATTATCAGGTCAAGTTTTAGATGTTCCTGCACATTTTGAAATGATAGTTCTGGATAGCCATATAATCAAATGCACCTTGAACTAGTCCTGATCACTAAGATGTTTGATGTCTTCAGAGAGGCATGATTAACAGCTGCATGACTCATTCCTATAGCATAAGTTTTGTGTTTTGTGGTGGTCACACAATAACACATCTGATTTGAAGAAAAACACAGGAAGTAAAATACCCAGTTTTTTAAATTCCTATCTAGAGCTGTCATTGCATAATTAGATACATGTAAGTAATAATTATAATAACTACATGTAGATACATTTTACATTCATGTTATATGCTATGCCTGATGATTAAAGCAAACTGCCTTGCTTTATACTGCAAATTCCTTATTGCAGTAAGATTTGGTAAACACAAAATGGCTACTCGTAAGACAAAAGTTGGTGGCAACGTTGCAACTCAAGCATTGTAATGAGGAAGAACAGTAGCATTATCACCATGTTAAATTTGGTTTCAATTCATAGATTTCTGTCACTGTTTGAAGTATGAGAATGCATTCAGATTTTAAATTGACACTTATTAAGTTTTTTCAACTAAGGCCTTTCCCAGGATTACCTGTTGAGAAAAATACATTGGGGTCTATAACAATGGTAAATTTGAAAATGTTAGGCTAGATTTACTTTTTAGGATCAAGGATGCTCAGAAAGTGGTTGGTAAGTGCCAGAGAGTGGTTGGTAAGTGCCAGAAATATTTGCATTCATGGATTCATCATTAAATGACAGTACCACTGATCTATAATAATTACTTATCATTCCTAGTACTTAAGTGAAAAATCTTGATATTGTTATTACCTTTGTGGATAAATATGTCTGTCTGCCCATGACATTTATTTATATTCTTGGCCTAAGCTCCTTGAAGGATTTTATGGGAACTTTATTAGCCACTGTATATAATAACTTACTTGTAAGTCGGTTCCAAACGTAAAACAACACAGACCCAGATTTGCCATCACATAATGTCCCTGCAGATCTGTGTCTTTATGTTAGGAATAATCAGTAGAAGAAACAGTATAGACCATGATCTGCCAACACATGTTACAGCAGGTCAGGGTCCATGTTATTTGCAGTTGGACCAGTCTTATAAGCAAGTATAAATGGTAAATAAATTCTAGGTATGGATATAATAATAATAATAATAATAATGAAGACTTTGTTTTGCGTCTAATCTTTAGAAGCTCTAAGTGCTTTACAACATTATACAATACCTATAAGATAAAAAACATATGATGATATGATTACAAAAACAAACACCATGAAATTAGAAGACATTAAAAAACATGCTGAGAATATTTAAGGTAGGAAACATTATTAGGTCTTTAAGTTTGTTCTTGCAGTCAAAATAAGTGAGTTTTGAGAGCACTCTTGAATGGGATCACTGTGTCTTTGTGTCTAAGTTCAGTGGGCAATTCATTCCATGTTGCTGGGCCATGGAATGCAAAAGAACATTGTCCATATGACTTTGTTTTCATACTTGGAATAATGAGTATATGATTGTCAGAAGAGGAGCCTAAGTATCTTGCTGGTGTGTACACATGGGTGAGGTTGGATAGGTATATTGGACTAGAGTCCGACAGTGAAACATAGCACAGAGAACAAATTTTGTGTTTGATTCTGGATTGAATGGATAGCCAGTATAGGGTACAGAGCAGCGGGGAGGTGTGCTGTGATCATGGTACTCTAAGTATGATCCGAGCAGCTGTGTTTTGAACTTTTTGAAGTTTCTGGAGCAGATATTGAGATGAACCAGACAGAACTAAGTTAAAATAGTCCAGTCTTGAAAGTACTAATGAACACACAAGTGTTTTAGTGGCATCAACTGAAAGATATTTGCAAATGGAGCTGATGCATCTCAGCTCAAGATATGCAGCCTCGCATATGTTCATGACATGTTGGTGCACTGTGAGAGTACTGTCCAGAGTAACACCTAGGTTTCGTACTGATTGTGTGAATTTAATGTTGGCGTTGCTGATATTTATTGTTTGAGGTAAAGGATGTGAATGAGAAAGTCTTTTTGTTGTGATCAGAATGGCCTCAGTTTTATCATCATTCATCTGCAGCTTGTTACAGGTCATCCATGATTTCACATCAGAAATCCACCTCTACACCTTGGATGGTAGCATCAATTTCAGTTGGGTGGCTAGATTTGTATATTTGGGTGTCATCAGCGTACAATTGGTGAGACACTGGATGATGATCTATGACACTTGAGAGCGACTGAGTGTACAGAATGAAGAGAACAGGTCCAAGAACAGACCCCTGTGGAACACCACAACATAGATCAACTGGGCTGGAGTGTATTTCATTTGCAGATACAATTTGTGTCCTGTTGACCAAGTAGGACTTGAACCACAGTAAGGCTGTATCATGAATGCCAAATACATGTTGGAGACGGTGAAGTAATATATCATGGTCTATTGTGTCAAATGCTGCAGACAAATCAAGGAGGGTGAGGACTGTAATCTTTCCGCTATCCAACGCAGAGAGAATGTCATTAACTACTTTTAGAAGAGTAGTTTCAGTACTGTGGCAAGGGCAATATGCAGATTGTATATTGCTAAAAAGACTGTTTGAAGTTAGATGAGATACAAGCTGGGATAGAACAACCTTTTCTAAGATTTTTGATATGAATGGGAGATTAGAAACTGGGTGGTAGTTCTTTAAATCGTTATGGTCTAGTGTTGGTTTCTTCAGCAAAGGCTGTACAATGGCAGTTTTGAAAAATGATAGGAATTCCCCGGATGAAAGAGAGGTATTAATAACATCAGTTAGTGAAGGCAATACTGGATCTAAGCACTCAAGCAGCAGTGATGTTGGAATTGGATCAAGTTCACATGACTTTGATGCACTCTTCATCAGGATTGTACATATGAAATCCATAGAGACAGGTTCAAATGCTGCTAATGGTTGCCGCTCAAATTCTGTATCCCAACTGTATGGTGACGATGAGTCAATTGAAATTGTGGTGTCAAGCTTATCTGTAATGGTTTGTACATCGTCACAGAAGAAATTTGCAAACATGTCTGGAAGGTCGACTGGAGAGAAGGTAGTTGGAAGTGGTGTAGATTTGTTCCTTGACATTAGCTTGTTAGTAATCTCGAAGAGCTGTTTGCAGCTGGAGCTTTCCATGATCTTAGTAGCATAGTGGGCTGATTTCACTGCATGGACTATATTTGTGACATTCTTCTTAGCAGTTTCATAGATTTTCTTATGAAGAGTGAGTCTGGTGGAAAGCCAAAGCCTCTCAGCTTTACGGCGGTCTCTTTTAGCAGTGCGAAGCTGGACCCTAACACTGCTATACCATGGAGAACACTTTTGAATTGTTACTCTGAGCTTGGTAGCTGGGGCATGTTTGTCAAGCAATGAACGCAGGCAGTTATCAAGTTGTTCTGCGGTAGGAGGTAAGCAAGTTGTTAGGTTAGCTTTGCAGTCATGCATTGGTTTGGTTCTATTTATCATACGGAGGTTTCTTTTAGTAGCAGATAAAGGTGGAGGGTTAGGGTCTGATACGTCAAGATGGCATATAATGCAGAGGTGATCTGATGCAAGGTCATGGAATACCAAGGAGGACCGTATAATGTTATCATCAGGTCTATGAAGAATCCAGTCTAAAATATGACCATGTTTATGGGTGGGTTGGTTAACTGATTGTTTGAGGTTGAAAACATTAATGGAGTCTATGAGTTTTGATGTATTTGGGTTTCTGGGACAGTCAAAGTGAAAGTTGAAATCTCCAAGAATAATCAGGTCACCACCTATCGAATTTCCATAGTCCAGGAGATTTGGAAACTGCACCAAAAAGAGAGAGTCAGCCAGCTTGTTTTTTTTTCTACTAGGAGGAGGGCGGTATAGGCAGAAATGCACTTAAGTTTCACCTATTTAGGCTGTCACTTGAAATTATTAAATAGTTACCATGTTTTAACCCCCAAAATACTGAAATGTTTGGTTACTTAGTTTACTAGAAAAGGGCTGCACTAAGTCTGTGTGCTTTTCCTTTCCCAGATCCAGCTCCTATACAGCTTTAGTAGTTATCCATTATGTGGTAATTTTCTTTATGATATAAGGGTATTGAGAGAATTGACTAATTCATGTAACAACTTATTTCCTAAATGACTTGAAAATCTCTGATGTTTTACTGTTTTGAAATTTCACAAATATTTCTCAAAGATGAAGCATTTTAAAGAGAAAAAGAATTTTAGATGGAAGAATGTCATTGCTAGACTCTGATGTTGTAACGTCATTAAACCTTTAAAAAAACTTTGATGTTAGCATATGCATTTTCCTGATATATAATTTTAGTGAATTTCTCATGGGTAAAAGTCTAAATTTGTGTGGTAGTTGCACTATAATGAAAACTGATATCTGTTTATATGCTACACTTTGGAAACACAGGCAATTATGAAGTGCAGTTGTTCTATCCCAAGATGAGATAACCCACACATAACATGAATTGCTGACAACAATTTTGATATTAAAACAAAATCACAGACAAAACATCAAAATATTCTTTAAAGTAACACCCATAAGTCTATGTTCTTTATTGTTGATTGCATACTTAGTATAGCATAGCACTTCATTTTATTGTTGATTACATACTTAGTGTAGCATAGTACTTCATTTTATTGTTGATGACATACTTAGTATAGCATAGTACTTCATTTTATTGTTGATTACATACTTAGTATAGCATAGTACTTCATTTTATTGTTGATTACATACTTAGTATAGCTTAGTACTTCATTTTATTGTTGATTACATACTTAGTATAGCATAGTACTTCATTTTATTGTTGATTACATACTTAGTATAGCATAGTACTTCATTTTATTGTTGATTACATTCTTAATATAGCATAGCACTTCCATTTTAGTGTTGATTGCATCCTTAATATACCATGGCACTTCTGTTTTATTGTTGATTACATCATTAGTGTAGCATGTCACTTCTGAAACCTTGGCTAGCAATCCACAGTTATAAACTGTCAGAACTGTCCGTCTGGGTAGATGTCATTGTCATTCATATAATTGATTTAAGTGAACATAAAATTTGACTGAAAATTAGTTTCCATGCTAAATGTTCCAAAAAGTTTGTTTGCTAACATTGTATGCTTCACAATACATGAAGAGTTTACTGACATTTCCAGTTACTGTACATTGTTGCTTATACATTGGGTCAAACTGCATGGACCTAACTTATAAGCATTATATATGGTAAATAATTGGTTGATGTAGATTCTGATAATTAACATGCAGGAAGTATATGAATGTGCCTCTACATCTGGTTTTGCTTTGCTTCTTACACGCTGATTTAATTTTGAATATTTTCAGGTTGTTTCACATGTGCTTCCGATTTAGGGCTGAGAATCTACAATGTAGAACCACTCACACAGAAATTATTCCTTGGTGAGTTGTCATTTATCATTTAAGATACCAAAATCTGGTAATTATGCATAAAAATTACAAATATCTTGGTTTTTCAAACAATCATTTTCAACTTCAAATAGGTTACTCATTTATATGATATGTTGATTGTACATCCACTACCTCACAAATCCAGCCCTCCTAAAGCTAAGAAAGAAGATCACCACATGATGTAGCTTGTTTTTGCAACAAAAGAGTTCAAAGATCATCTGCTTGCTGAGACAGGAGTCAGATGAATGTGGTATCCCCATGGATAAAGGGATTGTCACCAACTTATGTTATTAGCCAATTACTACTTTCACTTGTACCAGGTTAGCATGCTTTAACTCATTCGGCCCCGATCCCGCCTGAATGCTGATGTATTACGATGTATTAATGTATTTAGAAATAGCCTCCAAAATGTCTTTCCTACTCGCATTTCAGGTGAAAATGACAAAAACCTCTGGGGCCGAATGAGTTAATGGGAGAATTTTGGTGACATCACCAAATCTGAATATTACTTATTTATTTCATCATTTATGCATCAGTATTGCACATAAATTACAAAAATAGCCATTCTTTGACAATTTCTAAGAAATTTCCATAAACTTGATTAACTCATTCGATTCCGCCTGTAGGCGTGATGAGGTTGTACCCTACTTCTGAGCTCTGCAGCATCAAGGTCATTTAAGATACACCAACATGGGTGGTATTACAAAAAAGCAGACAGATATAGCTCTACAATGGTACCAAATAATCTGGAAGTTCTAGTTGCACTACAAAATACAGAGGGTAAAACCTAAGTTTTTGGACCTGCTTTTTTTCACCCAAAATTCGCTCGTGGTCAGAATGCGATTTTGTGTTTGGTTTTTAGACCTTTTGGCCTCGTATCTAAGGCAGACCAGTCTGAAGTACACACAAACAATTGAACCTTTGCAAAAACTAGGATAAGGTGGGCATTTGGAATAAAGAGCGGTCTCCATACAAAAATGATGGGTCCTTTAACCCCAAATTTTTTAAAGAATCCAACTTTTACCCTTCTGCTCATGCGCAAGCAAACTAACCAATGGAAAACAATGTTTGTAATACAACTAGGCATTATTCTCATGGAAAATCTGTTGAACGCCGATGTATTACGATGTATTTGGAAATAGCCCCCAAAACGTCTTTCCTACTCGCATTTCAGGCGAAAACGAAAAAAACCTCTGGGGCCAAATGAGTTAATAAGGAGCATCACAAAAAATACACACCACTTTCACAAGTTGGGGCTATTCTTCAGAGTTTTCTCACTTTAGGGAGATATACTACATCTGTTTCAGGTTTGGAAGAATTTCAACCATTGTGTCTATTATTTTTTAAATGAAATACAATTTAAATGACTAATAGTAAAACATTTTTATGCTAAAATTAGTAAAAGTATAGATCCACTGGCCTTTGAGGTAAAAGCATTAATAACTATGTATTATTCTCCTCTTCCTTGACTTATTTGGGGACCTGATCAAAAATATTTTACCATGCAACTTTACAGGAATGTTCATCAGTTAGGTGTCACAAATTCGTAAGGTACTAAGTCAGCATGTTGTCAATTAGAAATTTAGAAATTCTATGCTGTTGTATTCTAGAAGAAAAAAAACGATTTTTTTCACCATACATATATACATATATATATATATATATATATATATATATATATATATATATATATATATATATATATATATATACACACACACGCATAAAGAGAGAGATAAATATATATATCACATCGTAGAACTAGTTTTCCTATAGTATGTGCAGTTTAATATTTTTTTATATTACCACATGTTCAAATATCACTTTATGTGATTCTCATTGGTCCAGATAAGCCCATGAAATTATTGTGCAGTATTCTTTTTATTGATTTGCTGTGATTGTGTCTTTTTATTGATTTGCTGTGACTGTGGGAACACTTTTTTAAACCCTTCTTATGGAAATTTTTGTTTTCAATGAACATTTTTGGCCATCTTTTTTTAAACAACTCGCAAAATGAAATTGGGGGAAAATGGTCTTGTCTGCTTCAGTATTGCTAATTTCTCCCCACAGGGGTTTGTTTTGTCATGTATTACATATCATAACCATGAAAAATGGCTAAAACCACAAGACAAAAACAATAACAACAACAAGTAAAACTATGGGTATTGCTTGTGTGGTGTTGGGGTTGAGGGAGGCGGAATATCTGTAGCATGGAATCCACACTATATACAAGCTTGGTTTAAATATTAATTTACAGAAATAAATAAACTCATGTCTGTTCACAGAAGAATGTGGCCATAAACTGGTCTCCAAACTGACAGAAGTTTGTCCAACCACTGCAGATTTACATGGTAAATATGTGATGCAGTTTAAAAACGAAATTTATTTGCATATTCTTTTGTCTACTCTCCCAAATCAATCACTGCAAATATCCGGCCACAAATACATTACAGTAAATATGGGAATTTCTGCATCCAGTAATGTTTAGTTGTGAAAGTGATACTTTGAATACAGGTAGTGCATCAAACAATGCAGCATCAGACACATATTACATTCTGTGTTGAAAAAATGATTTTGTCTGTGTAGAATGTTCTATTTATTTGGAAGGACTCTTGTTCTTTGATTTATAGTTTGTAAGAAAAGTATAATCTACTTTTAAATGTTGATCTAGTTCAGCTTTGATTGGGATTTTTTTTTATACACACAACAAATGCGTCTGTCAGAACGAACAAAATTATTAATTCTTCTTTCCATCTAAATAATTTCCACTGAAATAAACACTCTGGGTAAAAAAGAATCTCAAATGGGTAATGATTTAATATTAAATTTATGAAATTCATTGAAAAGCGAGCCAAGGCTTGCAAAAGCTGGACATTATTAAAATCATTTTATAAATTCAATATTAAATGATTACCCATTTGAGATCTGTATATATATAGTATAATTAAACTGGTTAGAAAATTATAAGTTGTTCCAAGCAGTTAAATTTATATGGAATGGTCTCTGTCCCAAGCAGGAATAGGACCTGTGCTGCAAGTAACAGCACATGTCACCTGGCTTGTATGCACCAGCTCCCAAACCCTCTTGACCATGCACATATCCCTATACATTTTTTAAATTAGATGTGTACATGTGTTGACTGTGCAAGGGTTATCCCCAAGGAAAGCTTCAACAAGGTGGAAGGAAAGGTCTCAAAGCAGGCTGAATTTACCACTCACCTATGCGCACAAACCTACTTAATTTTTATTTAGAAATGCAAGGCATATACTATTACCAACAAATTGACACCAGTATAATAAATGAAATGAAAGCACTTGTTCCAAGATTCCACATTCTATGTGTTTAGCCAAAATCAGTGGTAGATATAGATTTCAGTATACAGTGTACACCCATTATAACTTACATGTTACCTTGCACCTTCAGAAATTTCTATAAAGTCATGAAATTACCATTTGGTATATCATTTCTTCAAATCATGCTAAAATTAACTCAGTAAAAGAATAATATTTTTAAAAAAGATTATGGTTTAAGATTAATGTTCCAACTTTGAAAAAGTCTTAAGAGACTTTCCTGTACATTATGGTCATGAGTAGCAATAATATTTAAAAAATATTTACAACTTCCTTTTCAATTAAATAATTTGAAGCTGGTACACCATATGTGATATACTATATTTAGTTGCATGGTTGTCTATGATGCAGGTGTGGATATGGTGGGCAGTATTGCCAGTGCAGAGATGCTCTTCAGAACCAACCTGATTGCCCTGGTGGGTGGTGGAAGTGTTCCAAGGTTTGATGAAAATGCTGGTATGTATTGCAAGTCACTGTTTTTTGTTGACATCATGTTTAATGAAATTTGTTTATAAAGAACAAAATAGTGTGGAGCCATGTGTGGCCGTGTGTTATAAGGCACTCTCCTTTACAGATCACTGGCATCTCATCTCAGTCCATAACTCATTAGCCTCTGGCACCTCGTTTATGCGTCAGGAGGTAGTAGCCTACTTAGCTACGATGTCGTAGCCTCAACTTGATTTGTTGTGGTTGAGGCTACGAACTGATCCCATATCATGTAATGGAGCAAAAAAAATCATCAATAAAGTCAGAAAAACAAACAGTGTCGAAATCTACTGCATAAATATAATCACATTGTGAAAGAAGTTTGGCTTGTTTTGAATTTATTAAGCCCTTACACGATAAAATAAATTGGCATGGTTACACTAACCTCATCCTGTCTGCCATGACAGATAACGCGAGACTCTCGCCGTTACCCCTTTTCTACATAAGGCTTGTGAGACCATATTTGGATATTCTATGCTATGTTATTATCAATCAATTGGCAAATAATCGCTTCTTGGTGGAATTTTAAAGTTGTCGATAAACCGTATTTACTTTTAATGCGCGGAATTTCTGACCCAAACGGCGCCAAATTCTTACTACAATTTGTTTACGTTTCCAAATAAGGCATCAATGTCCTTATATGGCACACAAACAAACGAGGCTGAGAATGGAAGTAATCATTATTTGAACTAATATGGCAGACGATCTAAACGAAAATATCAGCTTAAAAAGGTAAACAAGATTTTACAACTATTTCTCAATAATTTTCGATACTTCCGGTATCAAATAAGAGGACTACTCAATTTATTGGATTATATGCAAGGAATATGTTTAAAGTGTTATTATTAGGCTAAAAGAGCGCCAGGTGTGAATCACACCCGGCTTGCTCCATTAACATGTATACGCTCATGTTAGTACCCTGTCCACGAGGTATGAGTAAGGGTACTAATATTAGTACTACCTACTTCTGAGCTCTGTAGTGTCAAAAGCATTTAAGATACACTAAAGTGGGTGGTTTTTTAGAAAGGTAGACAGATGTAGCTCTACAATGGTACCAACTAATCTGGACTTTCTAGTTTCACTACAAAATACATAGGGTAAAACATAACTGCTTGGACGCAATATTTTTTCCACTCAAAATTTGCCTTTGGTTGGAATCAGATTTTGTGTCAAGATTTTATACTTTTTGGCCTCAGATCTAAAGTGGACCAGTCTGAACTGAACACAGACAGGTGAACTTTTGCAAAATGTAGGATAAGATGGGTGTTTGGAATAAAGAGTGGTCTGGATATAAAAATGATGAGTCCGTTAAGCAAAAAAAAAAACTCCAACTTTTACCCTTCTGCTCATGCGCATGTGGAATAGCCAATTAAAAATGTTTCTAACACAACTAGGCATTAGGTTAACCAGAAATCTCTTGGAAGTTGATGTTTTAGGATGTATTCAAAATTAGCCCCCAAAATGTGTTTCCTACTCGCATTTCAACCGAAAATGACACAACCTCCAGGGGTTAAAGGGCTTAAGTCTTGGGCTTGGCCAGTATGGGTATGTGAGAAATCTTGCCAGTAGCTTCCAGTGGGTCAGTGGTTCTTTCCTGGGTTTTTCTGAGTTCTTCCTCCACAAAATATACTGGCTGCCACAGATAGCCTATCATGTACTGAAAAATGTCATTAAACCCATAACAACCAACAAAGTAAATGGGATAGATTTACATGTAAAGTCTAGTCCTGTAAATCCAGCCTATATAACCTATCAAAACTTCTTCAGAATTCAAAATTATGTTTTCAGAATGTGCAAATATACTTCACTGAAACATTTGTTTATATAGTGAACAATTTAAAGAAAAAGTGATGTTATAATGATTTCATATTTTACATTTTGCATTGCAAAATCTTCAAGATGTACGAGTTCTTTCAATTTGGCAGCTTTTATGTTTAGAGAGTTAAGATATAAATAGTGATAATGCAAGGTCACTTGGATGGCTGGCAATCTGATTGGTTGCCAGTCCACTGATAAGTCACACTAGATTGACAGTTGTCGGTAGGTACAATTAAAAATGTTGGATAACTTGATAAGTATTTGAAATAGAATTGTTACCAATTGAATTTTGGGGCCCCGAGTGGTCTAAAGCGCTCTCCGTTACGGATCACTGCCATCTCACCTCTATCTGCGTAAGTTTGAGTCTTGGATTCGGCCAATGTTGGTATGTGAGAAAGCTTGCCAGTAGCTTCTCGTGGGTTGGTGGTTCTTTCCGGGGTTTTCCCGGGTTCTTCCTCCACCATTAATACTGGCCGCCCTGTGTAGCCTATCGTGTGCTGAAAAATGGCGTTAAACCCCACAACAACAACAACAACAATTGAATTTCACTTAATTATTCCCAGTCATCTCATGGTATTCGAGATGGATTGGTTGAATCTGACGATGTTTTGGTGTTGGATTATTTTATCCCACATCATTTGCATGAAACATAAATACACATTTTCAGTCTCACATCAATACACATTTTCAATTCCACATTAATACACTTTTTCAATCCAACATCAATACATTTTTTATATCCTACATCAATAAACATGGCTATTCCCATACATCAATGAACATTTTATATCCCACTCCAATATGCATGACTATATCCCACATCAATACACATGGCTATTTCTTCTTCAGACACATTACAAAACTATATTACCTTAGGAATACTACTTATGAACAAAAAGTTGTCAGCCCACTTGGTGGCTATCAGCTTGCAAACCAACTTAGGAATTTTTGGAAGAGATATTAACCATTGGAGCAGGCTAGAGGAGTTTCTGTCCTCAGGGAAGTATACTTCTGCTATTTTTCAAACTTTTTCTTGAACAGAAATGAAACAATATTCATGCTAGTAAATACCCATGGTAAACAACATTGATAGACACTTCGTTTTATGGCATATAGTATTTAATTTACCCATAATATTTAAAAATCAAAATAACTGTTGATACAGGTAATGTGTAATGAATACCATCATGAAATGGATAAACAAAGCACATACATTTGATGCATTTCTGAATGGGAATAGTGGAAATTGACAGTATTTCTGTGTACTGCAAATGTCTCGAGTACCCACAGGGATCAATCACTGTTTGATCTATTTGCAACAAAGTGGAATGCAAAACTCCTAACCTTAATCTCAGCAGTCCCAGATCTAAAGGCCTGATCAGTGGACATTCATAGATATAAATTGCATGAATGCATACCATACCACCCCCAACACTTCCAGTTCCAAAGGTGTTACAAAAAGCAAGAGAACTGGAGTTGCCTCATCCAGATTTCTCTATTCAACAGGGAAACTAATGGATAAACAACTTAAATCTGGAAGTTGAAACCCAAAGGAAAATAGAGACTTGTCCTTATCTGCTCCAGAAACTGTGATGGCAGGGGTTTCATTCAACTCCAGAGCTGTTGAACCAGCATGTCTGGATCAGAAACAGTTCTCACAACAAGTGGTGGAGAGAATCACTAGAGCAAGGAGACCCTCCACTTGGAAAGCTTACAAGGGGAAGTGGAGATTTTCTCACAATAGTGTGAGCATAAACACATTTCTTTACTCATATTGCTTACTTTGTACTTTGGCTCTTTGAAGAGAAAGTTAGCTCCAGTCACAATAAAAGGCTACCATTCCATGAACACTGACATGCGCATTATCACAGAAGAGAAAACATGGGACAAAATAAAGACCTCTCCAATCTTCTGTTGAATTTTGATTTTACAAAGGCATTAGCTCTGTGCCCAAGTAGAGTCTGTCATGAATTGTTACATGGCTCAGAAAGGCACTGTTTTATCTGCTCTTGAGAGCTTCTTCTATTCATCTCTAATATAAGTCTTGTTTATACAACAGGCAGAATCAGCAAAATACATGTTTTATTGCTTGACACAAGTCTGATAGGATGTGTCAGTGTCACTGATGCTGCTGCTGCTTTCACTACCAAGAACAGGTTCCCTCTCATGGGAAATCAGTCTTTTACAGTGAAACATCTTTTAGCCTGGATCCTTCAACTCAAAGTCATCTACAGTCCTGGTGAGGGCTTTGAAGTGATACCTGAAAAGATCCAGGCAGGTGCAAAGAGGGATATCCAGTCTATTATTACCTCTGAATGAGGAAAAGGATGATATCTAAGTGCAGAATCTATCACCCAGGATAAGATGGGTTGACAGTTCTGTATATGAAGAATTAACCCAAAATCAAATGAACTTGTTACACATCTTGGCTCATGAAATTAGGGTAATTGCAGCAAGCATTGCATTTGAATGAAACTGTTCCCTAGCTGACATTATATGAGCCATGGGATGGAGGTTGTCTTCTACTTTCTCTAGCTTCTACCTCATCTAAGAAGACTCATTTAGACTAAGTGGTACCTGCCACTGCAGCACAACAGGCTATCTTCCCAGGTTGTCTGGCAGCATCTTTGGGACATGGTATGGCAGTTTTGCTTTATTTGCAGGAGGGAAATAATCTTTTCCTAAAGCCACATGATAGCTTTGAGAGTCAATACTCCAGTCATGTTCTCAGTCCAGAAGCTGCTTCACATACCATTGGGGACCAGAGATGGTCTCTTCTGAGTAAGGATATGTAACTCCCTCCACCTGTTACCTGTTTTCCTAAGATATAATGATAATGTAACATATATGAAGAAGTAATTGGTCTTTGGAGTAAAATGTTTCCTTAATAATACATACTTGATCATAATATGGATAAACTCTCCCAGCAGTTACATCCTACTAAGAGAGTGGTGTTTCTGTTCCAGTAGTAACTGAAGTATTCATGGACTGGGCACAAATCACTGTATCAAGGGGGAGATCACTCAATCTAATGGCCATCTTTGTGGGCAGACAACTTTTAGCTTTTATTGCTAAATATTATACCCTTGGTGAGGTAGTGGTAGTACTCCTAATGTATTATGATTGAGTAAGTATTATCAAAGAAATTTGTTTACTCCAAAATGTGGGTTTTAACCAATGTGGTGCCGTTCTTGTGTCAAAAGATTGTGACCTTTTATTAAAGAGGGAAACATGATCTAATTTTGTTCTTTCATTTGTCCTTTCATTTGTTTGCCTTGATAGTACAGATTCAATGCAATAACCTTTATATCCTTGCAATCCCAGTTTGAATCAACGGTATTAGACATATGCTGATAAACAGATCATATGGTGGTTGTTGAGTATTTCTGAGAAAATCATACATTACCAGTAAAATATTACAAATGTAGGGTTTTACTAACATTTTTCAATTTATTGTTCAGTCATATTGCTATGATGTCTGCAGTGTGGCAGTATTTAGTGATGTCTAGCACTGGGGCATCGTGCCGCAGACATGTAGCATGATGTCCCACCCAGTCACATTATCCTGACACTAGGCCGACCAGTCCTTACAATAACCTCTTATTGCTGAGCACCATGCAAGGCAGCTGTTAGTACCATTTTGTTATGTATATCTAATTTACATCGTTTATTAGTTAGTTGTTTTTTTTATTTCATTACATGCTATTGTAATCTAACATTGTATGTTTGACTTGACCTTGTCCAAAATTGAGCTCATTTTTGCTTGACACAAATTGACTGTTTTATTTTATTCTGTGTAAACAACTATTACATTGCTAAATTATTCTCTATGCATATGGGTTAAAATCAGAATTATTATCAATAGAAGTAAATTTGTTTTTTTTACATAATCCAGGTTATTGTTTTTATTTTGTAAATATCAGGATTATTCTAGAAGGTTATTTTCCATTTGGTGATGTTTTTTTTTAATAGAAAATGCTAATTATGACCTGAGGTCAAGTAGAGAACTATATATACTTGTAACTGAGAGGATTTTTTCAGTTGTGCTTTAAGATATTGCACTTTGAACTTGTATTGAGACATTCACTGGAATTTATAGTGAATTCAAACCTGGAATTATATTACTGTGATTCAACAAAAGACTATTGACATATCAACACTCTATAAGCTACAACAGATACATTATCACCTTCAGTTTTTGGATTTTATCTGGACTTGTATTGAATTTTATTTGGGACTTTGAATTATTATGACTTGTGTCTGTAAATCTTGGGTTATTTCTTTTTTCTCATTTTCACTTTGTATTTTAGGGAAATAAATTATTTGTTGAATTTTACAAAGCCTGTTGCCTTTCACTCTTTTCTGGTACTTATTTTAAGAGTATAGACTCATAATACATTTTTATAAGTCTTTGATATGACTTGGCTGGGGATTGAACTGGTGATCACCCACATCAGAGGCAGATGCTATAACCACTTAGGCCACTGGAGCTGTCAGTCATTATCAAGAAAAACAATGCTAATAATATTTGAACCAGTCCTTTTGCCTTTTTGTTCATCTGTTAAAGTGATGTGATGTATGTTGTTAGTGTATGCTTATGATGTAAACACTAAGTAGTGCAGTAGTCCCACTCTCATTTTCTAGTGTGCCATTGCCAGTGACTGGCTGCTTTGTTGGTACTGATGTAATTGTTTTGTTTATGTTGTATGTGTTATTCATATTCATAAGACTAAGATAATTCTAGTGTGTTATATTATTTGTATTTTGATATGTAATGTGGTTTATCAATAAAGGTAAAACAATGCTGACTATAACTCATTGACAAGTATTTTAGGGTTAGTGCATGTTAACAGGCATGTTTTTCTAAATCACCAGGGTTATGAACTTGTCATATGACTGACTAAATCATCACGGGTATGAGCTTGTCATTTATTTGTCTGAACTAATGGTTCATCATAGGTATGAACTTGTCATACAAGTGACTGAACAGTCACAAGTATGAACTTATCATACAAATCATTGAACCATCAGGATGATGCAATTTTCATACAGTTGACAACCATCAAGAGCATGAATTTGTACAGTTGACAGTCATTAATGGTATGTATATGTACAACTGACTGAACCATCAAGAGTATGAACTTGTCATACAGGTGACTGAAACATCAGGGTATGAACTTGTCATACAGTAGACTGAACAGTCAAGATTATGACTGAATCATCACGAGTATGAAATTTTCATACATTTGACTGAACCATTAAGGGTATAAGCTTATGCAAATGACAACCATCAAGAGCATGAACTTTTACAGTTGACAGTCATTAATGGTATCTACATGTACAACTGACTCAAGAGTATGAACTTGTCATATACTGATGACTGAACCATCAAGAGTATGATGTCTTACAAACTAAAGTGATTACATAAAGAATAATGTTTGAAATTTCAGTGGTGATTTGGGATGATGCCCAAACCGAGGTGGACAAGAAGGTTGTGATGGACATAACCTTTGCTCAGCCAGTGGTCAGTGTCAGGATCAAAAGAGACAGGTAGGAAAGGACAATCACAAAGCTTAGTGATCATTTAGTATCAAGAAAGCAAGTTATTTGTAGAGAAGTTAGATCAAAAGTTGACAAGTGTTTTCTCTCATTTTATGCCCACTGAAATGGGATTTTTTTATATAAAATATGAAGTGGGGTTCAAATTAACCTACAGGCCTTTGACACCTAAGTATTTAAATGTTGGGGGTGTTGTTACTGATTGGAGTAATGGAGAATCATGTGAGAAAAGAGTGAGTTGTAGAGTGGCTGTAAAGTCATTTCATTCAAGGCACAGTAAATCTTATAAACTGTAATTATTACTGTTGTTCGGTTTAATTTAAACTTTATATTCTTTTTTATGAAAATTCTTTATTTCTATTCAAGAATTTACGGTCTTGCCTTATAGTACTTTTTGTTGGTTATAACCTGTTGTGGACACAGGGTACAGGATTTATAATATACACAGTAAGGTCATTCTTGACAATATTTTCTGGTTTTAAACATTACAAGTGCATTATTTATGGCCATGCAGTACACACAGTTCAATTTTTACATTTTATTCTTGCATTATCTTTGGCTATGCAACAATTTAGACTTCCATATCTGGTGCATTATCTTTGATAGAAAATGCTGTAGATTTAGATTTTGTATACTTCATAGCCAACAGACAACGCACCAGTATCATTTGGGGAGGAGAAAATGCAGCCTTAGATAAATCTTGACAATATTTTCTACTCCTAGATTATGTTGGTGTGTTATCAGTGGCCATGCAGCATACACAGTTAGATAAATCTTGACAACATTTTCTAAGTTTTGTGCATTTTGTATATTGTTGATGCTTTTGTTTTTAAAACTGGTAGATGGATACAAACAGATGGGAGGGTCTGAGAATACTATAGCTGAAACACTGTTTGGACATGTGCAATCATGAGTAACACGGAGGTGATTTTCATACTTTTGGCAGAACTTGTAATTCATTTGCCTAAGTTTAGCTTTGTTGAGAGTCTTGTTGGGGGAGAATGAAAAAATGTAATTATGTTGTAAGCTGATGTTAATAAGTAATTGCATACATTCATTATTTTCAGTTTGAATATTAATTTATGTTATACTATGAGACCATCTTACAGAATCATCAACTGATTTCTTTTAGATTGATTGTTGTATTAAGGAATGAGGTTCATGTATTCTCCTTTCCCAACAACCCCAAGAAATTGTACACCTTTGGAACAAGAGACAATCCAAGAGGTATGTATCTCTTACAGACATGTATATGCATGCATTGGACCCCTTCTTGAGAGGTTCCATTATAATATTTCAAATACAATAATGTCATATGAGGATCTGTTGTAACTCATTTGGCAGTACATTGAATTCATAATCCAAGGAACACAGGTTCAGTATTTGCCCAGGTCAGCCTGAGCCAGCCATCTTGGTGTATCCTTGCGGAAAGAACTATGCTAGCATTTCCTCAGCATTATATAGCCAATATTGTGTTAAAATTGACACTAAAAGCAATAAAAACCAAAACAGTAATGTCCTGTCATGAATACTTACATCTGGATTTTTCAACATTGTTTAGAAAGATGAATGAAATAAGAGTTGAAATACAGGATGCACCAACAATTTTGACAATATCAACAGTCCATTTAGATCAGAAATTTATGACAGGTTCATGAATCTGATTGGCTTTAATTTAAAAATGAAAGTAACACAAAGTTGTAGAATATTAGCAAATTATTTTCTTTTTTATAAAAATGCTAAGTATGCAAACGTTGTCTCTCATATGTATGAATTTACATCCTGAGTCAGTGATAAGAAACTATAATTTTTTTCATGCCCCACCCCCAGTTTTCTGAAAGGGGGGCATATTGATTCCCAAAACTAGTCAGCATGTCCATATGTCTGTGTCTGCCCCAAATCAACATTAGTGCAATAGTATGAAAAAAACTTGGATCCATGAAATTTTACACTTTATCATTGTCCTGAGTTATATGACCTAATTAGATTCTCAGTCCATTACAAACAATTTTCCAGTTTTTGGCACAGGTTTTTGGGGCATAGACTTTTTTCACTAAAACATTTTTAACAACTAAACAACAGCTTCTAGACAAATGAAATTCAGTAGGCATATATGTAGATGACCTGAATAGATTTTCAACCATTGCAGCAATATTTAAATTATTTTTTACTCCTTTCGAACATTTTTACTTTTATGTTTTGGTTGCAATGGAGGTATACATGTTTTAGAAACACAAAGTTAGTTCCTGATTTAAAGGAAATGGTGTTTTAAGAAATGCTTCATTCTAATGGCTGGCACTCAGCCTTACAATCCCTTGTCCAAGGCATAAGTTTCTTTTGGTCATCGCAGTGATTTTACATATTATCCACTGAATAATGAATGTCTATATTTCCTCACAGGTCTATGTGAAGTCAGTCCAGCAGGGCCATTAGTTGTGTTCCCAAGTCACAAGAAAGGCAGTGTTCAGATTGTGGTAATTTTTATTTCACCATTTTTAGCATAGGTGGATGTAGATATCACTCATTTTAGCAGCTATGGCAGCATCAACCTTTTCTGTTAAGGTTTCAGTAACAGTTTCTCTGTATGGTCATTAGTCCCATCCTTCAGAGAGATAGATGGCGTACATAGAATATTGAAATAGGAAGCTCTCTTCTTTCAAATCCATGCACCCCTGTCCAGTATTCAGGCAAGGTCATGGTCATTTGAAAATCTTAGTTAATATTTTTTTGTTTAAAATTCTTATGTGTAGACATAATTCCCAAACTCTGGAAGGGATGTCAATAGCTATCAGGCTATGCCCATTGATACTGATGATGCACACCTACCCTCACTTAGACCCTCAAATAAGGTTAAGTCTTCTTAAAACTTGCTGAAGTTTTGGTTAAAGTATGGTTGCAGCTTGCAAATCCTCTGACAGCTAGGTGTCACACTTGAACAGTAGAAATGTTTAGCTTTTCCAGTTCATATTCTTGTACCCTTTTACTCTGACACCCATGCAAGGTCATTGTCATTTTAAATTCTTGGTTAAGTTTTTGGTAAAAGTTTTTCCGTGGTCATAAATTACAAACCCTGGAATGGATAACTATCATAATTGAATTGTAGAATCAGTAGGCACTATCCTTTCATATTCATGTACTCTCACCAATTGTCTGACCCTCAGGAAAGGTCAAGGTCAAAGTCAGTGGGTATCTTTATCCAGCAGGGGAGCTAGAAAGACCCTTAATGCCTTGAAATTTCTAGTTAGAAATACTTCATTGTTATCATGCATATCTAAGAATGTTTAAAGACTCTCTGATCCTCCATTTATTTGTGTATGCATGGATGTTTGGTGGGTTCCATTATTTTACATACAGCAGATCCATGTATGTGAGCAGCAGGGAGGGCAAACCATACAAACTTTTAGAGGGCCTTCAATCGTAAACTGAGGCCTCCATCGAATTGAGAAAAAAAAGTCAGCGATAATTAATCGGGGAAGGTCCCGCTGCTTTCTAAACGATTTCTTTTTCGTCTTGATGAAAGCCTTAGTTTACGCGACGACCTTGACTTGTTGTTGTCGCCCTCCCTGCTGCTATCAATAAAAAATTGCTATAACAAATAATGGCAAACCTCGGAGAAGCATATTCCACCAGATTAGCTCAAGAGCAAGAAGAGGCACTTAAAAAATATATACCGCTGAGAGATGCTGTCAAAGAAAAACTTCGAGTACGACAAGAAGCGCAAGTTGAATTTGCAAAAGGTGCAGAACAGTTATTTAAACCCATTACAAAAGATACCAGTAAAATTGTGACGGGTATCGTAGGGGATATCGAAGCTGGCAAAGAGGGTATTCTTCAATTATCAAAAAAGACCGCGGAGGCTACAGTGGCATCGCGAAATGTTATCGAAACCCTGCCAACCCAAATTGCCGAAGCTGTAGACGCTGCCAATAAAACATGCGCCAAAATCGATGATGTTAAAAATATTGTCAACGATCTATCTAAACCAAAGTTAAAAACTAGCTATTTTACTCAGGAAGGTTACATGGACATGATGAAGGATCCTGTTGGGGTTGCGGCGGTGGGATATCAACTAAAAAGTCAGTTACTGAAACCACAATTTCATAACACTCCAGAACACGAGTGGAACGCAAAAGTATTTCGTGAGTATAAAGATATTTCACAAATCAGTAAAAAAAATATAAGCGCGAATATGATGATTTTGTTTGTCAAGTTAATAAAATAAAGGGGGTTGAAACACTGCCAGCATGGCGACCTCGGTCACGGAGACAAGCATCGCCCAACTCAGGTGAAAAATCCGGTGATGGGTTTTCCACAGGAAGTGGTTTAGTTACCTGTCCCAACAGTGTTCTTTCTGATGTAGAACGACTGGAAATTCTCATAGGAGGTAAACGAGCAGGAAATAATTCTCCGGAAATAGTTAATGAAGCGGCTGGTATTTGTCAACGATCATTTCAAGGCGGTATCATGGAGGCTGATATTTACTGAGAATTTATTGATGAGCTCGTTGACGATTACAGCGATTAGATAAATAATAATTAGATAAGATGATCATTCATGACTCTCATCACATGCCCCGACGAGTTAGAGTAGTAAATTCGCGATATCCTGTCTACAGTGCGTATTACGGAGATGGACTCAGAAATGTTATTCAGGGATTGTTTACAAGAATAGCTCCAAAAGCGGGGCCAATTGCGAAACAATTATCGGCAAAAGCTATTGATATTATTCATAAAAAAGCTCCTGGTGCAATCAGTGATGTTGCTGGTAAGCTGTTTTCGTCAATCAAAGACAGAATAATGCAATTATTACGACGGCGAAGGATGGTTGAGCAGCAGCCAGTAAAATTACAAAGCACGGAGGCTATACCTGCGGATGTGAGTAAAGTAATAAATCAGGCTGCAAATCAAAACTAGCAGTGTTGATAAATCAACAGTTTGGTGTGCCTTCCTCCAAAGAAACAGAAAAAAATATAACTTCGAGTTTAATAGCAGGAAATGGTCTTCAAGTTAGACGATGATTTAGATCAACACAATTACAATAAGATGTTTCAGCGTGTGTCCAATGTAGCATTTGATATGGATAAGCCAGTCAGAAAAGATGAATCCTTGCATGATTATCAACATTATTCCTATGATGCAAAAACACCTAACACGCAGGGGAGAATTGAATTACAAGTTCATGATACGAGTAGACTTTTTCTACCCTGTGAAGCGTATATTGAAATCATAGGTAGAATCGTAAAAGCGGATGATACTGGATATGGAATAGGTGATCATATTTTTTTTGTTAATAACGGTGTGATGGCTTTATTTAGCAGAGCCACATACTCGATTGATGGAAAAGATATTGAATCGTGTTTGGAAAACGTCGACGTTGCCACGACGATACTTGGTCTTCCAAGATATTCCAGTGACTACACAAGATCGGCTGGTCAAACAATGATGTTTGTAAAGGACACAACTGATCATCCAGAAAACAGAAATGTAACGATGAATATGGCTGGGGATGCAGTTGCATCAATGAACGAGAATTTCAACTTGGGTTTTGCTGTACGTCGAACAATGCTAAACGGCTGTGAAGAGTTTTCATGCGCGATTCCACTATCTCCTATTTTTGGATTTTGTAGAGATGTTCGAAAGGTTATATTTGGTGCTAAGCACACAGTAGTACTCGTCAGAAAAAACTCTGACAACGATGCGATATGGCGAGCTGATGGAGTTGATCCTGGCAAGGTAGTGTTATCAAAACTATCTCTGTGGATGTCAACAATGGCTCCATCGGTCACTGAAGAACAACGGTTACTTTCTTTTATGAATCAAGGTGGGAAATTGATGTTATCATGGCATACAATGACAACAGATAGCACTTCTGTTAACGCTTCTGGGCTGTTTACGTGGCAAATAGGATCACAACAGGGGGTGTCAGCGCCACGACATATATTTATCACGTTTCAGGCAAATTCTAGAATAAGTAACCAAGAAGCAAGTCCAATGATATTTGACACATTTGGAGTTTCTGAAGTTTCGCTAAGAATAAACGGACATCAAGAGCCCACTGAAGATATAAATCTGGATTTTGAACATAATGATGTTGTGCGTGCATATTATCGATTGACATCTTATGATGGGTGTGATCAAAATGTTGACACTGGGTTGCAAATATCTCAGCATGATTTTACAACGTTGTATCCGATCTATTACTTTTCGTTGGAACATTTGGATTTATTCAGAAAATCTGTCATTGATATAACTGTTCGGGCTCGCTTAGCTCGAGTACCAGCAAGAGTAGTTGGTCCACCTGAAATTCCTGGCAGTGCTAGAGCAATTGCGGTCATACTAAGTGATAAAGTGATGTTACTTGAAGGTGTTGGTGGATGAATGAGAGTTATTGACGCTCCCTTGGAAACCATGCAGACAATTAGATCAATCGCATTATTATAAAAATGTCATACAGTCACGTTAATGTCACTCTACCTCCTGGTAAGGCGAAAAAATTACAATCAAAAAACGCGAGCGCATGTGGGGCAACGATAACACTAAAACAAGATCAAATTGCTAATTGTGGCCCAAACAAGTTATCGCTAACTGAAACCCAACTAAAACATTTCAATAAAGTGAAGCAAGCAAAAACCAACTTGATTTCGCTCCAAAAGCCATCAGCAACATGACTAAAACCAGTGGTATATTTCCACTCCTCGCAGCAATACCAGCGTTAATAGCTGCTGCTGCCCCAGCTGTCGCAAAAGCAGCCACATTAAGTGCTGTTGGAACAGCTGCTGGAATGGCATTAAAGAAAGCAACTGGGAAGGGATATAAAAAATACGGGAGCGGGTTTAAGACTTACAGGAACTCCGCCCTCATGGTACCCCAAATGCCGTTGACGCTGATGTCAAATTTTGATTTGCTCGATGCTGCTAAAGAACTTAAAATAAAAAATTTCAGAGGTGTTTTTATGCAAGATCAATTACCACAACAACCAAATAATCCAGAAACTGGAATTATTAATCTTGATAACAGCGATGGTCCAGGAACTCATTGGGTTGCTTACGCGATACATCCACGTGGAATTGTTTATTTCAATTCGTATGGGTTAGCACCACCAGTTGAATTTCAAAAATACGTGCAAAGCACTCCCATTTCAGTCTGATACTCAACACTACCAACACAAACATTAACCGATCTGCCAATATGTGGCCGTGAAGTAATTAATGTACTTGACGCGTTATCAGAATCAACCAAACCACCCACAAAGTCGTGCATGAGTATACCGCAGACCGATTTAACATTTTAAACAATCCCTAAAGAAAGATGGTTGATATTTACGGAAGATCTCTCAGCGAGGTAAAGAGTAAAAAAACACGATGATATAGATTTATCAAAATATGCGACCAAAGATGAAATCGACAATCTTTTAACATTATCCGGGATAGACCCAGATGAGGTTGTTATTTTTCAGGACCGACATGGCAAGCTAAAAACCAGCAATATCAAATGGAATGACATAGTTCGCAGGGTTCTTGGAGCTACCCCCGGATAACATCCCCGTGTTTACTGACAGCGGAAAAATCAGAGACTCAAGTATATCATTTACAACCATCAGAGATGAAATTGCAAAAAGTGTGACTAATCACTAAAAAAGTACCAGTGACACAATGACAGGTGAACTCATTGAACGGAAACAAAATAGTGGTTTTAAGAGATCCAACATCCGACGAAGATGCTGCAGCGATAAAATATGTTGATGTTAACTACGGCGTCGTTGAGTATAAAATATCCATGTTGCGGAACAAGTATGACGTTCATGTAAATGCGTTTGCAAATCTCCGTAGAAACTTTAGAAAAATTAATGAAACAGCAGAAGAATTCTTTGGTACTCTGCTCACCATTGACGCAAAACTTTCTGATATCAAAACCAATATTGACACAATGAAACAAACACAGCAAGATATTGTAAGTGGGATTCCTGAGATCGTTAATAAAACCAGTTTGATTAAAATCCCACCGGAGTTACTCCTGGGCACATTACCAATATCGTATACATGGTGACATCTGGATTTGCGGCATGGTCAAAACAAAATAATACTATCAAATATACTGCAACAGTCACTGGAGTGTACAGGCTGTCTGTGTTCAGTGCTGCAAAATTTGAGATTTTCACAACATATCCCTGGCGACATTCCACCGACAAGTTTTATGGGGTTGTGACTATCATATTAAATAGCGGAACCGAAGAAACATTTATACTGGAAGCAGCCGATAAGAAATTAACGACAACATCTTACTGGTGATGTTTGGAATTTGTAGCTGAAACATCTCAATTGGTTACTGCATAAAATAATAAATGACCCCCTTAACAGAGTTAAGGACGACAGCATTAAATGTCAGCAATATAGATATGATCAAGTACGTGAATGGCAATAAGAGTTAAAAACCCTCATCGACAAATACACAACAAAAGTAGAGAAATATAAGCGATGAGCAGTCATTGTAGATGTTGCAGTATACTCGGTATCCGCATTAGTTGCATCCACCGGAGTAGTATTATCAGTACTAACGCCAGTAACAACTGCAATCACAGTAACAATATGCATTTCATCATCAGCGGCAATCACAGGTGTTTTTAATATAATCGCGAAAAAAATATCAACGTGCACGAGCACAAAATTGCACGATTATGTCACGCGGCTAAAGACAGCAACAGCAGCATATTCAAAATTATCGTCGCTGATATCATCAAGCCTCAATGACTAAACAATATAAGATCCCGAATTCGCGTCAATGGTTAAGACATACAATGAAGTTCACCATTTGAAAACAACGAAAATGAATAATGACAGAATTATTTCAGCAGATAGCCGCAAATACAACTCCGGTAAAAACCTCAATGATAAAAGTAAGCTCGACCAAACCTGAATTCAGTATTAATTTTCCAACTGCGATTCCGGTAAGTGAAATCACACTAATACAATTACGAGTATATTACAGCTGGCCCAATATCAGATCAAAATCATTTGGTGGATTACCAGCGAATAATTCATTTGTGTTTGCAAATAAAAATAAACAAGATGGTACACCCGACTGGAACGTCATTGGGATACCAGCCGGGTCTTATCAAATCGAAGAAATCAATGAGGAATTACAACGTCGAATAAAAAATATCACCGGGAAGGAATCCAAAATAGCAATAACCCTCATGAACCAACGCTGTCTTCTGCAATTGAGACAAACTCTTCCGACTACGCCGAGGATATATATCAGAGTTTGATCAGAACAGTGTTAGGATGGCCTGAAATTCCACCACTGACACCACCGATACCATCTGAACCCAAAAAGTCTGATTATGTCACTGACGCGCAGTTATACCACGATGTTGAACCGTCATACAAACAACGTCTCCTTGATACAAAAGAGGCAACTTTGGGTAGTGAGTTTATTTTTACTGATGAGGGCCATATGTTTTGGACTTTTGACTCTAAACTAATTCTCCGAAGAAGAACAAAATATGCACTTATTGAACTAAATGAAATGATTGAACTACATACAAGATAACAGAAGTGGATCTGCCAAATTTTTAATTTCCCAGGTATAATGCAGATGAACTAAAAAAATCCACCATCAAAATCATTGATGAGTTCTTCGATAATATACTCGCACAGTACAAAAAACACTGCCACCACAACAACTATTCTCCGGCACAACAATGGCCCAGAAGGGCAAGGATGACATGTGTCCCCGGAAATCGTAAATATAACCCCTGCGGTCGCGGTCAGTCTTGTGTGTGATGTAATCGATGGCAGCTACAGCACAGACATGACAGTATCAAATCAAGCCCAGCAAGGATTTGTTCTTTATTCATTCACCCTGAAAGATATACCACCTGGATATATGACTGTGCAAGAGCCGATCAATCTAGTCTATCTACGATGTCATAATCCGCTGTTATCAAGAATAAATTTCAAACTAACTGACCAGTCCGGCCACCTTCTGGATTTGAGGAATGAAACGTTAAATATTAATTTACTTGTGAAATCCTAAGGATTTTGTCTTAAGACTTTTATCCTAAAAGTCTATGATTTTCAAGGATCTCAACCTAAAAATCTATGATTAGAATTTCTCAGGCGGATGTTACATTTTGCACGATTTGGAAGTTAATTACTAGTCAAAATCATGTACAAACGAAAATAAAAAAAGAATTCTGCAAGTGCACAAAAATATTTATTTTTTACTGACAGACCCTGATTTCTAATTAATCAAGCGAGTATTATATAATGTACCAACACATGAAGGTATTCGTACACGACAAGCAAGTACTTGAAAACTACATCAAAAAAATATTTACACAGTTTCTAGTCGGCCCAGTTGATTTGGTTCTTGATGTATATGGTAACGAGGATTTTTTATTGACACAATCGCAGCTGGATAAACTACAGTGAGAACGTATTTCTGTGATCACGTGTGATAAAGATCAGATTCTAAATTATGCGCACTCTTGCATTAAATTTGATCAACTTAAGGAAATATTATCTAACTCATCAGATTGATACAAATCAGATTGATATAAGTAAAAATTTTTTTTATCTAACTCATCAGATTGATGCAGGTAAAAAATATTTTTTTTTTACTTTCGATTTCATTTCCACGTATTTGACTTCATTTTCAAGTATTCTTGATGAAATCAAGGGGTCTAACTTTCGATCGTTTCACAATCTGACGTAAAAATTTTTAGTTGCCTTACACGTGTATTATTTTTTTTATTCGTATTCTTGAGATAATTGTGAAATAATTTTTTTAATTGCATGAGACAATGACACAAATTCATTTATTTGTGCTCCTTCTACCGTAGCTAGCGATTGATATATAGCCGTCTGAATCTCTTTTATAAATCTGTACTGAGCTGGCAAAATATACCGCCCTTCACATTTAGCCTCTTGCAGTGTTTCAAAATCAGAAATGATTTTTTCAGGATTTAATTCATCAGATAATTTTATACCGTCATGTTCTAATTTTTTAATAGCAACAATCACATCATTGATATTTTCGTAATTCATATTATTATATATACTGATATTATATATTTAAAAGAAAATATTTTAGACCAAAAATAAACAGTAGCTATGATGAGCGGTTATCATTTCATGGGCCCTGCACTGGCCTGTGTGTCTCCACGAGGATCCTTTGAGACTTTTGTCTTAATGAGACCTTTATTTAGGTCTTCTCGGCATCCCCATGATCGTTTCTTTTTAGCCGCATTCTTTCTGAATGTTTTGTTTTGTGGCGTACCCATGTGACTTAGAGCTTATGCATCCATGCTACTGTTTATTTTGGGGGCGCGTCACAAACATACCTCCAGCGAATTTTCTAAGTGAAAGCGAAACGAAATGTTAAAATATTCAGAAGGCTGTCTGTTTATTGCATTCATATACATCACGCCCCCCAGATCAAATCCCAGGGGTGAAAAACACACACCCACGATTTGACGTTGGAGAGAGATGTACATGAACGGCTTCGGCTGCCGTCCCCAATTATAAAACCCTATTAATCGGTACCGTTGACAATATGCCCATTACGAGACTCGAACCGCTGCCTGTTGACTCTACCGGAATGAGAATCAACCCTGCTACTGCTTGCGCCATGGTCCTAATCTAATGATATACGTTTTAGAAATTATTATATAGCTAACTGTTTACAGACAGTTAACAATTTGCAGCTGAATTTAAGTTCTGAACTGGATTTTAATTCTAAACATTACCCGTGAAAAAATAACACCTACCTGTACTGACAATTTTTTATTTTATCAACGCGGAACTGTTAACACATTGTAATAGACTGTGGTGCAGTGGGTATACAATAAGACGGTTACACCACGAAACTGTATGGCTGTAAAAAAAATAACTATACAGTTCTGCCGTGCTGGATAATATATTACCTGTAAAATAAGTAATGACATGTGTTGCACAATCTCCTTGATGAAATCAAGGGGGAGTGTTGTGCAATCTCCTTGATGAAGTCAAGGGGGAGGGAAGTGCATCATTGACTTTTACACAGTTGCTGCAGAATTATCTCCCGTTATCTGCATCTACATAACGAAATAAAATCCAGCTACCAAACTTGTATGCAAACGATGATTTGATTATATTTTCTGCAATACGTTTGACTGACATCGAGTGAATATCGAAATACTTGCCAGCCACGGCCATTGACTGAAATATTTTCTCTTCACCGCTGCTTATGTTGAGAGATCTGACAGCTCTCCTTGTAACGGTCTTAAATTTACTGGTACCTCCTCGTGCAGAATTCTTGCCCGGCGTGACAGCTTGTAGGTTAGATAATTTATTATTAAGTTTGTCGTTGTTGATCTGATCGATCACAAGACCGTCTTTGATCTTTCCAAAGAAACATTCAAATACAAACCTGTGATTATAATAGGTTTTTTTCCCAGCAGTAAATCTAGGATAACCAGCATTATCAACAACACCAACTGGTTTTTTCAACCTGCAATGTCTAACTTCACCATTACGAGACGCTTCATAATTCTTGATGATAGGATGTGGGACAAATTCTTGATTCATTTATACAATATTAATGTCATTTGTCTAATTTATAATTTGTCTGAAAAGTTCGTTATATAATCACGCTCACATTTCAGCACATCATTGTTAATTTTTTTATCATAATATTGCTTAAGTTCACGATATCTTTTTCTGCTGCAACTCGCGCACAACTGTGTTTTACCCCTGACTCCAACGCCACATCGCAGGCATGGTATTGGTCCTAAACTCCCCCTTTCAAACACTTTGTGAATGTTACCCGCAGAATTCTTTTCTGCAGAATTTGTTACAAGGAGTTACAGATGCCACTTGCACTGATTTCTTTTTTGAGACATTATATAATATTTTTTATTTAAATGTTTGTCTTAAATATAATATGGAGGAAGTTGAGAGATTATCTGCAATCAAGCCCTGGAAAGCTTCTAGATTCGATCTTGACAGACTAACCCCCGACTCGCGAAGGCAAGCTCTGACTGATCTGATTGATATTATCAGGGATGCCAAATAAGAATTTCGTGATGATGGGGCATCTCATGTGTGGTCTACATTCAAAATTATGTGACACTGACGAAGTCAGCGTTGACTCTGTCAAGAACGCTACGATGAGCGATACACGAGCGAAAACGATCATCGATTACCTCTCCCTTGATGAATATCAAGGTGATCAAAAATATTTTTTCAGAGTAAAATTTATCGTGCTAGCAGAAACAGGTAATTGGATTATCTGTGACAAACGTGACCCTGTCCTTGCTAATGGAAAAACTGTCATACTGAGTAAAAATTCCAAACCAGGAGCGCTGGCTGGGATTGATAAACCATATTATGAGCGAGCATATTCTGTAACAGCAGTCATTTATGGAATTTATCCGATTAAAAAACCCAACATTAATGATCTTGCCCCAATGAGATTATCAAAAATAAATTGTGTAGCTGAGCGAGTAACAGAACATTTTACAACTGCGATGCGCGGAAACGGTCTAACGGCGTTACGACGTTAAAAAATAAACAAATGGGCTGAATGGGTCAAGGATACCGGAGCTACAACAAACGATGTTGCCAAGTTAGAAAAAACACTAAGATTCCCAATAACTTTAGCAACGATAACGGGAAGTATTATACGAATCGAAATATAAATTGCAAGGAGCTCCAATAAATATCATTGATCATAACGCTCACGCGTGGACCAGTGCAGTCACAATATTTCCATGAGTTTTCCAGGGAGAACTCTGGGAGAAACATGTTCAGTGCTATTAATGAGATAGGTAAAAACGATCCTGTGTCAGTGTGGTTGTTTAAAAGTTTCAAAAATGGCAAATATGATCAATTTGTAAGACCTAACGGTGATTTGTACCGTCAAGAATCTCTTCATGAAACAATGAGAAAACTTGCGCAGAGATACTCAAAAGATACTGACTGATTACTAGCTAATTGTTTCACTGTTCCATAAGTTGCGGCCCACGCTGCCAGAGAAAAAAATTCCTGGAAGCCAACCCGAAGTGAGTTTCTCAAAGATTTACAATTAAGTTTGTTGTGAATACGGACACGGCAGATTGTGGAATACCAAGTGTAATTACAAGAAAATGATATCAGTTGATATGGTTGCGTGTTATCCAGGAAGTTTTCTCGGGATGGGAGAATGCTTTGGATACTTTAAAAGATTTGGACACCCCACGAACTCAATGACGCAAGTGGCCATTAATGGGCCATTACCCGATTTTGACCTGACAGGATTCGCTCGAGTAGTGTCATTCAAAATGGCTAAGGGTCTTCATGTTATTTGTTATGTTTGGTTTGATCGGCATTTTAGTAAAAAGCGCTGGGCACCAATAGTGTTGTTATGATATATGCTTGATTGTAAAATACTGATATCGCTGACGGTCAGTGAGGCAATTATATCATATTGGGCACAGACTGAAGTTTGGTTACCAACACCTGAACTGGTTGATTGCGAAAGTGATGATTACATTACATTAATCGCCAACCTTGAAGAGAAAAGAACCGCAAAGGATCTCGGTAGAAGAATAATTAGCAAGTTTACTCAAGGCGGTGCATATGATCATAAACGACATTATGCATGACTAATTATGGATGATGCTGAATACGATTTTATAATCGCTGATGCAACTGCGAGAGATATATTTGTAAGTCGAGAAAATGCTCACTTATCTAACGGAACTTGGCTGGGTACAATTGTAAGTTATACTGATGGCGAGTCACCTCAGTATACTCATTTAAGATCTTCGATGCTAGCTTATGTTTCCATCAATTTGCTATCGATGATAAATAGATTCCTTGACACAGCAGTTAGAGTTGCAACGGATTCGTTTTACATCAAGAAATACCTGAATTCAGTTAACTCGCTTTACAACTGATGATGCATCATGGGGTTCGTGGAGAATAAAAGAAGAAATGGTATATGATTATTCCGAATTCGCAGATGTTGAGATCAGAGACAGTTATTATAAATCAGAATTATCAGAAATGTCGAGTGCACCATCTGTGTACGATCCAGTATCCAGACACAAGACTGTTTATCTGAATGGGCTGGGAGGGTCTGGTAAGACTACTCGAGCGATTGAATTATTTCGGAATTCATATATGATCGTGTTAACACCTACACACAGACTTGTGCGAGAGATGAAACAACGAGGGGTTAACTCATGCACTTATCACAGCTTTTTCAGATACAAGGGCGATGCATGGACTCCTGATCAAATGGGAGAGAAATATATTCCAAGGTACCGTTAGAAACATTAAAAATATTTTTTGATTGGTTATTAACAAAAAATACAGCTGTGATATTGTGTGGCGATCATGGTCAACCACCGCCCTTTGTTGGACCATCTCCACATTTGTGGTTAAAAGATTTTGTTGATTATTATGAAGAAATAAATGATGATTATCGAGTGCTTGATGCAGAATTAAACGAGTTCAAGAAATTATCAGACTACAACCGAATAAAATTCAGTGCGAAATAATGCGTAAAATAATTTCAGAGACTTCAATGAGCGACTTTCTGCAAGCATGGAGACCAAACGACTTGATAGTGGCAAGTAGAAAGATAGAGACACACTTCAACATCGGTTGTTTCAGTTACAACGGGAGAAGTTTCCAATGTTGCCAGTGCCGTTGTGTTATAGACCAGCTGATACACAACTACAAAATATTGACGTTGATATACCAGGACAGACCAGAAAACAAAATCTTGTATTAAATGATATTGTCGCAGTTGATGTCATTGTTGCTGAAGATGCACTGCGTGCTAATAAATCCCCGTGGATGCTAGGATACGCAATGACAATCCACTCATCTCAAGGATTAACTATCTCAGATACATTTGTTTCGATCGTTGATGATCGAATCGAGTGGTCAAACTTAGTTTACTTAGCAGTGTCCAAAGTCAGAAGAATATCTCAACTGCGGAGAACTGTCTTGGATGAGTCAATGATCAATGACAATGATAAATGTCAAGTCGATATAATAAAAAAATTAGCCAGTTATAAACAAAGTGACAGAAAAAATAATCGCAATTTTGATCTTGACACTGACTTCATCAGCGCGCTGAAACAACAGCAGAATAATCACTGTGCAAGCTGTAATTGTGTAATGTTGTGGCAGTATTCGAGTAATGATCCAAGACAATTTACCATAGACAGAAAAGATAATAGTCGCGGTCATACATGACAAAATGTGATGCTGACCTGTCTTGAATGTAATCGAAGTCGTGGTGCTGGCTAGTCAAGTGATCTGGGCGGTAATTGTGTGTCTTCGGGAATTACTTGTAATTGCTCACGTGTAAATCCATGTTGAGGAGCAGTTGAATCCAGTCTGTAGATTGCTGGTCTACCCGAGGATATGGTTACTAGATATCTTGTGTGTGGTAATACTCCAAATAGGATCAGTAGCTCTTTTTTTTACCACCTTCGAGTTCACCTGGTTCATATAAATATCTCACAGTGACATTGCCTAGTATTGGTTGTGCTGAAAAATCATGTCGTTGTACGGGTATATCTTTTTTGGTAATTGCATTAATAGGTTTCATGTTGGTTGTTCAAGTTATTTCATTATTTAATGCAGCTATCACACCTGGTAATCTTGCAACCCATTCGCGTGATCTCTTGTCCTGAATGAATTCCTTAGCGTATTGATATCCAAATAACCACTCAGCAAGTGTTCGATTAAATCGCTCAACAATTGCCTGATCACGATGAATTGCAGTATGTCCTCGTCTGATGGTGACATTATGTTGCTTCATCAACGATGATACTGGACTCTGAAATTCCTTGCCAGGATCAACTTGTAGCAGCTGTGGCCATCGTAGACCACCTCGTTGATAAATTCGTTTAAACGCAGAAGCTACTTCAGATGCTGTTTTAGTTGTTAATGGTTCTGCATCTTTGTATCTACTTGCAACATCAACTACAGTTAGTGCATACTTGTATGTAATTTGACGTCTTTGGATTTTAATGGTATCATGAGGTAAAAATAAAATATCAGCCTGGTGAACTTCGTTACGAACACTAACATCAAAATGTGCAAAGTGAATTTGTTTAGGTGGTGGTTGGTAAATTTGCCGTATTGCTTGTTTGGATAACCAATTTTTAGCAGTAACACGTGTAACTTTTGCTGCTTCAGCGAGTTTACTAATTGCTGCACTACCCCTCCAGTATCCTCTTGGGGAATAATAAATCGATTCCATTTATAATTAATTACCAGCACCTAGCACTAATTTACCTTTCATTGCAGATCTAACCAACCAATTAGCTAATGATTCTTTGAAAGATTTATTTGTAATAGAATTTAGCACGTGAATTAATTTCACATCTGCGATATGCCTGTCTTGTAGATTTTTACTTTTATAAGCTACATCATGAGCATGACACACTTTATCAATAGCGTTTATCGGATATTTGCTTGGTTTTGGTTGATCTTGGTTGTCAAGTCTGATATCAAGTTGGGTTCTGGGTCCACAGTAATTATATCCTGGAAGATGTTTTTCTCCTGGGTATTTAGCCCACGGAGTTCCAGGTAATTTTGTTAATTGTGCTGCAATATCACCTTCTGGTTTTTTTTTTTTACTTGACTTGTCGCCAGGAATAAATTAAAAATTTTTTATACCGCATTGTTCACACTTGCCTGTGAGTGCTTGTCATATGTTTTTTGTTGTGGTAGTTGTTAAGTCAACTGTTGGGGTATGTGTCCTGCATTTCACACAATATAAATCCATATTTATTTTATATTATTCTAATGGAAATCACTGACTTTTCTGCTACAAAATGACGAGAACCAATTAAGCATCACGCAGCGCTACCAAATTCTGTTCGTATGATTATAATTGGTCCATCGGGGTCGGGTAAAATGCAGTTGTTGCTTAACTTAATAATGAAGTGGTTAAAATGGGATAAGTTGTATTTGGTAGCACCATCAGTTGATGATCAGCGGTGCTATGATATAATAAAGGATTTTAATGAAAGTGCAAAATAGTAAAATAAGCGCGAGGACGATGGTGCTGAATTTATCACTGACATTAATGAAGCACCAAGTATTGATGATATTGATGCGAGTATTAACAATTTAGTTGTGTACGATGATGTGATGTTGGATAAGCAAACAAATCCCGCTAGAATATTTTCACGCAGAAGGCATAAAAACACTGATATAATTTATGTCACTCAAAGATATGTACAGATTCCAAAAGTGATCAGGGATAACTGTAATCTTCTGGCAGTGTTTAACGGAGTTGATACTCACACGTTACGAAATATTCATCAGACCTGGTGTAGCGGTGATATGGATATAAATAAGTTTAGAAATTAATTTAGTCAGGCTCAATTAACTCCACACGGATTTATCACGATAAATTTACATGATCCTCGAACACGATATCGAATTGGTCTTGATAAAAAATTTTAATTCATAGCAGCAGGGAGGGCGACGACAATGAATTGGTTCATTTTTTGTAATCGAAGCGCCATTAATGGGTTTTCAACCAGAAACCACATTTGGACTAACTGAGGAGGACCTCCCAAAGCATCTTATCTCTCCGAGAGTTCCTCTTGAAACGTAGTTGACGTTATTTCTGGTTGAAACCCCACCTTGTGGAGATCTTATTTCGGCATTTGGAACCTTCTAAAGTTTGTATGGTTCGCCCTCCCTGCTGCTATGTGTCTATGTTTGTTTTGTTTTTTTAAAATAACTTCTATGTAACTTTCATTTAAATATCTAAATGTTTTCATGGTTTTAGAATAATCATGGTGAAATTTATGTCATCCAGATATTGAACAGACAGCCAGTACTCTGTGTGTTATTCATTGTGCAAATGTGCCTTAAAATCTCCATCATTCAGTATACACATTAACTCTATCCCTAAAAACTGATTATGTTACTTATTTTGGGGTTTTGTGTAAGATATTTGTCATGGTAATTTACAACTATTAAGGCGGTATTGAACAGGTTTGTGTTAATGTTGGTGACTGGAATGCACCGTGTACCATTTGAAACTTCACACACAGACAACACAATAGCCACTGGTGGCTAGAATGCACTGTGTCACATTTTAAACTAACCATTATCACAGTTATTAACCTTTGATGTGACTTGACATATTCAAACAGTACATGAAAGAGATTTATTACCATTGATGCTCACTTATAGCTTGAGTCCAACTACAAACATAAATCTTGATCTGCCATTGCATAAGGTTCAGGGTCTGTATTGTTTGGACTTGACTTAAAATCAAATATAAATGGTTAATGAACCAGTAAAAGGACTGGCACAGCAAAACTGATCCAAGTGAGATCTGCCCATTTATTGTCACACTATGTAAGATCCTCCCCATTCTAGCCACATCATCTACCTCCCCATATTGTATGATAACTCCCTAACCTCAGCACTTTCCACCCACAAATAACCTGTACTAAAAAAGAGCAGGAGACTGTGCAAAACAGTGAGAAATATATCCCATATATTACATCAGTGAAGTGAAAAATGGATCACAATGGTCATTTTCCATGAAATGTCTCTCACTTAAAACATCATGAAATGAGCAAACACAGAGCTCAGAATAAATGGATAGTCATTAATGCATATTGTAAGCCAGTCTGGCACATACATTGCTCCCTTGTGTTAGCATGCATGGAAAACTAGCTAACCCACTTATAATACAGAGACAGGTGTGGATCTCTAATTTTCTCTTATAAAATACCCCCCAAAAAAGGCCCCATTTGCTGAATGTGAATAAAATTGTGAAACAAAATGGTCAATGGAACCTTAATAAATTGCTCATTTTATTTGCAAAAATGGTATTTAATGCATGGAATTTTGAATCAGCATCATGAAATTTACAACTTTTAATACAATGTCATAGATTTATTTTATTAAAGTTTCTTTGAAAAGAAAACAATATCCATTTTAGTGTAGTCACCATAAGTGTGATATGCTGCTTGTTTTCAGACATGAAAAATGTCAGTCATCAGTCAGAGTGATATCCACAATAACTTTGCTGAGATCCTTAATAAGTGCCAACTTTGATATTGGACTTACTACATTGTTACAGTTGATTAAAAGTAAACTTACTTTGTATTATGATGCTAATTATTTTATTTGTATCAAATAAAATAAACTGGAATTCAAACTGGCAGTCATTTAATGTTTCAGAGATTCATTATCTTAACAATTAAAATTTATACAGAGAACCAAAGCAAATTTAATAGGAAAAGTTATTTTTTACAGTTATTCCCAACGTGATTATAAATCATGTTGATCAGGTGTTTACTAGTAAGTATATGATTATAAAATGAGCCCAAGTGTGTGGATCTAACACCCACTGGTTACTCCATCAAGTCGTTCCCTCGTAACTCTCGAGGAGGTGGAATTGCTGTCATCACAAAGTACTCAATGATCAAACGTCTTAACCATAGCACAACATTCAGTTTCGACCACACATCGTTTGAACTAGTCCAAACCACACTCACACGGGAGCAAAGGTCAGTTTATTTTTTCTGCCCATACCGCCCTCCTCCTAGTAGAAAAATCAAGCTGACTGAATCTTTCTGGAGCAGTTTCTGAATCTCCTGGAGTATGGAAATTCGATAGGTGGATTGTTCTTGGAGATTTCATCTTTCACTTTAACTGTCCCGGAAACTCAGACACATCAAAACTCCTAGATTCCATCAATGTTTTCAACTTCAAACAGTCAGTTAAACAACCCACCCATAAACATGGTCACATTTTAGACTGGATTCTTCATAGACCTGATGATAACATTCTACGGTCCTCCCTGGTATCCCATGACCTTGCATCAGATCACCTCTGCATTATATGCCATCTTGACGTATCAGTCCCAAACCCTCCACCTTTATCTGCTACTAAGAGAAACCTCCGTATGATAAATAGAACCAAACCAACGCATGACATCCAAGCAAACCTAACAACTTGCTTACCTCCTACAGCAGAACAACTCAATAACTGCCTGCATTCATTGCTCAACAAACATGCCCCAGCTACCAAATGCAGAGTATCAATTCAAAAGTGTTCTCCATGGTATAGCAGTGTTAGGGTCCAGCTTCGCACTGCTAAAAGAGACCGCCGTAAAGCTGAGAGGCTTTGGCTTTCCACCAGACTCACTCTTCATAAGAAAATCTATGAAGCTGCTAAGAAGAATGTCACAAATATAGTCCATGCAGCAAAATCAGCTCACTACACTACTAAGATCATGGAAAGTTCCAGCTGCAAAGAGCTCTTCGAGATTACTAACAAGCTAATGTCAAGGAACAAATCTACACCACTTCCAACTACCTTCTCTCCAGTTGACCTTCCGGGCATGTTTGCAAATTTTTTCCATGACTTTACAAACCATTAGAGATAAGCTTGACACCACAATTTCAGTTGACTCATCATCACCATACAGCTGGGATACAGAATTTGAGCGGCAACCATTAGCAGCATTTGAACCTGTCTCTATGGATTTCGTACGTACAATCCTGATGAAGAGTGCACCAAAGTCATGTGAACTTGATCCAATTCCAACATCACTGCTGCTTGAGCGCTTAGATCCAGTATTGCCTTCACTAACTGATGTTATTAATACCTCTCTCTCATCAGGGGAATTCCCATCATTTTTCAAAACTGCCATTGTAAATCCTCTGCTGAAGAAACCAACACTAGACCAAAACAGTTTAAAGAACTACCACCCAGTTTCTAATCTCCCATTCATATCAAAAATCTTAGGAAAGGTTGTTCTATTCCAGCTTGTATCTCATCTAAATTCAAACAGTCTTTTCAGCAATGTACAGTCTGCATATCACCCTTGCCACAGTACTGAAACTACTCTTCTGAAAGTAGTTAATGACATTCTCTCTGCTTTGGATAGCAGAAAGATTACAGTCCTCACCCTCCTTGATTTGTCTGCAGCATTTGACACAATAGACCATGATATATTACTTCACCGTCTCCAGCATGTATTTGGCATTCATGATACAGCCTTACTGTGGTTCAAGTCCTACTTGCTCAACAGGACACAAATTGTGTCTACAAATGAAATACACTCCAGTCCAGTTGATCTACATTGTGGTGTTCCACAGGGGTCTGTTCTTGTACCTGTTGTCTTCATTCTATACACTCAGCCTCTCTCAAGTGTCATAGATCATCATCCAGTGTCTCACCAATTGTACGCTGATGACACCCAAATATACAAATCTAGCCACCCAGCTGAATTTGATGCTACCATCCAAGGTGTAGAGAGGTGCATTTCTGATGTGAAATCATGGATGACATGTAACAAGCTGCAAACGAATGATGATAAAACTGAGGCCATTCTGATCACAACACAAAGACTTTCTCATTCACATCCTTTACCTCAAACAATAAATATCAGTAACACCAACATTAAATTCACACAATCAGTACGAAACCTAGGTGTTACTCTCGACAGTACTCTCACATTGCACCAACATGTCTTGAACATATGCAAGGCTGCATATCTTGAGCTGAGACGCATCAGCTCCATTCGCAAATATCTTTCAGTTGATGCCACTAAAACACTTATGTGTTCATTAGTACTTTCAAGACTAGACTCAATTCAGTCTGGTTCAACTCAATATCTACTCCAGAAACTTCAAAAAGTTCAAAACACAGCTGCTCAGATCATAGGGTACCATGGTCAGAGCACATCTCCCGCTGCTCTGTACCCTACACTGGCTATCCATTCGATCCAGAATCAAACACAAAATTTGTTCTCTGTGCTATGTTTCACAGATGGACTCTAGTCTAACATACCTATCCGACCTCACCCATGTGTACACACCAGCAAGATACTTACGCTCCTCTTCTGACAATCATATACTCATTATTCCCACTATGAAAACAAAGTCATATGGACAGCGTTCTTTTGCATACCAGGGCCCAGCAACGTGGAATGAATTGCCCACTGAACTTAAACACAAAGACACAGTGATCCCATTCAAGAATGCTCTCAAAACTCACTTATTTTGACTGCAAGAACAAACTTAAAGACCTAATAATGTTCCTACCTTAAATATTCTCAGCATTGTTTTTTTATGTTTTCTAATTTCAAAGTGTTTGTTTTTGTAATCATATCATTACATGTTTTTTATCTTATAGGTGTTGTCTAATGTTGTAAAGTGCTTAGAGCTTCTAAAGATTAGGCGCTATACAAAGTCTTCATTATTATTATTATTATTATTATTATTCAACCACTTACCTACCCCACCCCTTATAATTATTGATGTCCATCCCTTTCTTAATTTTTTCAGAAGTCTGTCAGTAACTTGTGGCTCTGTAAATGATGCAGTCTGTTTTTTGGGGATACTGTTGTGGCAAGTTATTGAGGGAGTGATGTATATGTTTCTACACTAGATTTGTCCTTTCGTGCAAACAGCATTTGTAACATCTGGGTAAATAATGGAAGAATCACATTGAAACCATTAAGTACTATCTAAAACATGTTTTTCAGAATTTAGAGGACACTAAGCCTGATCAGACTGTGTCCCCTGTTACAATCAATGCACATAATGGGGAGCTGGCATGTTTGGCCATCAACCAGTCTGGATCCATGCTAGCCACTGCATCTACCAAAGTAAGTCATTAATTAGACTGAAGTTTAATTCGGGAATATTAATCCTGTATGTGATGACTTCAGGCAGTTTGTGCTGGTTTTACTGTTACAAATTAAGTTTTTATTGTATTACATTGTATTACTTACCCACCTCCACCCCTTATTATTATTGATGTCCATCCCTTTCTCAATTTTTTCAGAAGTCTGTTAGTAACTTGTGGCTTTGCAAATGATGCAGTCTGTTTTTTTGGGACACTGTTGTGTGCAAGTTATTAATGAATAACCAATGAATTTGATATTTGCAACAGTAAAACAATCAGGGTCCCTCGTCACTTATAAATTGAGTTCATATGCAAGCTGCACAGACCCACATCTGCTGTTGCATAATGTTCCAGCAGATCTGGGTCTGTGCATTTGTTAAGAGTAAGAAGTAGAATAAACAGCATTGATCTGATCCACCAGTGTATTGTGCAATGGCAGATCTGGGTCAGTGTTGTCTGCAGTTGGAATTGACTTATAAGCAAGAATATATGGTATTAACATAAGTACAATACTTGTATTTCCATTCTAACACATTCTGCAGTAGGTCTAATATTTGTTACACATACACATATGATGGACATCTGCATCTAAAGGTATTGCTATTTTGAAATCTCCTGTATTTGTGAATATGGGGCATGCCCCTAAAATAGCAGTCGACAGGATAGCAACTTGTTTTGAAATCTCCTGTATTTCAGTTAGTTTATTTATTAGTAGCTATCAAATTTTGAGTTTGAGTGTGTACTCAGTTTGAAGAGTTTTGTGAATATGGGGCATGGTCCCTAAATGACCTTTCAGCAAAACAGCAGTTGACAGGATAGTGGACCAGTTAAATGGAGTACACTTCAGCCACATGGAGTGTATAGCATTACTTAATACCTGGCAACTTTGACATTTTTTGACTGGAAGTTTACCAGTTTAATCTTTTTTTGGTATGTTCCACATCCTACTATAAGACTTTCCATAATTCGGTTTTATCATTGTGATTTTTAACTATCCATAGACAAAGTTATCATAGTACAGTTAAACCTGTTATGAGAGATTGCCCCATCTGCCAACAGTAAAATGGTCTCTCAAGACAGGTAGTCTCTCAAAACAGGATTTTACTAAAAGAATAGTTTTCAAGGTCCAGTATCATAACTAAATAAATGAAAATAACCACAATCACTGTACATATATTCTATTCTTTATTAATAGTTCTTGCTAAAATAATCTATGCATTCATCTGAAAACAAATTATATAGCAATAAGCATATACTTCTATCATGAAAGATGAATCTCATTTACATTTGAAGATCAAATGTAGATGGATTAGCATATGAAATCGTTTTTCTTTATAACGCCCTAAATTTGTTTTACCAATGTTTAAACTGCTTTCTTGCAAGTGGTCTGCTCTTTTTCACTTCTTACAATAATTATTTTCTCCAGCGTTAAAATTTGTCTCTTTTTGGTCTGAGATTCTTCCATTGTTATTAAGCTACTTTGTGGTAACATCATTAGTGCTCAGATGAAATATCGACTGTAAAGATGGTTTTGACTAGACTTGGGAAAATATGAAAAATCTATACATAAATGTACAATGTATATGAAATAAAAAGAAACAATTTTTTCATCCAGAAACAGAATAATTTATTGAGAGACAGAAGTCAGCGGCTTGATTCATGGAAGACATAAAAGGATTAACTTTATACACAAAGTGTGTAACCCAGTCCCACCAACTTTAACAGACAACAACTTGAAAAAATAGCAACAAACATCACAAGCCTTTAACACTATCAATTGAATCCCAAAAACGATTCTCATTAGCTGGTTTAATAGACAAAGACTTTATTCACCCCAGTCAATACAAATTAACTCTAAAGACAAACATAATGCACGACCATTACCTCAACTTCGGCACTACAATAGCAATTTGCAACATGTAGATTAGCCTGGTTTATGGTCTGTAATATGTTGATATATTTTTGACTTGCTAAATTTACAAATCGGTAGCCTGACTCCTTTTTTTTTATAGTTTTGTTCATTTTATGTTTGCTTTTGATCAGAACAATCTTTACTAGTCAAAAATGATTACATAAAGGTATGTGGTGTCTGTCTCTGTTCTCATGATACAGTCATTCATAGGGCTGGAAGACTGGTCCCCTGCATTACTTTTACATATGGGCAGTATCTTCATAAGGCAGGGAACCAAGCTAAGTGCTGGAACAATCTACTTTTACTTCAGTCTGGTTTACAATAAAAAATATTAAACATTCAAGGCATACCTAAAAAATTCAGATCAGCCAGCCTGTTTTTTATTATTTTTTTAATTTTTTTTGTTTGTTTGTTTTAGAACGGTATGAGGTGTCATTGCTACAAGGAATAAATAAAAAGTTGGTGGAATTTATCCATGTTTTTGCAATTTGGTTTTTCAGAGCAGTGTCAAAATGCATACTTTGCCCAGACATCATGGTTGCTGGTTGCGTTCAGCAGGTATTTGCTCACAGAAGAGCATTTATATAAAAAAAATAATTGATCCATGCATTCCGATTGTGGTCATAAAAACAGGTGGTTGCCCATAGCAGAGGTTGCTCATATTAGGTTTTGCTGTATTGTGTAAAAGGCATTTGCTACATGTTGCAATCATTATTTTGTGACTTTGGACAATAACTTTGTGAATTTTTTTGTGGTTGTAGAGTTGAGCATTCTGACCTTGTGTTCCAGCATGGTATTGTGTGTTGTTATTGATGCATACTATTTGCATGTTTGCTTTTGTAAGCAACAAATGTTGATTATAGTGTTCTCATCCAATTCTAACAATGTTGGTATCCCTAATGTCCCAAGTATGCAGTGATAAAGTGTCTAAAGCTAATATTTATTTGCAAAGGAAGAAGGTATACCATATTTACTGTACATATTGGGAGACCAGAAATTAATTTTTAAAGTAATTTTTTGTGCACTGTATGTTCTGGGACAGATATTTCTTTTTGAGTGGTAAGTTTTGGGCACCTTTTCAATCATAATATGAATGCTTAGCTAGTAAAATGATTAATAAAGGTATCAGTTGTAGGATTTAAAAATGAAATAATTCAAAACTTGTATGTCCCAAACTGCAGCCAAACTTCAATTTTATTGAAACTGATAAAATAAAAAAATGGTTAGTGTTTTTCACACCTTTCTTCCTAACGAAATTTTTAAAATCTGGATGCAGTAGTACAATATTAGAACCTCAAAAAGTTTTGCAGTATTTACAAAATACTTTAACCTCAAATATTGTTTTATGTTTTCATGCCACTATTCCCATCAAGAAATGCACATAGACTGCGGTACGCACTGCATTTATATGTTTCATTATGGTATTAAATTCACAATTAGATTATCTACTTTTATTTGGATCTTAATAATTTAAAATACTAAATTAAATATTACTTGCCACAGAGTGAAGTGTCTATCAATATTGTTTACCCTCTGGTGTTTACTTGTAAGTATATTGCTTCTATTTTTGTTCAAGTCCAGACAACTTGTATTTCTATTATATTTTATGTTTTGCTGTTCACTGTGTTGGATGCAGTACAAATTCTGATTTGATTTATACTTGCCTTCTTTGTCTAATTCCCATGTAATATTTCCTTAATTATTTGCCCTTAGTTTGTAGTGCCAACACTTGGTTTGTTTTCCCAACTCGTGTGAATCTGATACTAGCTCAATGCCAAGTAGTTCTATATTCAGTTAACAGTTTATTTAAACTTTCTGTGATCATGCCAAACAATTGAAAGTTATTCAGTTCTGGCATATGCTTTAAATTAATAGATTTCACAGGATTTATGCCCAAAGTGTAACGTACAGAGCCCCACCTGATCCATTGTTTCAGTCTGATGAAAAAAGAAACCAAGGCCAGCTTCCATAGGGTCAGCTTACTTTGTACATATAAAAAAAAATCAGCATACTAAAAATAATCCAAAGTCAGCTTCCAGAGTTGGCTTGCTGTAAATAAAATAACCTTTGTACTGAAAGCCTCTAAGTTGAAACAACAGGTTTATTTCTGTCTACCAGGTGTGTTTATTCACCGCTCAAGCTTTTGCTGTTTGCCACAAATCATCATAATTGTTACAAACTGGAATTGATGTCTGCCGGGTACAATAGCATACACAGGATTGTTTTTAAGAATGCTTTTGTAACCTGTTCTAGCAAAATTAGTCATTGGCACTCACTGTGAATATATTTAATAATAATTTTTTTTGTGAAATGTTGTTATATTTTTAACCTGGATTATTTTGCACCATACACCATGCCATGTATGAAATGCTGGTACCCTGAAGCAATCTTTATTTCTCTCTCTCTCTTTTGTTTGCGATTTTGTTGAGTCCAGTTTTTACTTTGGTAACATGTTGAAACCCTTGAGGAGAACCAAGCACAATTCATTATACATCTTCCATCAATAAACAAAGTGTCAATTCTTTTACTCAGCGTAAGCAGTACACACCATGGATGTGTATGCTACATGACAGGACTATTGCTGATAGTAGATATGTTTCGTTTTTTTTGCAAATTAATTGCTTATGAAGAACAAAAACTAAAAATAAATAACTACAGTACAAGGTTTTTTTCTTTCAGTGTGTTATCAAAAAAGCATTCTATTTAACTACTTTACTGTAACATGTGGAGGTGGGGAATGGCAAATTCAGCACAGTTTAGTTCATGTCCTTAAGTTTTGGGATATAGGATTTAGGTAACAAAAATTTTACCATATGTTATGGGACAGGAAAAAATCATTTATTTTTTCTTGTCTCAAGATGTGTTGTAAATAATGGTAAGTACTAATTCAACTAGATGAAGACATTATTTAGTACAAAAGATGGACCCATGTTTAAGAGAGACAAAACAAACTACTGTCACAGTCTGAGACTTCTCGAGGATTGGTGGTTCTTTCTGGGCATTTCCCGGGGTTCTTCCTCCACCATTAATACTGGCCACCATGTATAGCCTATCGTGTGCTGAAAATATGGCGTTAAACCCTACAACAACAGTCTGAGAGGCCCTTAGACCCACATCATCATCTTTGAAGTATGTTTCATTTATTATTATTATTTTTATTCTACAGTATTGTTTTGTTTTAATATTATTCATCATGGTAGGTTGAAATTATCTGAACTGTGATTATTTTTGTCACAGCTTTATTAAAATACAGTACTTAATATTGATTATCTGTAAATCTATAAGGTTGCAAAACTTTCGTTTGCCTGCCTCCTCACTGCTTTGGCAATCAGCAGGCAAAATCAGGGAATACATTTCCTATTAGTGGACCAATCTACATGTAGTTGTGACAAGATGAATCAATATCACTCATGAAGCCCCCTGCTTTCGTCTCCAAGAACAGGCTACCATTCATGGGTAATCAGACACATGTATTGGTAATAATTCCTGTCTACTGTGGACATTTCATATCAAGGTCACTGACAGTTGGTATTTCAGGAAGACCAAGCTGTTGCATCCAGGGTGATCATGCCTCATAATGCCATCAAAAGAGGGGAAGGATGATATATCAACACAGACACTTTCATCCTGAATAAAGTGGGCTATCTGTTCTGCATAATGGACTAATCCCACACCAGTGAATTTGCCTTACATATCAGCTTACAAAGTTTGGACATTTACCACAAACATTGCATATGAGTGAAACTGTTCTCTAACTGTAATTATCCATGCCATGGGATGGAGATCCGAATACACTTCTCAAGTTTTTATCAGAGATCTTACATCCTAAAAGGCTCAATTCAGTCTGGAGGAATCTTTACCTGTGGTGCAAAAGGTAACCTTTTCAGGTTGTCTGACAGCTTGATAAAGATGCAGCTTCATGATTCTGTTACATTTACAGAAGGGAAAGTTGTTCCCTTCAGAAGCCACTCCCAGATATATGGTGTCTATTTTCTAGTCAGGTTATCTAGCTGTCTCATGGTCTCTCCAGGCTAATGGGATGTATCTCCCTCCACTCTTACATCTTTTTCTAAGGAGGTATTATGATTGGGTTATGTATTTTAGGAAGAACTGTGTTTGAAGAAGAAACCAATTTTTTCTGTTAAATATGTTTCTTAGATAATATTTACCCAGTCATAATATGATTACACCCTCCCAGCCTCCTCACAGTTACATCCATAGAGCATGCCTTGTGCTCCAGTAGTAACTGACAAATTCATGTAATTTGGCACCAATCCTGGCATCAAGGAGAGATCACTCAGTCTAACTGCCACTTAGGCAGGCAGGTAACTAATAGCTTTAAGCTAAAAAGCTGTAACCTAGAAGGGCTGGATTTTTCAAGGTAGTATTAGTTCTCCTAAGGGAATATAATTATGTAAATATTATTATAGAAAGATATTTTACTTGAAAAAAATTGGTTTGCACACAATACATTCCTGCATTGTGGGCAGGTATTCAGCTGCTCTCTTTTTTAGCATGGTTACTTTGGCACTAGATTGATAATTTGTATTTTGTTGTGTGTCTTCCAGTTTCCCCTGTTGACAAGCAAACAAACTTTTAAAATCAAACTCATGCAAGCCTGTGCCATTTTATATTCATATATGTTGCTATTTTAGTTTGATCCCAGGTGAAGTGCAATTGATTGAGACTGGTAAATTACAATAATGCATCATGGGAATGCCCAACAGTGTACTGTAGCCATAAACTCACAAAATTAGGGATTAAATTCCAGTGTGAAGTACACAGTTTGTGTGCCTGCAGTTTAATGGGTTCTGTGGATGCTGTTATTTATATGTGGTTCACATACCAATATACATAATGGAAACACTGAAGTCAATAATTTTGGGTTCTTATATTCTGACTTTTTTTGTCTTTCTTGTTGTTCAGAGTTGAACAATGGTAACAAAGTGCAAGAGGTCTAAGACTAGTGAAGACATGTCTGGCATGCACTAAATGCACATCAGTTTCATCATGCAGTGTTGTGCCTCATGGGGTTCATGGTGCTGGGAAAAAGTCTAAAGAGCTAAGACGGCTGTGGTAAATGCTCAACAGAGTGTGATGCACTAAGCCTGCATCCCAAGATGTCATCACTTGTAAAAGTAATGGGGGACACCATGATTGCCCCCTCTCATCCCCAATCTAAAATGATGCAGGCAATATCAACAAAAGCTGTAACATTTGGGCAGCTAGAAACATGATCAAGAGATGGAGAGTTGAGAAATCAGCCCCACTTGTATCCCAGTAGTTGCATGAATCACAGATGTATTGAATGGTTCAGAAAGCTACAACACAGTTGCTGACCTAAGGTGATTTTATTTTGTCCCTCCATCCATTGCACAGTTCTAATGATGGCTTAGAGATAATGGGAGGGTGTCCTCCCTTTCTTTGGCGGATCAGTGGGTGTAAGTATCCCCACATGTCTGAGCTTGTCCTTAGGACCTATTGGTTATTTGTTGGATTATATACACAAAACAGACCTGTGCTCTTGCTGGTGACCATCCCATCCAGTAAGGGGTTGTCCATAAAGGACGTCCGCAAAGATGGGGGGAGGGGGGGTGTTCTGATGCAGACAAGGTTGGGATCGGTTGTAGAGGACCTTGCAGACATCCGCAAACTAGTATTTTTTGTTATGATATTCTGTGTTGAACAGCTGCTTTAGGCCTACTGTGTGTATTCCAGTATGTTTTGCGGACATCCTTAATGCAAAATGCATACCAAATTTGACCGATTGATGAAAATAAAATATTGCAATGCTTACCATTTGAAAAGAGGCAATTGTCACCAGACTATTCTGTTCATACTAATATTAATTTTGGACACACCAGATACCACCCACATGTTTTCATAACTCCCAAAGGTTGGCCTGTTCTGCACACAGCTTTGAAAAGATGTAATGTTTATCTATCCGGCTATAGAAACAAAACTTTTGACTGTTTCTTTCAGCACTTCAGTCGAGTAATTAGGTCAGGTTTAGAGCTAGTTTTACAAAATTCAACGTAACAATGCCAATAAATGGCAAGACCTATTTAGCAAACTAAACCGATCCTGTAAAAAAATTAGTAAAGTTCAACATTTTAAAAAAAAAAAGCTAATATGTGGAAGAGAAACAACAATGAATAGGATGTAATGTGTTTACAATGTCTTGTTTATGGGGAAAAATGACTAAAGAATTTAGAAACAAACTATATGCCCTGGAATTTCGTACATGATTTTGTACGTGTGGGACAACTTCTTGCAAAATGGGAAACTTTGATTAAGATGCAGAATTTGTTAAGGTTTACATTTCCATCTGTTAAATAATGAATTTATTTGTATGATTCTAAAAGATGCATAGTAAATCAGATTTTCTGGGTTACAGGTTCAAGAAGGTCATAAAGTGGGTCTACATGTTGACATTTAGAAATCACATTTTCATGTACATTTCGAGTCTATATGTGGGATATTTTTGTACACTTTATGAATATCACTGTCCTTATTAAAGTACGATCGTTCTTTCTTGATACAAAATGGATTTTTGAACCAAAATAACACGTGATCCAATGTTTACAGCAATGATGTATCATTATGCAGAATTACCCGACACGCAGAAATGACTGACATGATGGGTATATATGAATGGGTTGGCCTTGAAGCAGGCGGCAGGCTGCAGTAGCCATCACTACACTGCTGCTATGCACAGTACATCTGAAAGCATCAACTCCAGCTGCCTTCCACACACGTGGGTTAATCAGTGACATAGGCAAACATACTGTTTAATAGAGTTTTTAATATCTATATTTTTCCAGTTAATACTACATATTATTTATGAATTTTGTTATGTATATCTGATTTAATTCATACTTATTTTAATTTAATTGTTTGTCAGTTTTAAATTTTTTATTCTATTATATGCTATTATAATGTAAATTTATTCACTGGAGATGATATTTTTTCCAGAAAATTGGTTGACCTTAATCATTCTTTCATAAACACCAGGTGTTGACCTGGATCCTGACCTTGGTTCAAGATTAGTAGCAGCCACGTGAATAAGTTCTGTTTTTATTTTAAAATGATTGGTTGTTGTCAAGGTCATGATGGGACTACATGGTTTAAGAAGTAAACAATTTTTAAAAATTTTATTCTCAGAGTAAAATCATTGGTCTGATCAAGGCCATATTCTGTGTACATGATTTTTGTTATATGTAAACACGATCACGTGCCCCCCTAGGCAACAAAAAGGTGCAGCTGGAGAAAAAGTTAAAATGTCTGGCAGCTGAATGAGCATGCAAACAGAACTCCAGGCTTGACTTTAAGAGAAAGCTGACTAAAGTTATGGAAGAACATCCAGTCATTGGTCAGCGACTCAAAAAAGTTCTGTCTGCAGAAAGTAGGAAGGTCCCTCTTAGAAGATGACCAACCACAGTTGCTAAAGAGAGTTGTGGACATTGTATCATGTGGAGCAGCTGCTGATCAGCGGCGATGATCTGAGAAGCTTAGTAGCTGCAAAACGTTGGATGATTTGCATGAAGCCCTAGTCCAATATGGTTTCATCATCAGTCAAGCAGGAACATATCTACGTCTACTTCCACGTAATTTGGTGATGACTGAAGGTAAGCATCACATGACCACAGTGCCTGTCAAGCTGCTTAAGGCAGCAAACAGTGAAAGGCACAATCACGTGGATGATCATTTTGCAGCAGCTACAATCTGCTACTTGAAAGATCTGGCTGTCGCTATGGGAGAACAGTGTTTTTTTCTTGAGCCAAGACGACAAGGCATGTGTCCCACTAGGATTACCAGCAGCAAATAAGCAGGCACCCATTCTGATGCACATGGAGTATCATGTGCAGCTGCCAGATCACGACTGGGTTATTGCTGAACACCACAAACTGATCCCATCAGTCTATGCTGCATATGTTATAAAACCAGGGGCTGTATCATATTCAGGGCCAACTGCTATCTTCATTCGCAATGGGAAGCATGACACTGGCACAGCAATGACACACGCTGCTGATTTTGAAGAACTCAAACAACTTCCTGCTTTTCAGCCTGTTATGTGTATTAATAGATCAGTGAAGCCGATTGTGGTCATAACAGCAGATGGCGGTCCGGATGGTGGCCTAGTGGTTAGAGCATCCGCCTCAGATGCAGAAGGTCGTTGGTTTGATCCCCGGTCGAGTCATACCAAAGACTTAAAAAATGGTACTAACAGCTGCCTCGCTTGGCGCTCAGCATTAAGAGGTTAGTGTTAGGACTGGTTGTCCTGGTGTCAGGATAATGTGACTGGGTGGGACATCATGCTACATGTCTGTGGCATGATGCCCCAGTGCTAGACATCACTATAAACTGTCACACTGCAGACATTGTAGTGATATGACTGAAAAATTGTTAAAGCTACGTTATAAACAAAAAATCCACACTACAGCACAGATAAAGGGATAACCTATGCACCAGTTGGCAGCAACAGTGGAACGTTTGGATCGCTTTAGCAACGACTGGCTCTTTTACATCTGCAGCCTTCACATGACTTCCTGAGGATGCCATTTGATTTCTACTGTCCGTGGGTGACTGCTGATCCTGAGAAGCGTGTTTGTAATCAGTGTGACCTGTACTTTCCATCTCGGGGCCCCAAGTGGCCAAATGGTCTAAAGCGCTTTCTGTTACGGATCACTGCCATCTCACCTCTGTCTGCAAAGGTTCGAGTCTTGGATTTGGCCAGTGTGGGTATGTAAGAAAGCTTGCCAGTAGCTTCTCGAGGGTTGGTGGTTCTTTACGGGTTTTTCCCAGGTTCTTCCTCCACCATTAATACTGGCCGCCATGTATAGCCTATCATTTGCTGAAAAATGGCATTAAACCCTACAACAACGACAACTTTCCATCTCAGGCTGCAAAGCACAATCATGCCTGTATTCACAGGCATGCAGCAGTAAGCACACAAGCTGAAGTGGCAGATTTAGGCACTGTGGAGCCTGAATCTGTTAGCGCTATTCTGTCAACTGCATCATCAACTTCTGCAACTGAAAGTAGTGATGATGGTCTGCCAGTTGTTCGCAACTTATTTGACTGGTTACAGTCTGCGTTTGTTGAAGTGGAGTAAGACATTGACAGTCTACTGAATTTAGGTTTCTGTGAGATGAGAACTTTAGTTGTATGTTCTAAATAGTGACTTTTTAAAGAAAGAACTTTCTGTTTAATTTTTTCTTTGTTTTGAGCTACATGTTGTGATGAGATCAGTGAGCATTGTATTTTGAGAGCACCAGCTATTACACTGCCAGACCATAGAGCAGTGTATAATGCTAGATGTGGATGTTCGCAGCCGGGGGGGGGGTAAGCCACATGTGGACAAAAGCGGACAGGGGGAGTGGGGGTAGGAAAACAGGTATTATCTGCAGATGTCCTTTATGGACAACCCCTAATACAGCTGGCTATACTAGGTATTCAGAGTTATACAGGGATGTAGTCAGCCAATCCATTTGTTTTGCTGTACCATTCAGGTTTATTACAAAGCCAGCTGTCCATCAACACACTTTCTGGCCATCCAGGCTGTCAAGGCAAGCCATGATACTTGCACAGAAGCCAAACATGTGGATCAATTTTTAATGGTGCATCCATTGGGGAGATGCATTGCCAATCAAAGACAGTGGCAATACCACATTAATACTTAGGGTATGGTTTATGGAGACATTGATCTATTACCAGAAGAGGACAACACCTACAGTTAGTTCATGGATAAACTTGTTGACTTTTCAGATCTTGGAAAATGAAGATGATCTCACCTCCTTCTGTCTGCTGCCACAGTCATCAAAGATAAAGATTAAATAATGCCTGTCAGAAAAGATTTGGGACCCAGTCATCTTCAAGGTTTTCTTCTCTGAAAGCCAGCTACCAGCATCTTTCTCATCATATTGGTATTAGATGCAATTATCATTTTCAATGAGCTTTGTACCTTAGCATGATGACCATTCTGTTTTATAAGGTTGATAGGAATGTATTCCAGGCTAGTTATAAACTGGGGGAATTAGGGCCATAATTCATCCATGCTAGAGTTGGCATCCCTAGCAATTTTTTGACTTTCAAAAAAATATGTCAGTGACCATGATCCAGTTTGCCATGGTTATTAACAGGATTTCACACCACAGCCAATTTAGCCCTAGTGCAATGAGACACTTGTTTCTGTATCATTTGCACTGAAGCCTTTTTACTCCTTGGCTCTCTTCTGTATACCTTTCAGTACACTATTATTGTTCTGTGGTAGATTAGAGGAGGTGTGGAAGCAGGCAGCACAAGAACTGCCTATCCTATATGCCTTGCTGCCGACACCCACTTTTAGGCTGGACCAGTTCCAACCACAACAATGATGGAATGATTGGGAGCAAAAAGATCATAGGCTGAACAAGATCACTTTGACCTCAGTTGAATTTCAGGCAGCAACAGGACCCTCAGTTAAGGATGCAATTTAATGGATAGGAAGCAAGGTTTCTCATTGCCCAACCCTTCCAACAATTGCTGATGACTTCTCACCCATCTCGCCTGACTGCCATCTGAGTTCATGCTGAGGGACATTAAACACCTTTCTTTCCAGCAGTCTTGGATCAACCTATTTTTGAAAAAAGAAATGGCCAAGGCTTGGGGTTTCAGATTTCATTTATTCAACCCCCTCCTCTTATGATGGACACACTGACTGAACTGGAAAGGCAGAAATCAGGTCATTATTCAATAAGTGGGTGGTGGAGAGAGTACGCAGACCAAGCTCTCCAGGGTTTTTCACTAGGCTGTTTCTAGTGCCCAATGCCAGTGGGAAGCACAAGCCAGTTATAAAACTCATTCAGCTCAAAAGTACATGGTCAAGCCAAAGTTCAAAATGGAGACGGCACATCAGTCAGGCTTTCCATCAAAAGGGACAAATTTGTTGTTTGTTTAGATCTAACCTTTCTACATTTTCATGTCCCCGTACACCCAGGTAATGCAAGTTCCAATTCCAAGGAAAGATATACCACTTTTGTGCACTCCAAACTTCAGAACTTAGGTGTTCACAAATATCATCAACTATGTTGATTTGATTTCCAACGGGGAGTGGATTGCAGCACAAGATTTTCAACAACATCTCAGTCTGCTCGATTTGGAAGCAGATTTGATCCATCCTGGCCATTTTTTGATGCACTCATTGCAGATGATCCTGCTATCTCAGGTTCACCCTTTTCTAGTCTTCTTGATCAGCAACTTATGATCTTGGCCAAAGTGGTATTATTCCTGCATTATAATGGAACCAAGCAGTGACTCACAGCAGGAAATCCTCTGGAAAATTCCCAACTAGAAGTTACACTCTGCACAGATGCCACCAGTTTGCACATTAGGGGATCACACTTCATACCTATCTTCACCATGGTCGGTGGCAAGTATGAATCAGAGGAATTATCTCTTCACATAAACCTTCTAGAAATGAAAGCCATATTAGCCACATTTCATTTCAGCAAGGGTCAGCTTAAGGAGACAGCATGGTGGTGGTGGTCTACTTCCTCAAATGAAGGGACCAAAACTAACCAACCTATGTATTCAGGTGTGTGACTTTCTGCATTAGTGCTCCCAGCTACAGATAACGGTACAGATCAGACATATCAGCAGGAGGCCAAATGTCCTAGCTGACCTGTGGTCAAGAAGGGGCCACACCCTTCACACTGAGTGGTCCATCCATCTGTCAGTCTTTCATCTGATTTGTTTACTTTGGGGGCATCTGATGGTAGACCTTTTTTTTGACAAGGTTGAACCACAAACTGCCCACCTTTGTCTCTCCAGTCCAAGACCAAAAAGCCTGGGAAATGGATTCAGTTCCAGTTAGCTGGGAGGGATTTTGGGCCTATGCCTACCTTCCCCAATTGGTTCTAGTACTAAAGATAATACAGAAAATAAGTAGTGGAAAGTGATTCTAATAGACCCTCTTAAGTGGGACAAGTTGTAGGGTTTAATGCCATTTTCCAGCACAAGATAGGCTATACATGGCAGCCAGTATAAATGGTGGAGGAAGAACCTGGGAAAACCCTGGAAAGAACCACCGACCCACAAGAAGCTACTGGCAGGCTTTCTTACATACCCACATTGGCCAAACCCGAGACTAGAACCCACGCAGACAGAGGTGAGATGGCAATGATCCATAATGGTGAGTGCTTTAGACCACTTGGCCACTCAGGGCCCCCGGGACAAGTTGACTCTTATGAGAAGAACCTTGTATCAAATGGAATTTCAACCTTCTGTCATAGAGAGAATTTCAGTTGAATGAGAAGACCCTCCACTTTGATGGCTTTTGAGAGAAAGTGATGGATTTTCAGAGACTGGTACATTCTTGTGTCAAAAGGAATTTCAACCTTCTGTCTTACAGAGAATCTGTTGAATGAGAATTCCCTCCACTTTGAAGGCTCTTGAGGGAAAGTGGTGGGTTTTCAGGGGCTGGTACAACATTAACAACATCACACTGTTGAGTGCCTCAATACTACCACAGGCAAAACTTTTTTTCTCTTGCTTTTAGAGGAGACAATGTTAGCCCCTCATACAATCAAGGCTACTGCTTCATGATCTGCATCACATTCAGGATTTATGGTAGAGGTGTTTTGGGGCAAAAAGAAGGATCAGTCAGATGATTATGACCTGAAGAGGCCAAAGTCTTTTGCCCTGTTTCCTAAATGGAATAGGTCCTGTACCTAGGACCTTGCTGAAGCTGGGTTTTTTTAAATACAAAATGTGTTTTATGATAGCCCTGGTTTTGGCATGCAGGGTATGGGAGTTGCAGGCCCTATTGTATTTAATGAAGAAAGTAAATTTTGTAGTCAGTTATGTTTCTTTGAGAATACTGGATCACGTTACTATTAAACCTTCCACCAATACCCACAAAATACAAGCATCCTTGTTGACATTTCTCAAACTTAAACTGGTACACGAAGGAAGATAATTAGTAAGGTTTTTTTTCCTTTATCTGTGTTATAATAAAAAATTTCTTTCATAATTACTATTTACAGCAATCTGATTTGCCAGGCCCATTTGAATTTTTTTGTTCATACCTATATGAACTCAATTTTTTTCTAAGCCACACCCACCTGCACTACTTTTCTGTACATATATTCAATGAATGAGGACTAAATTTAGAATATAGGATCACTCAAACTCAGACTTCATACACAAGATTTTAATTATGAACCAAATACTGGACCATTTTTCAAATAAATGAGATACCTTTGATAATGCTGCAAGTAAAATACACTTTAAATGAATAAATAAACATCTTCTGCTTACATATCTGGATGTGAAGACATGATAATACCATGCAAAATTCATCTGTGTGTATGTATAAACGTATGATATGAAATCTTTATATAGGGTTTGACACTAACACATGTCCGCTGGCCCTTGGCCACCTGAATTTCAGAAGGACCACCACTTTCCTAAAGCTGGTTGGCCCATCGGGCTTGCTATTTTAAATTTTGGATATTAAAAATAGATCTATCCCATGTTAATGGATTGTATACATCTTTCTTTTAATTATACACTTGTCAACATGACAAAAACGAAATCGACATGAAGTTAAAACTAAACTAACAAATTAAGAGTCAGTCTTTAAATATTCATAGGAAAGATGGAATTTTAGTCTCTCTGGAATTGCTATATTTGGGAGGTAGTAAAGTTTATTTCCTAACATTAATATGATAAGCTTACAGAAAAATAATTTACTTAAAAATTTACTTTTTGTACATCTAAGTTTAGCATGTTTAGTGCCTGCATGAGAACAATTAAAGATGGGGAGGACTTATATAATGTGACTTTCATAGTACCTTTGTTTACATTATGATGATTTCTAAAAAGCTGTTCCAAATTGCCCATCAGTCATACACTGGTTTAGATCTGCAGTTAGGTCTTTATAATGTCCATTGTTGGCTGCAAGTCAAGCAACTTGAGTGAATGCATCTTGGTGGGTACAACACCTTTTGTTTTTATAAAGAATGTGGAAGGGCATTCTAGTTCTTTGAACCCATTTCTGGTTCAAAGAAAACAATTTTTGTTTTAAAAGAAAGATTTATTAAGATAAATATACTAATAAATATTTTATATTTGTGTTGATATTGTATGTATTGTTTACAGGGCACTTTAATTCGAGTATTTGATGTGAACACTAAGAAATTGATTGTAGAACTGAGGCGTGGAGCAGACCCAGCAACTTTGTACTGGTAATTAGCTTCCTCTTTGTAACCAGCAAACAATGTTTTCACTGGTATACAAAATTCTGCCTTCTTTTTGTAGAGTCAAAAATAAGCAGATTTGTCACATGATGAGTTTATGTATGGCTTCTTAAAAAGGCCCTATACATCCAGAGAGTTTCTGAGACACAAGCAATCTTACCCTTTTAATCTGTGATGCAGTCCCCCTGATAGCCATGCAGGGGATACCTCTGTTTTACTGACTCAGGCAGTCACTCATTTAGGCCATAATCTTATTTTGATCCCCAAGTAAAATTATTGACCAAAAATAATGCTTGTTGTCATCTATATACTTAGCTCAGCTCGGCTGTTATTATTGCACTGTGTATGTATGTCTGTCTGTATGCATGCATGCATGTATGTATGTTGTGGGGTGGATGTTTAGTTCCATGATGAAATACTCGCTCTTGTTGTGGATGCTGGTGAGTCATCTACAGATCATAGACCAGAGGATCTTTTGTGATGACCTTTCAGCTGTTTATGACCTTTCACCTGTTGTCCAACTGGCATCTGTTAGCATAATTTGCTATCACTACTTCTAAACTACTGGAAGGATTGCTTTGAAATGTTACAAACATATCCACCCAAAGTTTAAGTGTCCTGAATGAAAATACCAGTAGTGACCATTGGATATCCAGTGTGGTTACCATGGTGGCCATCTTGAAAAATCATTTGATATGAAATTTCCACTAAAAGACTTATCATGATATCTAGTTGGTAAGTATTGCTGCCAGTCAGGCCTCTGGAAAATCTTGTTATCACTACTCCTTCTGCATGACTGGTCATATCAACATGAGGTTTTCACTGAAAGACAGGTTATAATGTCTAGATTATTGTAAGTGATAAAGGTACGTGGGTCGGTGGTTCTTTCCGGGGTTTTCCGGGTTCTTCCTCCACCATTAATACTGGCCGCCATGTATAGCCTATCGTGCTGAAAAATGGCGTTAAACCCCACAATAACAATAACAATAACGATAAAGGTACTGATCAGACTTCCAAAATGAATATGATCACCATGGTGGCCATCTTGAAAACCTTGTTATTACTACTCATCCTTAATGGTTAAGTCATGAAAAGAGTTCATATGATGTCTTGTTGGGCCTAAATGAAAATGGTGCCAATCTGACCTCCAGTGTGGCCACCATGAAAACTTTGTATTGCTACATCTTCTGAACTGATTTGTCTTTCCAGCATAATATTTATTAGGATGCTGGTATGTCTTAAATGAAATGATGCTGCTTTACATTCAACTTGGTTGCTATGATGAGGATCTTGAAAATCTTGTCATCACTTCTCATGAATGGATGGTTGTATCTCCACTGAATTTTCACTGCTTGAATTAAATGAAAATGGTGTTAATCTAACCTCCAACTTGGCCACCAAATCAGTTTATTGATACCGCTTCTTAATATATGGCCAATGCTACATGGGGTTTTCACTGAAAGATTTCTTATTGCCATGTCTGGTTGGCCTAAGTGAAAATAATGCTGATCTGAAATTGTGTTTTTATCCAAAAGTCTGTAAGTACTTTGTAATTCCAATGAATAATTTAAACAAATAAATTCTCTCAAATTATAGCTGCATTCAGCTAAAGAATGATTTCACTAAACAGATGTTAAAAATAGGAATCAGGTATTTTGATATAAACAATCTTATGTACATCCCCACTTGACCAATGTCAAAAAAAAAACTTTTCTCAACAAGAACTCTATCATCTTAATTGAAAATTACCCCATACTGTAAAAAGGTCAGGCCTGTTAACATAAATTTTAGCAATTCAACCTGACCAACATCAGGAAAAAACAGTGTCCTGAACTCAAGTCCAAGTAAACATGTTGCTTACAAATGACCATTGTCTTATAATAGAATCTTCAATCATGGACAAAAGTTTGCTATGTATTGTTTACAATGACCCTTACAATCTACAATAATGAATAAAAGTTAAACACAGAATATAAATATACTTAACACCATTATCGAGCTGGTGTATGTGAAGGCAGGAGCAAATTGCTCACCATTCCTCAAGTTTAATGGTATTTTTATTTTGCTTAAAGGTCAGAGAATTTTATTGTTCTTCTTTGGCCATTAGAATGTGAAATTAGAATATGAAATACTTTAATTCAGTGAGCTGCAAGGTGCATGTATACTGAAACCCCTAGTGTCTGTATATGTTACTTAAATATTACTGGTACTTGTGACAATTACTGGCTTTTGTCATGCTGAAAGGAGTGTTGCCAGTTAAAGGAATAAAGAAATACATTTACTATTGATACTGCAGCTTTAATTGTGATAATTATTGATAAGCAATTACAGTGAGTGATAACAGTCATACTGTTTCAGATAAAAATGTTATATATATATATATATATATATATATATATATATATATATATATATATATATATATATATATATATATATGTATATATATATATATATATATATATATATATATATATATATATATATATATATATATATATATATATAGTGATAAAAACTTATTAGTATTTCTCTATTTCATAAGTAAAATACAAGAATAAAATAGAGACAAACAGTCATACATATAATTATATTGCTATAAAGGATATACAATATATCAATTAAAAAAAAATTTATACAATTTTATGTAGTGCTTTGGCATTAAGGCCATTAGGATACAAAGTATCTAACTTATGAATCCAATCACTCTCTACTCAATTTTTCTTTCATGCCAATAGATATTGTGCATGGTGACATGAATAGACTCATCTGTTTGTCTCTATTTTATTCTATTATTTTACTGATTCAGGTTTCATTAGAGACTCGTGTATCTTTTAGATCCTGTCATTCATATATAATTGTTATGACGATGCATATCATTTATGATGTTACATAATGACATAATTATTATTTTAAAATAAAAGACATCATCCATTTTCTTTAATTGCACAGAATTTTTGGTATTTGTGTTTTTTTTATATCCCAATTCTATTTCATAAATGAGATAATAAAATATTTATTTTGTTTCCAAGCTGAGTGAATGAATAGTTACTTAGTGCAATTGTAAATTGTAAATACCATATATATGTTAAACTGCAACACGATTATTTATTGCCATCTTTGCAACTACTGTATATACTTGCTTATAAGTCAAGTCCAAATGCAAACAATATAGACCCTTAATCTGACCTCACATAATGCACTGGCAGATGAGAGTCTGTGTTGTTTGTTCTACTGGTTACTTCTAATAAACTGCATAAACCCAGATCTGTTGATACCTTATAGGATGGCATATCTAGGTCTGTGCAGTTTTCATTTGGACTTGATTTATAAGCAAGTATAGGTGGTATGCGATAGAATTTAAAATGTGCCAATTAGATATGACAGTTATGAAACACATGGAGTGATGAAATGTACTATTGTTCGTTCCACATACCATCATGAAATATGTGTCTGTAGCTCTGTGAATTTTCATATCATTGTCTTTAAATGCATGTAAAATTACTTAATTTGTTTCGTATTCAAATTATTTCAACACCATTTGTATCAACAAATAGCATAACAATTGCCACCCATTGCATGCTGAAACAATGTGGTCTGTTTACGTCAAATTCTTCAGTGCTGCTATATCCTGTGGAAGAGTAGATTTGTTTATTAAAGAGTGATCAGCTTTGCTATTCTCCTTTGTTTTGCCATAATGTAGTTGTCTCCTTTTGATTTCTTTTGCAGTCTCAAAAACGACTCTTCCATAACTTGGGACAAACATGGCAGTTTACATTTACACAGTCAAGTCTTATTCAGTGTATATCAAATGAATAGTGTTTTACTGAATGTCAGTAAGAATTTTGTTTAAATCATTCACCCATGAAACAAATTCAGTAGCTTAAGCTACATTTTGAGACACTGACATGAAAATTCAATGAGAAACAGATGCCAATATCATTCTCGATGCTCTGTGGAATGAATTATATATATCCAGTGCAAAACACTTGTGTGAGATTCCTCTGATATGCAACCATGTTTTTGGAAGAATTCAGATTTATGTCAGAAATATAATTAAACATAAATTGTAATTTCAGTATAAACTTCAGTTTGGACTCGGCTTTTCTATGTGTGTCCAGTGACAAGGGGACTGTACATATATTTGCTGTCAAGGATACAGAATTAAATAGAAGATCTACGTAAGATAATTGTTTATTGCTTACAGTTGTGACTGTGTGTATGTATGTATATATGTATGTATGTATGTATATATGTATGTATGTATGTATGTATGTATGTGTGTGTGTGTCTGTGTGTGTGTATGTATGTATGTATGTCTCCTAAATGTATAGAATCATACTATATTATTGCCCCCCCCTCCCATCATTTGGTGAAATGTATCAGACAAGTATTCCTATGTCTATCCATCCATCTGTCACACTTTCATTTCAGCTTTATAACTTTCAAGCCATATGAGGGATAAAACTTGGTCTACTTATATATTATCAGTAGAAGCTGTGATATCACACTCCCCCTTCCACTACAAAACTTTCAAACCATTTAAGATTAAGGAATGAAACTTGGTACTTACTTATCATTAGTAGAAGCTGTGATATCACACTTCCCCTTCCACTATAAAACTTTAAAACCATTTAAGATTAAGTAATGAAACTTGGTACTTATATATCATTAGTAGAAGCTGTGATATCACACTCCCCCTTCCACTATAAAACATCAAAACCATTTAAGATTAAGGATTGAAACTTGATATATTATACAGCCTCATTAGAAGGTGCATATTTTACCACATTGGGGATCCTGTCTTTCAGGTCATGACTCAGTATTTTAAGTTTTCTAGTATACTTGCCCTTTCACTCAGTAACTCTGAGATCAAGGGATGCAGCTTGTTATACTTACATGTCATCACTAACAAAGCATTGCATACTACACTGAGGATCCTGTTAGTGTCATGATTTGGTATTTTCAGTTTTCAGTAACACTTGCCTTTCCCAACTTTCACTTTGAACCATTTGAGATTCAGTAAGAGTTATGCATACTTAATTTGTATTATGTGTTGGGTTCTATTCGTGATTATATGTTATTTATATTTAATTTGTATTGTGTGACTTTCCTTCATCAATAATTGAGGGTAGGAGGTGGGCCTGCATGTCTAATGTCATGTAGATAAACATGTTTACTAAGTTAGAGATCTGTATACATCTTGATTCTGACCTGATAATGCACTGGCAGATCAGGGTCTATGTTGTTTATTCTACTGATTACTCCTAACAAACTGTACAGACCCAGATCTGCCTGCACAGCTTTCATTGTGACATCACATTGTGTGACATTCAATCCAGTTTGAACTGGATCACACCTTTTTATTGAATCCAGTCAAAAATTGAAACATAGTTAAATATTGAGTTTGCTGTATGTGTTTCTTGGGGCATGTAGATAATGACTTTCACAGGAATATGAATGTAGGATGATCCAAGTGAAATGAATAATCACTTTTTAAAGGTATGTGTAATCAAATTTTCAAAACCAACACCTGTTACTGAAATAGTCGTTACTGAACCGTATGATTTATACCATAGCTGACAAAATAAAGTTGTGGTAGAGCATCCGCTTCGGATGCAAGAGGTCACGGGTTCGAATACCGGCTGAGTCATACCAAAGACTTTTAAAAATGGTATTTACAGCTGCCTCGCTTGGCGCTCAGCATTAAGAGGTTAGTGTTAGGACTGGTCGGCCTGGTGTCAGGATAATGTGACTGGGTGGGACATCATGCTACATGTCTGCGGCATGATACCCCAGTGCTAGACATCACTATAAACTGTCACACTGCAGACATCATAGTGATATGACTGAAAAATTGTTAAAAGCTATGTTTAAAATCTAAATCACACACACACACAAAATAAAGTTGTTAACAGCATGTGCAATATTGAAGAAATGCTATTTTTAGTAACCAGACACCCTAAACTATATTGTAAGGTACATGGTTGTTGCGCAGATGGTCATGCAAGTAAACATAAGTCAGTACATTTATACTACATACGACATGGAAGATACCAACTGTTATAATGGTAAAATTAAAATAAAGATCATTAAACTACAGTGACGAAATTCTCTGAATCATAAAAGTGCAATATAGACTTTATGAATTTTTTTTTACATGCCACACATTCCAAAATAATGATTTCTGAATAAAATATGGTTTTATAAAAATTTTTAAAAATTCACAATTACTAGTAGCAGTATAATTACAGAAGACAAAAAGAACAATATACCTATGCATGCAGAATAAGTAATAGTTAATTAAATTCAGATGGCAATATATTTTTACCAGATCAATGATGAATACAAATTAAAATAGAAATAATATTGTAAAATAATGGCTGATATATTTTATCATAATTTTAAAATCAAAAAAATTGAATCAGGTTTTGAAACAAATCTTAATAATACTAGTGATTTAAATGTTTATCAGACATTTACACTTACATATAGGAATTACTTGTGTTTGTAACAAATTCAATAACAACAATAATGATAATAATGTCAACATTGCAGATTCTTTTAAATGTTAATCAAATGACCAGCATGCTGAATGTAATTTAAATATGAATTAAACATATTTCTATTGTGAAGACACTTATGCTGTTCATGCTGCATTATTGTGGAATATTTAGCATTCAGTATAAAATGACATAAATCTGTATTATACAGTGTGACCCAGCTATAGCGCGCTCTGTTATAATGCGAATTCGGGTATAACTCGATCGTGGCGTGGCTCCTGAAATTTCATATACATGTATTTTTCTTGTGCATAAAAAAAAAATCTTAAAAGTACGATAAAACGTAAAAAGTTGCTTATCATTTTGGGGAAGAGATCACATATGAATAATACAAGACGATCGTGGGTTGGCTCCTGAAGAAGAAGAAGAAAAAACGCATAAAGTTTATTCTGGGATCACGTAGGTCTTCACCAATATCACAAACTTGGATTGTTTTTCCTTATTGGCTGCAAAACGTACCATGTGGCTTTTTTTATTTGTTGGCGACATTGTTGGCTGTTTAAACTTTTATATACAACCATTGGTTTGGAGTGCAGAAATTCAGAGGCCCCATGAAAGAAAGCTGCAAACTGGATATAAATGCACTGAAATTTATCTATTGTTACATAAACAAATTCTTTGTCCATATTGACAAACCATCTAAACATTGCATTGTTATATCATAACCTGCTTATCCTGACATCTAGCATGAATTCTGTATGTTGTGAAATAACCGCTTTTTTGTTGTTGACATTTCTGGTAACGGAAATCAACCGGACGAGGCATTGTCTCGTAATCTATCTTTCATTGGATTTTCAGTCCCTCGCTAGTAATTAATATATTTACATAGACTGACATTTGTACGTGGATGGTAAGTAAAATTCCTCTTCTTTTCACTCAGAATTAAATCCTTCAGAAGACTCACGTTTTCTGTAATAATCCCAGTCATCAGAACACCTGCATCTCTATTGTCCGTTGACCCTTTGTTAATTTTCAGATGCATGCGTGGAAGGCAGCAGCATGCTGCTACCACAAATGTAAAAAAAAATAAAGAAACAAAAACAAACAAAAAATCTTACTTATTGGTTTATTCAGTAGGCATGGAGGGACAGTAACTAGAATAGTCTAAACATTGACCAATTCCTTTTTAAAAATGTACTGAGATAAAATAGTTTGCTGAAATTTCAAAGGAAACAGATTACCTTTGAAGCACCGACTGTTATGAAAATGTACTCAGCAAATGGAAAAATACCCGTCTCAATCATGCAATACAATTATTTGATGTTGCCGCCACAATAAGAAATGGGCATTCGTTTGGTTCTCCAAAGCTGTCCTTTAGCAGTGACTTCAATAGCGCATGCACCCTTCATCAAAGAAAGCTGGCTATTATCTTTCAATAACAGCAAAGAACTTTTCTTCAAAGGAAGTGAGTACGAAACTTAAATAAAAGTGATGGAATCTGATGGATTTTTGCATTTTCCAATGTGACTGGAACACGTTAACTGTGCTGTGAAAGTTTCCTTTTTGTAGAGAAAAAGTTTATGCTTACGAACACTACCAACGGCAGTTTAAAACGCAAACTAACTTTTACCGACTTGGAACGTACTTTAAAGTAAATGTGCTTCGTCATTTGTTACGTGATTGTGCTATGTTTTTCCACTGAATTCAGACCAGTATGACCTGTTACAAAATTAATGAATATTTTAAAGCTGTGTGTGCATATTTTCGATGGAATCACTTGTATTGTAGATTCAATGTATATGATGAGGTTCGCAGGTGAGTACATGGTGTTAATGCTCAAATTAGACATTTATATATAAACAGGATTCATGTATATGTACCAGTTCATGGTTCTCTAAATAAAGTAAACTATTATATTATGTCTTCTCTGTTTTCACTACAGGTGTATTTCTCATTTAATATGCATCAGTTTAAGATGGTAACTGTGCCGACGAAGCACGTATTTTACCGCCCGCATTTATTACCCACACACACACCCCCACACAATTTTTTTTGGGGTACATTTTCTTCAGCTAACTGACTTGGTTGAATATAACATGGTTCGATATATAACGCGGTCTGGTTTTATGGCTCCCAACTACTGTGTTATAGCTGGGTCACACTGTATTAATTGATTTCTGATTTAGAGACTAACATATTTGTGATTTAGAGAATTTTTTTACTGTTATTTTGAATTCCTTTATTATAGTCATAGTCATTAAAACAGGCATCTTGCATAGTGTATATAGTTGTGGTCATTAAAGCAGTAGGCATCTTGCAGAGTGTATATAGTCATAGTCATTAAAGCATTTAGCATTAGACATCTTGCATAGTGTATATAGTCAAAGTGATTAAAGAAGTAGGCATCTTGCATTGTGTATATAGTCGTAGTCATTAAAGAAGTAGGCATCTTGTTTAGTGTATATAGTCATAGTCATTAAAGAAATAGGCATCTTGCATTGTGTATATGGTCATAGTCATTAAAGCAGTAGGCATCTTGCATAGTGTATATAGTCAAAGTGATTAAAGAAGTAGGCATCTTGCATAGTGTATATAGTCAGTCATGCAAGCACTATGCATCTTGCATAGTGTAGTCATAGTCATTCAAGCAGTAGGCATCTTGCATAGTGCATATAGTCATAGTCATTTAAACAGTAGGTATGTTACATTGTGTTTACAGTATCAGTCCACGTCATATCATTTCACCTTACAATAAAACTATCAATCATTATTTGGCAGTATTATTTCTGTTTTTATTTGTATTCATCATTGATTTGGCTAAAAAAAGTTTTTAAAATGTTGTCATCTGAATATTTTAATTATTAATTTAAATGTAGTCAAAGTACTAATATTTTAAATGCTACTAAATTATGAAAATAGGAATTTTACAAAAAATATAATAAATCCATTTTTTATTCAGATGGCATTATTTTGGAATGTGTGGCATACAATTTTTAAAAGTCCATATTCTACTTACATTACATTTTTTGACTGATAGAATTAAGTAGAACAGAATTTGTAAAAATTATTTTAATTTAACTGGTTACAGCGGTTGGTATTTTGCATTTTGTACACAGTATAAATGTACTAACTTTTATTTTTACATGCATGAGCATCCACATCAACTGATGATGTGTATTAGCCTGTCTGTGTACTAAAAATAGAAATTCTTTAACATCCTATCTATCTATAAATATGTTGCAGTCACACTTGATTATTAAGCAATGGGTGGTGCATGGTCAATATAGGAAAGACAGAAGTGATAGGACAGTCAGAAGAGTAATGATAGGAAAGGCAGAAATAAGTAAAAGAGTGTCCGTATACGTTTTCATCCCTTCATACTCAGACCAATCCAGCTACCGTAGCAGTGATGAGATAAGGAACCTCAACCAGCATAGCCCTGAGAAACACTAGGTCTTACTTGTAGCTGACTAGTTCATTTCAAAGTGATCTTGGAAAGCTCCTGCTAGTGAGATACCAAGTCAGGAGCTTATGCAATTATTGATGGTAATTTGTTCCAAGTCCCTATTGTACATGGGAAGAATCTGAACTTGAGACAATTTGTCAATGCTGACATTTTAATTGGAACATTTTCCTATGGTTTGCCCTAGTTTGGCTATATGCCAGGGTCAGGTATTTGTCCACTGGTATGTCCACCAGGTTGTTCGTAATCTTGTACAACATGGTCAGCTGGGCCTTGGTTCGCCTGGATTCGAGTGATTCCCACTGGAGATGGTTCATCATTGCACTGACACTGCTAGTGTTACGATATTTATTTGTGGTGAATCTAGCAGCTTTCCTCTGAACCATCTCTATCTTGTTTATTCGATCTTTATAATGTGGGTTCCACACAATCGAGCAGTACTCAAGACCTGGTCAAACCAGAGTGAAATACCCTGCACTTCTTACTTCTTCATTGTTAATTTGGAGGATGCGGCGCAGGAAACCAAGGTTACTGTTCCATTTTTTCACTATCTTGTCTATGTGCCTTTTCCAAGAGAGGTCTCTGGACAATTCAACCTCGAAATATTTTGTTGCCTGCTCATTTGCTAACTTGTGCCCCTTAAGAGTATATTTGTACAAGATTGGTGATTTCTTCCTGTAAACTCTTAGGATGCTGCATTTTTCTGGGTGGAATGACATACCCCAAATTCTTTCCCAGAGGGCCAGTTGGTTCAGCTCTTCTTGAAGGATCTCAGTCCTTGGAGGCATTTTTTTTCCTGGGTAGACTATACAGCCATCTGCAAAAAGTCTTGTGTTGGATTTGACACTTGCAGATAGATCACTGATGAACACCAGGAAGAGGATGGGACCCAAAACACTACCTTGAGGTACCCCACTTACAACTGGTGCTGTGTCTGATGTTGCTCCATCTACTATAACTCTTTGCGATCTGTCTGTCAGGAAATCTCTGATCCATTTCTGGGTATTACCCCTGATGCCATAGTGGTCCAACTTACAGAGTAGTCTTTCATGAGGGACATGATCGAAAGCCTTACTGAAATCAAGGCTAGCAAGTTCATGCTATTTCCCTCTGTCTAGGGATTTGGCAGGCTCATCTACTAGGGTTATTTGCTGTGCTTCACAGCTTCATCTGGCATGGAAACCATGCCGGCAGTCTGTTTGAAGTGATCTAGATTTTGCATCATGTTGCTGACTATAATGTGTTCAAACATTTTGCAGCAGAGACATGTTAGGGAGACAGGTATATAATTGCTGGCCTTGAATCTTTCTCCATTTTTGAAGATAGCTGTAATGTTTGCTGTTTTCCAAACATCAGGGACATAACCTTCGAGAGGCACTTCTGGTAAATATAACTCAAGTATGGTGAACACTTTTCTGCTAGATCTTTCAGGATCCTTGCTGGAATCATGTCTATTCCTGTGGCCTTCTGTGGGTTAATTTTCCGCAACAAGCTATATATACATTCTTCAGTAACCTGGATGTTAGGCATTGGTGGGTAATGATCTCCATGTAGGCTTGGTAGATCATTCTTATCCTCTTGCACACATCTTAATGTTTTTATTTTCCCAAATTAAAAAAGTTTACTCAGATGGAACAAGGTTTGGTTTGTAATTTGCAAGGTTTAAAGGGATTAAATAATCCTCAACTAGCTAACTGTGCCAGGTAAATACTTTAAAAGACCTGAGGTAGGGAACAATTCATAATGGACTGGAGCGAATTTTAGAATTCATTTTTTTTTCTATGAAGACAGGAAATGACTATTCTTTTGAAGCCATTTGGTGGCCTGATTAGGATAAAGTATAAATAAATTCAGTCTCCAGCCCCCATTCAAATGATATGTCCCTTATAATCCCAGATTATATGCCCAGTATTTTAGAGGTTGCTTTATACTGAGGGACATTCATAGTATGAAATCAATCTAATTTATTTAGTGCACAAATCTTGGATAATAATTTGGGTTTCTAAGTTGAGAATAGACTTAAGCCACGGTCAATGATATTTTACTTTTACTTGACTACCTTTTATTGAAGTATAGTATTTATACTGAAGGATCATGGCAACTATTTCCCATAGGTTTCAAAGAATCTAATTGTCTTTTTAAGGAGTGGTGGGGTTAAATCTGACATTTCTTATAGAAAGGTAGGAACATGTTGTTGAGACAAGGATATTTCTTGTCAGTTAGCTGTCTTTTACTGTTACTGTGTAAAGCATTTAAATGTAAAATTAAATTTCAGGTTTAACAAGATGGTATTGTCATGTCAATTGGCTCTCTCTGACTATGTAAAGTAAATTGATCTAATGTTAAATTTTAGGTTCAATAAGATGGGATTTCTTGGTCAGTATGTGGAGTCCCAGTGGGGTTTGGCCAGTTTCACCATGCCTGCTGAGTGTGCCTGTGTATGTGCTTTTGGACCAAACCAGTCTGTGATAGGTATGTACAGAGTAATTGTTAAAACTGAGTCACATAGTGTAGGAGACAGAAGGACTCTCTATTATTATTCTTTCACAATGTTTTCTATAAAAACAACTGAAGGAACACATCTAAAAAACAAATTAGGTTGTTGCCAATTTCTTACAATCATGTCTTATATGGCAGCCTTGCTAGTTACAAGCATGCCTTAACTTCTTACAACCATGTCTTACATGGCAGCCTTGCTTGTTACAAACATGCCTTAATTTCCTACAACCATGTCTTACACAGCAGCCTTGCTAGTTACAAACATGCCTTAATTTCTTACAACCATGTCTTACACAGCAGCCTTGCTAGTTACAAACATGCCTTAATTTCTTACAACCATGTCTTACATGACAGCCTTGCTTGTTACAAACATGCCTTAACTTTGTACAACTATGTCTTACATGGCAGCCTTGCTAGTTAGGAACATGCCTTAACTTTTTACAACCCAGCCATGTCTTGCATGGCAGCCTTGCTAGTTACAAATGTGCCTAAACTTCTTACAGCCATGTCATGCATGGCAGCCTTGCTAGTTTACGAACATGCCTTAATTTCTTACAACCTTGTCTTACATGGCAGCCGTTGCTTGTATGAACATGCCTTAACATCTTACAACCATGTCTTGCAGTGCAGCCTTTCTAGTTACAAACATGCCTTAATTTCTTACAACAATTTCGTACATGGCAGCCATGCTTGTATGAACATGCCTTAATGTCTTATAACCATGTCTTGCACAGCAGCCTTGCTAGTTACAAATATGCCTTAATTTCTTACAACAATTTCTTACATGGCAGCCTTGCTAGTTACGAACATGCCTTAATTTCTTACAACAATTTCTTACATGGCAGCCATGTCTTACACTTATCAATTAAATGTGATCACTGCAGCAAGTTAATATGAAGACTGCAGCAATTTCACTGAGCTGGAGCATTTTATTTTTAGTTATACAGGCAACTTCTTGATTTCCTTTGCTGTTAGAATGGAGAGGAAAATTTATCACCAAAACTATTTAAGATTGGAAAAATTCTTTGCAAAAAATCTGCTTTCAGTTGAAATGGGTTCCTCTTTACACAATGCCTTGATTAATCTGAAAAGGTAAAGAATATTACTATGATCAAGATAGAATTTACGTCAGTAAAATTTATAATGTATTCAGCTCTTTCTTGCTAAGTAGATAAATAAATAATTAGGTTTGTAGGTACCATATATACTCATTTGTAAGTCAGATCCAACTGGATGGCATAGACCAAGATCTGCCATCACATATTGTGCAGGCAGGTCTGGTTCTGTGAAGTCTATTTGGACCAATCAGTTTTACAAACAAACATGTACCTGACATGCTTTTTATGTTGAATTGAATACATTCTAGTTTTTATTGTATATTGAAAATCAAACAAGATTGTTTTTTCTTTGAAAAGGTAGACATTAATTTAGAGAAACAGCAACAATGAAACATGTTGGTTTTTATTTTTTATCACTAGATTGATTGATTGATTGATTGATTGGCTTAGATGGAATGTTAAAAAAAATCAAATTTAAACCGTCATGAAACATGTAAAAAAAAAATCAAATAAAGGGAGGTAGAAAATAAAAATATTTACAGTTTTTGGAGACACTTATGGCATCATCTGATGACAGACCAGTCTCATTACAATTGTTAACTTGTTCTTCTGTATATCCCTCTTGGCTGAGTATTTCTCAGAGCTGGTAGGGATTATTGCATGCTTCCTCCTGATTCACCAAACATGTATCCCAAAAATGAAGTCTCTTTTATCCCATGTCAGCCACTGTCAGTATATTTTGCCATTTTCTTTACCTGGGTCTTGAAAATTGGTCAAGAGATCGGAACATATTGTTCACATTTCTGTTTGATCCAGGTGTATACAGTACCATCTGATTCCATATCATTTGCAGTCTGTGCCCATTTCCATTTTCAACCTATCATGGAAGTCATGCAGGTAACCCCAAATTTTCTACTTGAGCTGATCTCTGAAGGTCAACTCTGCAAGTTTAATTTCACGACAGACTTTAATCTCGCCTGTCCATTTTGAATCCTATCTACGATATGAAGCTTTTCATTCACAGACTTCTCCAGTGTCCTAGTGGTTAGAGTATCTGCCTTGGATGCAGGAGGTCATGTGTTTGAACCCTGGCCGAGTCATACAAAAGACTTATACAAATCATTCACAGAGTACATCTCGCCTATGATAACATTACTCTCAATAATTGCATTTGCAAATGATTAGGATACATTACCGAATAATGTTTATGCTTTAATGCTGTTAATTACATAATACTTGAAACATTGTTCAGTTGGTTAAGTCAAATGAATTGATTTTGACACTCGATAGAGACCACAAATGCTTATGCAGGTAGGATTTGACTTTGAACTTTTGTTTTTATGTTACCTCCCTAACTTGAATTTATGTAGACTCTCCCAAGTTGTAGATCAAGACACCCAGCACCAAATTAGGTTCTCACAGAAATGCTTACCGCTATCAATATGATAGTTGATTGACTCATTTCATGTTTATACAGAAAAGAACATGCCATGATTATACTGATTACATTGAACATTGAAGACTAAACACTGATTTGACCAAACAAGATGTATTTAATTCTTTTTGTCTATTTCTTACAGTGTTACCACCAGTTATCATTTACCAACATTTTCATTGATCACTATTTTGCCATTATTTTTTTACAGAGTATTGAGAAAATATTTTTTTCAAAGAAAATCTAACATAATATGTAATTTCTTGTTAAAACTTGATTTATTAAATGTTTGGGTACTGATCATCATTTTTAGTGATGAAACAGTATATCAAGGATTCATTTGCCAATTTTGGTCACGATTTTCTTTATGTTCAACAAATATGGGCCAATTTTATTGGTATTTTCTAGAAAAAGAATGGGATCCACACCAAACTACATGTTATAAGTGGGGTCACAAGTTCTCTGGGAAGAAGTTGAGTACTTTGATAGGGTCACGTTGAATTTATGCTTTAGTGAATGCCAGAGTTCATAATGAAAAACTATTTACTTTTGTAAAAATATGCCTAATAATATATTTTGTTCCATTTCAGCTATTTGTGTGGATGGCACTTTTCACAAGTACGTGTTCACTAGGGATGGGAACTGTAATAGGGAAGCTTATGATGTGTTCCTTGAAATCGGTGATGATGAAATGGACTGATCCTACATTTTAGTCTGCCGTGGAAAATTTATGATCTGGTCCTTAGACTTGTCAGTGATAGGAAACTATCACTAATATATTTGCAGGAAAATGCACTATTCCATTTGAAAAGACAGTAGCTGTTGTAGATATATTATTCCTGTTTTAAAAAACATATGCATGTCTTATATATCACAGAGTTTGCAGAACAAAAAGTTTATGGATCATCTGTTGTAGTAATGTATGCACTGGTCTTCAAAGGAAGATATTACATCATTTTATAACATGAATAGAATGTAATAAGAGTAGATAAGACATTCTTTTAATGCAAATTGATTATTTCTTTTATAATTTTGTTAGTGTGTTTTGTTTCATTAAATATTGGATGTAGTTAATTGAAACACGTGTACGGGTTCATTGTACCCGTACTTAAGATATGTCTCAATGTATCACTATTGTATACATGTAAATACTGATGATATAAATTGATACAATGATTAACAATTGTATCGTATTATAAGTCATGTATTTTTATTGAATTATTGATTCACCTGAGAAGTTCAAAGGAAAGCTACAATGTGAAGAACAGATTCAGAAAATCTTCAGTGAGAATTGAAATGGATTGCATGATGTACTATTCGAAAAGCTGCATTTAGTGAAATAGTCTGTCATTTGACACCTTTCATTAATGATACATCTGCATTTTTTTTTTTTCAAACTCTACCTAGACTTTGCATCATTCATTGATAGTGTACATAATATTTAGGTGATATGAGTATTATATACAGCATTTTTATGATATTTCAGTATGGTATTAATGAATGGAAATTACATTTGATAAAGGAATAAATAACTGATGTTATTAAAAAGTCTTTTTTAATGAAAGGAATGATAATTTTCCAGATACATCCTTAATTGTGGAAACAGGTTTTGGTTCCTGTATTTAAGTAACCAGAGGAACTACTGTAAGAGTTATTTCCCTTTCCACTCACATTGCACCAATGCAAATGAAAATTATGGTCCAAACCAAGGTTCATTACACATAAAATGAAAATCAGAGGTGATACAGACCGTGTAAATTTTTCAAAAAAATGGTTCTGGATTTACAGTCAAATTCCTGACAAGGAGATGAATGTTACCTGACATAATTCATTATGAGACTGACTCAAACCCAGCAAAATATCTTTGTTTTAGAAGTGTCTGCTTAAGAGAGGATTTTTGAGCTACAGAATGTTTGTGTGCCCAACCACAACAATGTTAGGGGCATATTGTGTTGTGCTTGTTCATCTGTCTGTATGTCCAGTTGACAGGTTGTCACCATGGTTAAGGTTTTGTGGAGATCATTTCAGGCACTGTGGTAAGCATCTGTGTTCCATGAACACATTTCTAGTTTTTCTTATATCATATAGAACTGAAAATTCATTAGGTCTGATTGATTTTGTATCAAACGAATGCATTTGATAACTTTATAATGCATCACTGTTATCAATACCCTTTGTTCCATCTGGGGGGATTTTCAGATGGACATGGAAGTTGTTCCCTTTCAAAGATTAAGATAAAAAAATGCCTACAGTGCAAATAAAAACAAAATTATCCAATAGATTTAAACTGTTCAATTTACTCATCACAATTGCATGTGCAAGTTAGCTCCACCCATATGGTATGTGAACATTTTCATTTCAGCAAGGGTGAAGCAGTAATGATAAATTCAGCTTCAATAATCATGGGTGAAATGAGTAGCCTTCACATAGCTTAATTTGGTTAATTTAACTATGCAAACTATTTTCTTATTTAACATAAACCTTTTTCCCATTTATTCTTTATATGTTTTATCTGTTCAGATTTTATCGACATCATACAGAGACAGTTGCTTCCACACACATACATATGCATACAGACACACAGAATTGTTCAACTATCAGACTATATTAAATTATAAATGTTATTAGTAATGTGGATAATCTTGGAATATTAAGATAATTGATTTGGGTTAAATATTAAGTTTCTCCTTTGATTATGTTCCCCAATCACATAACATTAGGAATATTAGCCAGCTACCTCACAAATCCAGCCCTACTAAAAGACAAAATTCATCTTTCTCTATCTACATCAATAGACAAAGGACAATAACTCTTGCTCATGACCTCCCCTAGATATAGGTTAAATACTTTTTTATGTAACCTGTGTCCTTGGTGAAAGCAATCAGTTATTTTGAGGCAACATTTACAAGAGAAGGAGAGATCTGTAGCTTGCACAGTTACAAATATGTCAAGAGTCTTCTTGTAGAAAAGTCACCTTTTGCTAAACCCAATTTTTGTTCACAATCCACATGCAAAATGAGACATTTACTTCCAAAATGACATAAAAGGAGCTCTTGCACATAGAACTCCATGTTATATTGTTATGTCAGAGGAATTTATGTAGCTGAAGAAGGCAGGGAAAAGAAACACAAGTATAGCTTGTCACTAAAATGTGTAGAGATCTCCATGTCACATACTGAAGACTGCATGTGTAACAGAAAAGCAACAGACATGTACTTGCATACTAGTGCAAATTCCATTGTAATAACAGAGAAAACAAGGCAAGATCTGGCTAGTCCTAAATGAAAACCATGCTGATCTGAGGTCTGATATGACTGCCACAGTGGCCAGCATGAAAATCTTGTTATCACCATTTCTCCTGAATGAATGGTCCTATCAGCATGGGTTTTTCACTAAAAGATTTATTATAATATTTTGTTGATATTAAAAAATGGTGCTGATCTGACATCCAACATGTAGCCAACATGGAAAATCTTATTTTTACCACCTTTCTTAATTGCAAAGTCATTTTGACATGGGGTTTTCTTCAGAAGAATTCTTGCTGTATCTAGTTGGCCATAAATGAAAATGACTAACTCTCAATATGACAGCCATTGTGGATATCTTAAACAAATTGTTATCTCTATGCCTCCCAAACAGGCAGATGTATTAACATAGGGTTTCAACAAAAAACTTCTTATGATACTTACTCAGCCCTAAATGAAAATGGTGCCAGTCATATATCCAAATGGCTGCCACAATGACTTATGAAAATTTTGTTGATACTACTTCCCCCCTGAATGAATGATCATGACATGGGGATGATGTCATAATGATTATCTCATGGCATATATTTTCATGAATGTAAACACTAGGGATGAAACGATACACCCCTGCCACTTATTGATATGATTCAAGATGCACAGCTTGTGATACAATACATTATCAATACACATATTAAATTTCATGATTTATTCATCTACAGAAGGTCTGTCAGTAGTGGCGTGGTGCCATTTTTATGTCTTGACATATTGGTTGTATTTCCAGCAGATTAGAGACAGACACAGATTTATCATATGTTCATAGGCCATTCTCTTCCTTGACAAGATATAAAAGTACTTCCAAACAGACTACCTACAGATGACAGCAATTTGTATTAATCATTTTAGGCCATTTCAGGCTCCTCTATTTGATCAGGGCTTAACTTGGACACTATGCCCTTTGTTTTGCACATCTTATTACCTGTGTCATGTCTTTACTTATATTTGGAAGTTAGTACAGTGCTATTTTCAAAACAAAAAGTATCACAATTCCTCGTTCAAAGAAAATGTTATCTAGAACAAGTCCAAGTGTAGGAGCAGAGAAGACTAACAATCAAAATTCTTCAAAATATACTCTGTGCAGATGCAAACAACTGTTGTAACTACAGAAACTTGTTTCTGCCCGTGAAAAAGGAAAATTTTGACAACACTCACTCTCCTTCTACAAATTAACAAGGTGACTATAGCTTGTGCATTTTGAAATCTGACCCCATCTGATTGTGCCCCGTTTTTTTAATTTCCTCAGCAAGTTTAGTTGCAGATTACATATATCAGTGTAAAAGAAGACATTAGGGTCAATATGAGAAAATTTGGACTTTCAGGTGAATTCGACAAATTCTGTTAAAGATGAATGCTTTATATCTTGTTTATCTTTCTTGCTCATATGCTGTTACCCATATCATGAATAAACCTTTCCTATTATTAAAAGATTTTCATCCAATGAGCATTTACTTTCAAAAAGTACTTATGTACGCATGCTTTGAATACACCTTACCAATCAACTTCCTGAATCCAGTGACCAAAAACATTTGACCCTGTACCAGAGCAGATACTAAATCCATGTTAGGTCGTACAATCTCATTACCACTTATTTGCAACTATTACTGACATGTTAAGGGAGTGTAATAGATATGTTTTCACAAGTTATTTAAGAAAATTTTGATGTATATGAAGACAAAAAGTAATATTTTGCTTCACCAATTTTACCCAACCTGCATTTATTTGAAGGAGGGTATAATCAGACAGTCATGGAAGGATAATATGCAAGTGGAATATCAAAGGAAAAGAGAAACTCTATGCAGATAAAATAGATAACATAATAGAACACATATATTTAGGTAAAGAGAAAAAGAGCAAATATTGATTTTCCTTTTGGAAATAATATATAAAAATGGGATTGAAGAGTTTCTTTAGAAAATCCTTGACTTTGTTGCTCAAAACATATAAATAGAAATGAACAGTGTACTATTGATTTCCAATAAATATGAAAACTGAATTTTATAATTATTTCTTTTTTCTTTATCTATACTTTTGAATATCATCACATAAAATTATAAATTATTAAAAAAGAACAATTTTTTTCAGTTATGTCTGGAAAACACAACAATGATATCAGAGGAAAATATCTTGAAGATGAAAAGGAAAAAATGGCTGACAGTGTAGAAGCTGTAGCATCTGGTGTAATGGCCATAAGACGGGCTGCATCACATTTCAGCATCCCCAGATCCACATAAAGTGATTAATGGAAGAACACTTAGATGCTTCCCATGGAAGGAAACCTCTCCTGCCAGTAGACATAGAACAAAATATAAATACAGATTTGTTAGCTGTTATGAAAACAGCTTCTTTTAAAGACTGGTGACTGTGTCAAAGGATGAAAATTAATAGCCCTTTCAAAGATGGGATTCCTGGAAAGGACTGGTTCGGTGGCCTCAAACATGGTCATCCAGAGCTTTCAATTAAGAAAACCTGAGAAATTAGGTTCTGCAAGAGCTAGAATGATGGATACTAGAGTTGTATCCAAGAAGTTCAATGAGCTCACAGAAATCATCAACACCTTGAATGTTCACAACACATCAGAGTCAATTTGGAAATTGTACTGAAACCAGGAAGCAATTTAGTCATAATCCTGTAAATGTTGTTTCCCTAAAAGGGGACAAAAATATTGTTGGGAAAACAAGCAATATCCAATGTGCAACATCACAACTATGGCATGTGTTGATGCTGATGGTGGAAAACTGCCCTGTATGCTCACTGTTAAGGGGAAGTCTAAGAAAACCACTCAAGGTTTTAATGTTACCGAAGCCCCTGCCAGTGCTTGTTGTGCTTTTCAAGGAAATGGATGGATGATGAGTTAGGCATGCACTGGTTTCAGAACATCTGCCTCAAAGACTGTGGTCCTCAGAGACACCACTTGCTTCAACTGGATGGGTACAGCTCCCATGAAACTCTTGGCTTGTTAGAGTGTACCCAACAAGAAAATATCCACATTTTAAGCTTCCTCTCTCACTGTACCCATTACCTGCAACCTTTAGACAGGTCTGTATTTGGACCATTCAATAAAGCTTACAACAATGTGTGCTCTGAATTTGTCTGCACATCCTATTATCATTATAAATAAACAGATCTTTCCCAAACACTTTGCAAAAGCCTTGGAATCTAACTCCACTTCTCAAAATATCTGCTGGTTTCTCAACATGTGGAGTCTGTCCATTAAATGCAAGTGCTAATCCAGTGACTGCATTCTTGCTGTCAGAGTCGAATGACATCCCACTTTTAGAAGACAAAAATACCCCTGTTCAGATGTAAAGTTAATCATAAGGATCATGAACTGCAATTGATAAATATAAACAGAAATATACATCTAGGACAATTAACACTGGCTACATTTACATATCATTCAGAATTAATACAACTCGAGGGTGAATCAGCAGCTCCTGATCAAATGCAAGCAGCATTCAATAAATTGGCCACTGCAGTTCAGGATTTATTACAGCCACCAGTAAGAGCCATACAATTTGATGGAAATGGACAAGATGCGAAGCAACAGTGAAACTGCAAATACTAAATGATCTGTAAAATACTTAAATCATACACGAGTAATAAATCTAGAATGTGTTCTTTATTTTGATATATGTTATCAGTGGCTGAACATGCTGAAGGGATAAAATAATCAGCATGGAATTGGAAGGATTGGGACATGGGGGCATATTTCAATCCTTAAGGGTTAATCACCTTGTTAATTTTATAGAAGACAGGAGGGGTAGGTGTTGTGAATAGTTTCTCTTTGTGACTGACAGAAACAAGTGCCTGTTTCCTGCTTCAACTGTCTCAAAAGAATTCTCAATTTAAAGAATAAAAAGGCAAACAATAATTATTCACAACTGCTGAAGATGAAAGTAACTTGCATAGATTAAATATCATTCTGTATCCAGGAGGTCCCATTTGGCCGAGTGGTCTAAAGCGCTGTCCGTTACGAATCACTACCATCTCACCTCTGTCTATGTGGGTTCGAGTCTAGGATTCGGCCAATGTGGGTATGTGAGAAAGCTTGCCATTAGCTTCTCATGGGTCATTGGTTCTTCCTGGGGTTTTCCCTGAGTTCTTCCTCCACCATTAATACTGGCCATCATGCATAGCTTATCGTGTGCTGAAAAATGGCGTTAAACCCCAAAACAACAACTACATTCTGTATCCATTCTTCACCTCTTGTATTTATATGGGTATTGACATAGAAAAAGTATTAATGCAATAATGCATCAATATATCGATTAATCATTTCAGCCCTAGTAAACACATGTATGACTAAGATCAATTGTGCCAAAAATGTTATGAATTAATGCAAGTTGACTGATGTTAGTGTTGGTTGGGCTAACTCGAGTGCCACCAGTTATTGATTCATTTTGATGGGGTTTCCATACCAAGTGTTAAAAATATCTCAGGGAAGAAGAACTTCCATAGCCAGTTGAAAAACACAGTAATATCATGCATAAGAGTTGTGTAACATTTTCCAAAAATTTACCTTTGCTACCTATCTGAAACAATTTTTAATAATATGAGCTATGATCATATTTTATTATTACATCGGGGTTTGACACAATGCCAAAATCTTTGTAAAAATAAGCATACTTTTTTATCTTGGAGAAATGAACAATCCATTTCAATGAAATTCATTTGGAACCTTCTAAAGATTCTGAAGCAGACCATATATCATGTATATTATACCATATACATATATATATATATATATATATGAAATTCGAAGTGGCCAAGAGAGCATTGGACTCTATTGTTACAGAGTGCACTTTTTGGCAAAGCCAGAGACATCTATGCTTCCCTGTTGGTACAGCAAAGTGCTGACTATGATCTGCTAAGGAATGTATCTTAAAAAGCTATGAGTTAGTCCCTGAGGCATATCTGCAGAAATTGAGGAACTATAAAAAAGAAGCTAGACAAACTCACGATGAATTTGCAAGAGAAAAAGACCAATTATTTGATAGGTGGTGCTTAGCCAAGAAAGTTGATCAAGATTACAAAAATCTCAGACAACTTGTATTACTTGAAGAGTTCAAGAATTGCGTCCATAGTGATGTTAAGACTTATCTTGATGAGCATAAGGTCGAAACCAATAGAAAATGCTGCTCATACTACTGACAAGTATTCCTTAGCTCATAAAGTTTCTTTAGTTTGTAAATCTTCCACTCAGCAGTTGTCTGGTAAAAAAAATTACTTCAAATATGAGCCCTTCCAGATTTCAATCTGGCACAACTTTTAGTAATCAAGTTTTTGATAAGATTAATCAGAAGTCCTTATCTCTTTCTACATGTACCTATTGCAAGAAGAAAGGCCGCATTATTTCTGATTGCTACAAATTGAAACATAACCTTCAGAGTCAATACAGACCTATTCCAGATGTTCATATTTCTAAGAGGTGAAGGTCACGGTCATGTATTGAAAGCAGTACATTTGTTGGGTCAAATAAACTCCAGTCTGATTTTATTATGGAGAATTATGAACCATTCATATTGAAGGGTTCTGTATTGCTCATGGACGATTTGGCCAGTCCTATCCCTATTACAATTTTAAGGGACACAAGCTCAGAGTCTTTAATTATCAGGTAATTTGCCTTTTTCTGATGTCTTCTAATGAGAGTGTTCTTATTCAGGGAGTAGAGTGGGGCTTTTCTAATGTTTCTCTCCATTGTGTAAATTTCTTGCCAGACTTAGTCTCAGGACCTGTGACAGTTGGAACAGCGTCATCTTTACCCATTGAGGGCATTCATTTATTACTAGGCAATGACCTAGCTGGAGATAAGGTTGTGGTTACTCCACTTGTAACTGACAAGCCTTGTTTGGATCAGAAAGTTGATCCTATTGAAAAAGAATTCCCTGATATATACCCAGCTTGTGCAGTTACTAGGCTATGGCAAAGAAAGCTCTTGAGAATGATGTTGATAAGGGAAGTATTCCTGTAGCTGAAACATGTATTGGTCAGGCTTTTGATGAGGTCACTAATCAGGGTGACAAACGACAATCACTTGTCATCAAACAGGAAAAAGATCCTGAGATCTCCTGTTTGTTTCAAAGGGCCATTAGTGAAACTGAAGCCACAGAAGTACCTGTTTGTTACTTATTAAAAATTGGATTCTTATGAGAAAATGGAGACCACCTGAGGTACCTGCTGGTGACGAGAGGTCAGTAAACTATCAAATTGTAGTTCCAAAATCAATCAGACAGGAAATTCTTAGTCTGGCCCCATGAAACTCGGTTATCTGGTCATTTAGGGTTAATGAGACTCATCACAAGATCTTGAATCACTTCTATTGTCCAAAAATTCAAAGTGATGTTTGTAAATACTGCAGATCCTGTCACACTTGTCAAATGGTAGGAAAACCCAATCAGAAGATACCTAAGGCTCATCTGCAATCTATTCCTGCATTTGATGAACCATTTAGCAGAATAATGGTAGACTGCGTTGGTCCCACAGCTAACACCAAGTCAGGTAACCAATACTTGTTGACCATAATGTGTGTCAACAAGATTCCCAGAGGCAATTCCTTGCACGAAAATTAAAACTAAAACAATAGTAAAATCTTTGATGAAATTTTTTATTCAATTTGGCCTTTCCGAATCTGTCCAAGCCGATCAAGGGTCAAATTTTATATCTGGAATTTTCCAGCTAGTTATGCTTGAATTTGGCATCCAGCAATTCAAGTCAAAAGTGAAATTATGGTTCAACAGAACTACAATAGAGAGGGTTTTTAAGTCTGGTGATAGAGTTCTGTCTCTCTTGTTCATTCTTCAAATTTTCTTCACATTAGGTATTAGGGCCCTTACAAAGTTAAAAAGAAAATGAATGAGATAAATTACATAATAGTACTCCTGGGTTGTAAAGATAATAAAGGAGGTCCAGTATGTCGAGCGATATTGCCAGGTTAATCATGCGGTCAATTTAAATGTACATGTCCCATATACTGAGGATTTAAGCAAAGGAATGCAATCGGACTTTACTCATTTTTGAGTAACAAATATTCGGAATTCAGAAATTATGAATAATCTGGACCAGAAACTTTCACATTTGCAATAACAAGAAAAGAATGAACTATAACAGTTATTACTTGAATATGAGCACTTATTTCCAGATGTTCCTACAAGAACAAATAAAATCTACCGTAATGCTGAAAATGTAAATTCCACACCTGTGAAACAACACATGTACAGGATGAACCCTCTTAAACAGGAATGCTTGGAAATAGAAATTCAATATTTGCTGGAGAACGATTTCATTGAACCAAGTAAACGTTACTGGAGTTCATCATGTATACTTGTTCTGAAACCAGATAATACATTCCGCATGTGATTTGATTATAGAAAGGTGAACAGTGTGAATAAAACAGATTAATTTCCATTACCAAGAATCGATGACTGCATTGATAAAATTGGAAATGCAAAGCATGTCATCAATTTGACCTTTTGAAAGGATTTTGGCAAATTCCACTGATGGAAAGGACAAAGGAAATGTCAGCATTCATGACTCCAGATGTACTGTATCAATATAAAGTGATGCCATTTGGGATGAAAGGTTCGCCTAGTACTTTTCAGCGTTTAATGAACATGATTACATCTGGTCTAGATAATTGTGATGCTTACTTCGATGATGTTATCATCTACAACTACACCTGGAAAGATCATTTAGCAAAAATTCAGAAATTTGTTGACAGACTCACTGATGCAATTTTGACAATTACTTTATCCAAAAGCGAATTTTGCCATGCTTGTGTAACATTTCTAAGACATATTGTGGAACATGTACAAGTTAAACCTATAGATGCTAAGGTCAAGGCTGTCTCTGAATTCCCTGTGCCTATCAGTAAAAGGCAACTGATGTGATTTTTAGGTATAGCTGGATAGTTTCGGAAATTTTGTTCCAATTTTTCCATAACTGCTGAACCCCTGACAAATTTATTGAGCAAGAAAACCAAGTTTAATTGGTCTGAAAAATGTCAGGAGACTTTTGATATGTTAAAAGCCATACTTAAGAGTGCACCAGTTCTTACAGCTCCAAATTTCAGTCAATCTGTTTTGTTGTTGCAAGTGATGTCAGGGTTGGAGCAGTATTCATTCAAGAAGATGAAAATGGTGTAGATCATCCAGTGTGCTATTTTTCTAGAAATTAAATAAGCACCAGAGAAATTATTCCACAATCGAGAAGGAATGTTTGGCTTTAATATTGGCATTACAATACTTTGAAGTTTACATCAGTTCAGCTCCTTCTCCAATTATTGTGTTTAGTGATCACAACCCCCTTACTTCCATCGGCAAGATGAAAAGCAAAAATCAGAGATTACTAAGGTCGAGTTTGTTATTGCACGAATATTATATTGACATCAGGCACACCAAGGGAAAAGACAATTTAATCTGAGATGTACTTTCATGTGTATAGAAACATATTGTTTCATGTATACTTTGTGTCATTCATAAGATCTTAGCTTTTTTTTAACACATGTATATTTGATTTTTGTAAAAAGAAAGCTTTATTCTATAAATCTTTCTTTTTCTTTATTAGGAGAAGTGTTATGTATATTTAGTTGAAATGTTTACTTGTTAGTTTTAAAAAGAATTTTTTATTTCATTACATGCTATTGTAAGATTGTATGCTGGACTTGACCTTGTCCAAAAATTGTGTTTATTTCTGCTTGACCTGTGACTTTATTTCATTTATGCCAACAACTAATACATAGCTAAATTATTCTCTATGTGTATGAGCTTAATATCAGGATTATTATTCAGGTAAACAAGAAGTGGTAAATATGCTGATCTGGGTGAGGGTTTTGGAGATTCCTAATTGAATTTTACCAGTTATTGTGTTTTAAGTAAACAAGGCTCATTAGAACATTCTAGAAGGTTATTTTCCATTAGGTAATGTTTTCTTTAGAAAATGCTAATTGTGACATGAGGTCAAGTAGAGAACTATTTAATCTTATGATTGTGAGGATTTGGTCAATCATGCTTTAACATCTAGCACCTTCAAGTTATATTATGTTGTGACCAGTTTGGGCTGAATTTTATTTTCTTCAAATTATTGAATTCAAGTATTTATTTTCTCTGGAAATACAAAAGTGCTCTGATAAAATCTTGGATAAAAACATTCACTGGAATCTGTGATATATTAAAACCTGGAATTGTATTATTGTGATTCAACAAAGGACTGTTGACACATCAACACTTCACTATCACAGACTCGTCATCAACTTCAATTTGGGATATTTTCTGGACTTTTACTGATTTTTATTCAGGACTTTAAATTCTAGATCTTGTGTTTGTAATTCTTGGATTATTTGGGGATTTAATTCGAAATACTGTAAGTTCTTTTTTCTCATTTTCACTGTGTATTCTAGGGAAATAAATTATTTGTTAAATTTTACAAAGCTTGTTGTCTTTCACTCTTTGCTGTTACTTATTTTAAGAGCCTAGACTCATAACAAAATCCAAATGAGAAATACATAAACAATTTGGGTGACTTGGGCAGATTCACATGCTTTCACTGGTCAGAGCACAGATGACATGATCAGCTTGCCAATGGACCTAAAACTGACAAAACAAACATACTAAATCAGACTGAATACCAGTCTGTCAATGATACATTCTGAACTCACCCAGGCTGAAAAGCTAAAATAACACAACATACCAAAATTTTGCTGTAATGACCTGAACATATATATATATATATATATATATATATATATATATATATATATATATATATATATATATATATATGTATGTGTATGTGTGTGTGCGTGTGTGTTAATAAGTATACCATATATATAAAGCCAAAAGCAATGACAGTTATGATTTTATTTTCTTATGATGTGAGGACGGACTTAATAATGCAGCTGTGCTAAGTCTGTTAGTTCACTTTGTAATAATCTGTTCAAAGAATGAAAATAAAAGCTGTGAACAACTTCAGATTTTGAAGAAAATTATAAGAATGAAATGTTACTATCTTATGGCAACTATTCTATACATCAGTAGCACACATTTTTCAAGACCATAATGTATAGTTTTAAGGAAATCATACGTTTTTATAACCGTCTGTTTTGAAAGAGTAATGATAACAATATTACCTAGATCAGCACCATCGAGACCGAACTATACATTATAACAAGCCTGTTTAGTGAACACTCCTTGTTAATATGGCCATTCAGGAGTAGAAGTGACAACAAGGTTTTCAAGATGGCTTCAATGGTAGAAATATTGAATGTCAAATCGGTACCATTTTAATTCAAGACCAATTAGATATGATAAGAAGTATCTCAGTGTAAATTCCATGTTAATACAACCATCGTTTCAGGAAGAATACCGATAATATGATCTTAAGATGGCTATCGTGGTGACCATGTAGGAAGTCCAGGGATCACTATTTTCATTTAGGACCAACTAGACATTGGGTAGACGTGTTTGTAACGTTTCACAGCAACCCTTCCAGTAGTTTAGGAGTAGGGATACCAAACATGTGCTGACAGATTCCGGTTGGACAATACTTGAAAAGCCATCACATACGCTCTCCTTATCTAATACGATCTGTAGAGATAAATAAAACAAAACAAGTCACGATTATATAGTATACCGCGTTACAGCAAGACAAAAGGGCAATAACTCTAACAAAACAATAAGAGCACAGTGATTTGTTGATATCTAAATCTTCAGATGGTGTCCGTATGATGTACATGGTTTCTTGTAGTCCTACATGTAAGACATAGCACATTTTGATTTTGTTTCAGCGTCAGGTCTTACAGGTAGGACTAGGTTTCTTGTCAAACCACTGAAAACTATTAGACTAGTTGCATTTACAATATTCTCTTTGTATTGTATTACTGTTATGGTACTAATATTATTAACTGGTATTAATACTTTAGTAACAAAGATAATACAATTAAGCTTTACGGCCCTTGCAAACATTGAGAATTTCCGTGGGTACAGTTAATTTGACCCTTTTAATTAGTATATGACTAACACGACCATGCAGCCAGAGTAACCCCTATTTAAACGCGCCGGGCAATTAACGTGTAGAATATAGGTTGTCCATAATCTTAATCTGAACTATTAACAAGAATGTATATGCATACAATACAGTTTGTCATAACGACATAAATCTCAACCCATTACCGACTGTTTAAAAAAAAAAATTTTTTTTAACGACAAGCAGACTTACTACATCGAAAATAAGTAATGTTTAATTGCTGGAACTTTCCGGTCAAGTTTTCTTTGCTCCGTTCGTCAAGCACGTGCTGGAGGATGATAAAGCTTAGTTGTTGTTACTTCTTAAGTTTAATTAGGGTCTTGAACACACATATTTTGTTCTACAAGTCTCAGTGGTGCAGCTACACGACCACATTCTTAAAAAGCACACACCGTAAGGGTGATTATTGTAATGTGGTTGTATAGACCCTGTGGCAACCATTCAATTACAGGATTTTCCATTATTTCCTTTTGCAGGACTGTTGGTGAGTAAAAAAACAAAAAACAAAAACCAATTATCTTTCCTGAAAAGGCAATCTTTTAAACTGAATGCACTGATGTTCAGGAAAGAGTCAACGTTCCCCTACCTACCCACCTCATCTCCCCCCCCACCTCCATTTAACCAGCTAATCACAGCCGTCAATCAACTGGGCTGAAGCAAGTGGAGTCGACGACTCCTGTATTAAAAGTCCGACAAATAAACAACGAACAAACCTTAGCACATCTGAATCTTACTTCATTAAGGTGTATTTGACACTTTAATGGATAAAGAAATCAACGGTCATTTGATACAGTGTCATTTGTGATATCACATAATGGATGTCGATTTGCTTACAGTCTGTGATGGTGAAAACCCTTGATCTTAAGTATGTGTCCAAGAAATACATTGAGTGGGTATCATAACAAACATGTGCTAATAGACGGACGCAAGTCGAAAAAAAAATACGCTACAAACAAGAGAATTCAAGAGCACTAAGTCCCCCAAAACTCACTGCTAGAACGAGAAATAAATTGACACTATCGCAGACAAATTCAGTATCCAAAGCATCAATTATTCGTTTGCCATTTGGCTTTCCTGCTTCGCAAAAGACTTGGTCCAGATCCGGAATTTTATCTTTGTTCTTCTGAAGCCATGATTTCATCCATTTGGTATGACAGTCACACTGAAATGGGTTGCCATGTAGATATAAAGTAGTAAGGTTTTCTAAATTCATATCCTGAATTCCCTCTGGAAGTGTCCCAAGAGAATCGTCATGTATATTAATGCTATTCATGCTTTGGAAGTTATGAAGAAAGTCTTCATTTATCATTAAGACAGAAGAGGAAGAAAGGTCTAGATTTGTGACGTTTGTAAAATACATTATGTCTGAGAGTTCCTGAACATTTGTTCTATGTACGGACACATAGATCGTCTTGCCCTCTGGAATGACATACGAAAGAGATTCCAGCAAGTCATTGTCACAGACAACTGTTATCTGATCCAAAGCAACTGTCTTTGTGCAGAGACATTGAGGTGGGCAATTCTCTTGAACCGAACAATTAAAGTCCTGAATCGGAACAGCATAAACATATCGACCTCTTAATGCGGGTGGATTGTAACATATCATGGTGAAGTATGGATTAGAGTCATCCATAAATCTAAAGATACTGATGTAAAAGGAAAAAGGAAATAATAGACAATCACACACTAAAGGGTTTTGTACTATACTGAATCCACCACTTCCCAGATTATACAGCTCCTGCATGTACTCTAATTTAACTAAACGAAGAAGATAGTTTATGCCTATTGTTGTAAGCTTATTTCTTGTTAAATCAACATGGAACGAATTGTTTAAGCTGAAGTCTGATATCCTAATTCCTTTGTGGTTTGTAAAATTCGATATAGCATTGCCTGAAAGGTTCAATACAACTTCAATTCCTCTGAATAACTTCGGCACCCATTTGAGAACTTAAATCCGCGATCTCCATTGCATACTATACAACGATTCTAAATGTGAGCTTATTGCATTTGTTTCTATCTCTTGAAGAGTATTTTTTTGTTAGTGGATTTCTTGGAAATTCGTCAGATTATCAAGAGAACCATTGCGTAACACTGATACATAGTTGTAGTTCATCACAAATATTTGAAGCGTGCCTCCCAGAGAGTTCAATGTACAGCTGTCTATTTCTTTTATATAATTGTATGACAAATCCAAATGCTGGACTTTGGTTAAGACTGAAATACACGACGGGATTCTCGTAAGGCCGCTGTGAGTGACGGATACAACGATGGCATCTTAATTGAGTCGCAAATAACGGCAAATCTCGTCCTCGTTTGGTTGATTACAGTGCAGGTACAGAGAATCCTTTAACCTGGTATAATTGCAGTTGTTGCAAAAGTTGACAGCTAAAGTGAATGCATACAAAATTATGTAGCGAACAAAAGTAACAAGACACATATTTGCAGAAAGTGTTTGGACTCAAGACTACTTGCAATTATCTTTCCTGCTGTAAGACTTTAGAGTAAACGAAGCCTAGAATTATCCAAATATCACTCTGTTGTTGCATGCCAGCAAACACGTGTCTTTTGATGCTATCAAAAAGAAAAAAAAATGTAAAATTGTGAAACATGTAGCAATGTCTATGTATTGGAGAGCCTAATTTTCACTTTTAAAATAAATTATTGACAAAATAATGGTTTACAGCGTCAGTCTTTGAAGGCAAATATCATTTCAATAGAAACGTGAACATGTCAAAGTGCTGGTAGCCATGTTTAAAATCCTTGAAAAGAGTCATTCATGTCATACTTCATGCATAAAACGTTTCCTTTCATGCACACATTTTCATCTTAATCTTCATGCAGGGTTAATAGGGCTCAACTCATTCTCACGAGGAATTTTTCCATATGAAGCAAAACGTAGCCAACAACAATTCCGGAGACAAAAATCTGAAAAAGTGGAAAATCGCTTGTCTTACTTAAAAAGCCTGATCACCATATTTTAGTGTAAGATTTGACTTAATAAGGTCTTACAATATATACAAGAAGAGGTCACTAGAAAGCAAAGACAAAAGGTATTTTCATTTAAAAAACGATAAATCTTAATGAAAGACAATATCAAGTGCATCTAAAATATGGTACAAGTTCAGCGTTTTTTGTGCCTTGATCGCAAAGGTAGAAATGGACACTTTGATAATCTCTTTTCTGTTCGTTCAGACCAATGTTGGTCCTTCCGTAAATCCATTTTGTCAGTCTTAAAATCGTATCGGTGCTATTACATACAACGGATGGACAAGCAAATAAATTATTGCAAACTTTTCTACATATTTATAAGAAAATTACATTTTAGACAGTTTAAGTCGATAAAGTTCTCAATGTCGCATATAGTAGCAACTTTCAATCGCCAACAGCAACGGCGACGTCAACAATGTGAAAGTTTTGCGTTCAAGATTTTGAAAATCGTATATGTTCTACATCAGTTTCTGCACTAAAATAAAACCTGTGGATAATATCACTACAAGTGCAAAGTCTATGCCGTGATATGCATATAGTCCATGTTTTAACTATCTCGCTTAAGCAGAAAGGTTGTTTCATCACGGTGAACAATATTAACGTTTTGCATTAAAGTGTTAGAAAGTCACATATTTTTAAAGTCAGTGGTTGCATTGAACTAAAATATTATTGCTACGGGTCTAAAGTTGATACGCCTGTATGCTTGGGGCTGCTGTATTGTATGTAACAGAAAGCTTGGCTCATCACTGTGGACAAGGTTGAAGTTCGTAGAGCAGCAGGGAGGGCGAACAGACCAAGTTTTTTTCTCCGAATAAAGGCTCCTACGAGTGAATCTTTCCTAGAAGCCTCCATTTATCAAATAAAAGGCTTCCACGGAGCGTTATTTTTGCTCCAGCCATCATTGAGACGCCCACTAGGTATTGGCCCTCCCTGCTGCTGTACATGATCAGAAACGCTAAAATATTTTGTCAAGACCGATCCGATATCGTGTTCGTGGGTCATGCAAATTTATCGTTATGAATCCATGTGGAGTTAACTGAGCACGACTAAATAAATTTTTAAACTTTACAATATCGATGTCACCGTTGCACCAAGTTTGATGAATATTCCTTAGCGTGTGTGTGTCAACGCCGTTAAATACAGCCAGAATATTACAATTATCTCTAATTACTTTTGGAAGCTGCGTGTATCTCTGAGTTACATAAATAACGTCATTATTTTTATGTCGGCCATGTGAAAATATCCTTGCAGGATTCGATTGTTTGTCTAACATTACGTCGTCATACACAACTAAATTATTAATACCCCCGTCAAGATCATCAACTGATGGTGCGTCAATAATATCAGTGATAAATTCAATAATATCGTCATTATTTTCATTCAATAATCGCGCATTCTCGTTAAAATCTTTTAGTACCTCGTAGCATCGTTGATCATCAACTGATGGTGCAACTAAATATAATTTATCCCGTTTCAGCCACCGCATTATCAAATTCAGCAACAACTGTGTTTTACCTGACCCAGATGGACCTATTATTATCATTCTGATGGAATTTGGTAACGCTGCATGATGTTTAACAGGTTCCTGTTTTTTTGTAGCGGAAAGATCAATTACATTCATGATATATTTATACCCATGGATCTATATTGTGTAAAATGTCGCTCGCGTACTCCAACAACAGGCCTAACTAGCGACGTTACGCGCAATAACAGATCGGCCGCGACAGGTACATGTGCGAAATGTGGCACAAAAATAATTAGATTTATTCCATTTGGTAAACAAGTAAAGCCGGCCAAAATAAAATCTATTTAAAAAAAGGAGAAAAAGGGCGGTGATATTGCAGCGCAGTTAGCCAAGTTACCTGGAATATCCTGGGCGAAGTATCCAGGAGAAAAACACCTTCCCGGATATAATTATTGTGGCCCTGGCACTCGACTTGATATTAGACTTGACAACAATGATAGACCAAAATTGAATGAGGATCCCGTAAATGCTATTGATAAAGCATGCTACGTTCATGATATTGCTTATCGAAGCAATGATCTACAACAAAGACACCTCGCGGATGTAAAATTAATTCACACATTAAATTCTATCCCTAAAAAATCTATCAGAGAAAAATTAGCTAGTTGGATAATTAATACTGCGATGAAAGGTAAATTAGCTCTAGGTGCTGGCTAATTAATAATATGGAATCGATTTATTATTCTTCGGCTGGATTTTGGAAAGGTAAAGCAGCAATTAGTAAACTTGCCAAAGCTGCTCGAGTAAAGATTCCAGTTCCAGCATTATGATTATCTAAGCAGGCCGTGTGGCAGATTTATCTTCCGCCGCCTAAACGAATCGAACACGCACATTTTGACGTTAGTGTACCTAATGAAGTTCATCAGGCCGATATTATGTTTACCGTAGTTGATATCGCAAGTAGATATAAAGAAGCAGAGCCGCTAATAACTAAAACCGCCACTGAGGTTGCAGATGCATTTAGTAAAATTTATCAACCAGGTGGTCTACGGTGACCAAATTTACTTCAAGTTGATCCTGACAGAGAATTTTTAGGTGCGGTATCATTTTTAATGAAACAAAATAACGTCAGGATATGGCGCGGACATCCTGGAATTCATCGAGATCAAGCAATTGTCGAAAGATTTAATAAAACACTAGCTGAACGAGTATTTGGATATCAATATGCGAGAGAATTTATCGAAGATAAAAGATCTCACGAATGGGTCGAGAGATTACCGGATGTAATATTAGCGATAAATAACGAACCAACACGAACAATAAATATGAGACCTGCCATCGCGATCACAATAACAATTATACCAATAAAAAGACGTGATTTTTCAACCAGGCCGGTACTAAGTAGTATCATCGTGAGATATTTATATAAGCCAGGCGAGGCTGAGGGTGGCAGGAAAAGAGCGACGGATCCCGTCTGGAGCGTTACATCACACAAAATATCCACCGTGACAAGGTCATCAGGAAGACCAGCAATTTACATTCTTGATTCACTTGCTCCTCGATGTGGATTTACTCGTGAAGAGCTACAAATAATTCCCGTGGACACTCAGTTGCCTCCTAAATCACTTAAGTAACGCGTCTGTTACATTCCAAGCATGCCAACGTGACATTTTCTCGTGTGTGACCATGACGGTTATCTTTTCTGTCTACGGTAAATTGTCTCGAATCATTTTTCTGATATTTCCATAACATTATACAATTACAAATCGCGCAGTGATTATTCTGCTGTTGTTTCAGCGACATTATAAAATCAATATCTAGGTCAAATTCGTGATTTTTTTGTTGTTGTCATTTTGCTTATAGCTAGATAATTTTTTCCCAATGACATCTTCGCAGGTTTCGTCGTTGATTATCAGCGAAACTAAAATAATTCGTCTTAATTGAGATATTTTTCTTACCCTAGATACGGCTAAATAAACCAAATTTGACCATTCTATGCGATCATCAACAATCCAAACAACTATATCAGAAATAGTTAACCCCTATGATGAGTGAATTGTCATTGCATATCCAAGCGTCCACGGAGATTTTTCTGTATTTAGTGCTTCTTCCACGAGATCAATATCAACGGCGACAATATCATTTAACACTAAATTCTTTTTTCCTTGTCCCGGTACATCAACGTCGATATTTTGTTGTCTCGTTGTAGTTGAAATAATTCCCGTTGTAACGCATCACGTACTGTTTTTCTACTAGCAACTATCAAATCATTTGGTCTCCATAGATTTAAGAAATTCTTCATTGATGTTTCGTTGATTACTTCTCTCATTATGCTACACTGAATTTTATTCGGCTGTAATCGAATTAATTTTTTAAATTCACTTAATTTTACATCAAGAGATCCATAATCGGTATCAACTTCTTCGTAATAATCAACAAAATTCTTCAGCCAATCATGAGGAGATTCTCCATCAATTGGACTTGGTTGACCATGATCGCCGCACATTATCATGGCAGTATTTTTCGTTGATAACCAATCGAGAAACGCTTTTAACACCTCCAACGAAACAGTACATATCGCGTCAAAAATAATGACTTTAATTACGTATTTATCGCCCATCCTTGAAGAGGTTCATACGCTGCCGCTGTATTTGAAAAAACTATGATAAGTACACGAATTAACTCCTCTCTGCTTCATTTCTTTCGCTAGCCTGTGTGTCGGCGTTAACACAATCAAGTCAGAATTTTTAAATAATTCGATTACTCGCGTCGTTTTACCTGAACTACCTGACCCGTTCACGTAGACGGTTTTATGTCGCGATATCGGATCCTACACGGACGGTGATGAAGAAATTTCTGATATTTCACCACGATAATATTCTTTTTTAACTTCAACGTCAGCTGATTCATAATAATCAAGAATATTTTCGTTTTTTATTCTCCATGTGCCCCATGAACCGTCTCTGGATAAATTTTCTAGCATCGATAAGTATTTATTATCAATATAAAACGAATCAGTAGCTACTCTAACTGCGTCATTGGGAAATTTATTTATCATCGAAAGTAAATTTATACTTACGTATGCGACCATCGATAATCTTAGATGAGTATACTGCGGAGATTCTCCGTCAACGTAACTGACAACGGTACCTAATTTTGTTCCGTCATTAAGGTAAATATTTTCTCGATTACAAAATACGTTTTTCTCGGTGGTATCAGCGATTATAAAATCTAATTCAACATCATCCATGATTAATCGAGAATGATGTCGTTGATGATCATATGACCCACCTTGGGTAAATTTACCGATTATTTTTCTACCTAGATCTTTTGCTGTTTTCTCGTCATGATCCATTGGCAACCAAACTGATGTTTGTTTTTTATACGATATAATTGCTTCACTGATTATCAACGACGTTAACATCGCTGAATCTAGCACATATCGCAACAGCGCCGTGTGAACCCAACGTCGTTCTGAAAAGTGTCTGCCAAACCAAACATAACAGATTTTATGGAGATTTTCAACAAATTCAAATGATACTACACGACCGAATCCTCTCCTGGGGAAATCTGGCAACGGACCATTAATTGATACTCGTGTCATTTCGCTGCCAGGATGTCCAAATTGAGCAAAATATTTGGCACAATCGCCGTATCCTAGAAAACTTCCAGGATAACACGCAACCATGTCAAATGATACCATGTCAGTATAATTATATTTAGTGTTCCATAATCCGCCGTGTGCGTATTCGACACAACTCATCTGTACATCTTTGAGAAATTCACCTCGCGTTGGTTTCCAAAGATTTTTTTCCCTAGCAGCGTGAGCAGCAACTGATGGAACAGTAAAACAATTAATCAATAACTGTTCAGAATTTATTGAATATTTTTCTGCTAGTTCCTTCATTTCCTTATGTGGTGATTCATTCCTGTATAATTCACCGCTAGGCCTTACAAATTGATCGTATTTATCATCGCTGAGAAACAACCATACTGACACTGGATCAGATTTACTTATTTTGTAAATAAAATCAAACATTTCTGCCTCAGTATTTTCTGAGGAATAAAATTTAACAACACGATCTCGTGGAAAGATCGTCACCGCGGACGTCCACGCGTGAGAATTATGATCAGTTATAATAATTGGTGCTCCCCGAGATTTATAGGCTGATTCATATAAAATTTCTCCCGATAACGATTTTACTGTTATCGGAAATTTTAATTTACCCGACAACGCAGCAACATCACTTATTGATGCACCCGCAGTGACTAATTTCGCCCACGTAGTTATTTTCGCTAGCCTTAAATCGGTTAAACCAGATCCACGTTTTGTATTTTTCAGATGCTCTATTACTCGTTCAGCTACACAATTTATTCCCGAAGATAATTTCATCAGAGCGAGATTTTTAACATCAGGTTTATTATTTAGCCGATAAATTCCATAAACAACCGCAGTGACAGGATAAGATCGAGCATAATACGGTTTATCTATGCCTGTCAGCAACCCTGGCCTTGAATTGGCAGATAAAATAACATTTTTTTCCCCCACCGATTATAGGATCACGTTTATCACGAATAATCCAGACTACGTTGTCGGTCATTTGTGCGATAAATTTTATTCCAAAAATAAATTTCTCGTCGCGGTGATTAACGTTAATATAATCGATTATTTTTTTCGCTCCATCATCGGTCATAGTATTATCAATTTCGTTGGTTTTCCACGTTGACCACGTATGAATTGCTCCGTCGTCGTAAAATTCCTTCTTGGCCTTATCAGCGTCAGCTGTATTGTGTTCAACCTCATCGAGGTCAAATAAATTCATGTTATATTTTAGACAAATATCTAAATAAATAACGAATCAATGCAAGTGGCTGATGGTTGGTTCGTTGACTTGTTGCAATAAATTATGTATAAATGAATTTTGTGGAAAACATTCACAATGTATTTATCGAGGTTGCCCTGGACCAACTAGATGTATAAAATGTAACGTTGGAACACGAGAAAAAACTCGAATATGCGCAAATTGTGGTGGAAAACGCTACCGAGAATTTAAAAGACACTATGACAAAAAAAAAATAACGACGATGACAAAATCATCAAGTGTGAAGAAGATTATCTAGATAAGTTTTCAAGCAAATCTGATTTAGACAAATAATAATTACTATATGAATCCAGTATTCATGAAGCATCCAACTATCGATAACTACGAAGCATCCTGCGACGGTGTTGTCAGACACTGCAGATTAAGAAAACCACTTGGTAATGTTAACAATACTGGCTATCTGATGTTTAAAGCTGGAGAAAAGATGTATCTATGTCATCGTTTTGTTTTCGAATGTTTTCATTGGCCAATCAAAGATGGTCTTGTAATTGACCACGTTGACGGAGATAAATTAAATAATAAATTATCTAATCTAAGGGTAGTTATTCAGAGTGAAAATTGTAAATCAGGTAATACCGGTGGACGTAGAGAATGTAAGGCTGTCAAATCAATAAACGTGGAAACCAGCGAGGAGATGATATTTCAATCAATGAACGTTGCCGGTAAATATTTTGGTATTAATTCAGCTTCAGTGAGAAAGGCTGCAGAAAAAGTATATAAATCAGCGTTTTCTTATCGTTTTGGAGACTGGATCAAATTTTCCTATATTCTGTGATTTTAGATAACTAAAATCATTTTAAAACATTAAAATTATATGTTAGAAATATAATATTCAGTATAATGAATGAAGAAAATATCAATAATGTAATTTATACCATCGAAGAATTAAAAAATAAAAAAATAAAATTATCAGACGATCTAGATATTGAAAAGATTATCGCTGACTTTGAAACATTAGCAAAAAACAAACACGACGGTAGATACGTTCTACCAGCTGAGTATAACTATACAAAGAAAATTCAGTCAGCGGTGTATCAGTCGTTGGCATGCGTCGATGAAGCACAAATAAAAGATTTTGCTGCGTTATCAAGGGCGGTCGAGAAAATCAGATCGGAATTGTCTGACGAATATGAAGCAAAAAAATAATTAATACTCGCGTGAGACAACTAAGAAAAATAGTAAATGATGAAAAGCAAATTATTTGTTATTTACTGAAATTATTTTTTTTACTGAATTTATTTGCTTTTTACTGAATTTATTTTTTTTACTGTTTTTTTTTCCTGAAATTTCATGTAAATATCCCATCAAAAATTAAAAATCGAACAATCTGCACGATTTTGAGTACCAAATACCCTATCAGAAATTAAAAATCATGCAAATTACTTAATTTTGAGTACCAAATACCCCATCAAAATTAAAAATCGAACAGTTTGCGTGATTTTGACTACCAAATACCCTATCAAAAATTGTGAGAATTGAAAAAAAAGATATTTTTGTTAATTTTTATCGATTATTATCTATTTTTTTGTTGTTGTTGTTGTTGTTTTAGGCGGAGAGTATTCAAGATTTTACTAGTAAATTAATACTTAACGTCTCATTCCTTAAATCAAATAAATTTCCAGACTGATCTGTTAATCTAAAATTTATTCTCGATAATAAACTATTATGACATCTCAGATAAATCGGATTGATTGGTTCTTGTATGATTTAAAAGCCAGGTGGTTCTTTTGGTGAAAATGAATGAATCCCTGTTGAACTTGATTTGATATTGTTGCGTCGGCGCTGTAGCTGTTTTCGACCACGTCACAATTAAGATTAACCGCGAAGACGTTTGTTATATTAACTATTTCCGGTGAAATATGTCTACCGAGTCCAGATTGATCATTATTATGTCTAAGCATAGCTGGTGGCGGTAATGTTTTTCTCCACGCGGCTAACATCTCAGAAAACAACTCATCAATGGTGTCGCTGACATATTTTCTTAATTCGTCCACGTTATATCCGGGAAATTTATAATTTGGCAACGTCGCTTCGGTTAGCGAATATGCGATTAAAAATTTTAGTTTATCGTCTGATTTTTCATCTATTATTGCCTGAACTAATTGATAGTTAGTACGGTCCATATCGTACGCAAACTGATCTAGTTTTTTTACGCGCTCGATAATCTCGCTACATGAACTTGATATATTAAAAATACACTCCTGAAAATACTGCCGTAGTTGCTGGAGCTGTTTTTTTATGATCTTTATTAATTTCTTCGAATAATTCAGTAATTCGCGTAAAAATTAAACTCCCCCCCCCCTCCTCGGGAGTACCAACAGTGAATAACCACGATAAATTATTCTCATTGAAGTAAAATCTTCTTCTTAACCCTCCTTTTCTCTTTTTCATTTCCTATAAATATGTCATATGATCTGGCAGAATACCACCATAATATCTACCAGAATAATCATATGGGTATGCTGGTGTATCATCATATTGATCAGGAAAAAATGGTTTTCCGCCTGTGGTATAATCGGATTTTTAGGTTCTGGTGGCGCTGGTGGTGCTGGTGGTTGAATCTCAGGCCATCCTAGGACGGTTCTTATTGAACTCGCATAAATATCTACGGAATAAGGTGAAGTTACCTCAATGACCGAAGTTAACGTTGGTTCGTGCGCGGATATTTTTATTCCCGGCTCTTCTCCGGTTATATTTTTTATTTTATACATTAATTCATTATTGATTTCTTCGACCTGATAGCTACCTGTTGACAATCCAACAACGGTCCAATCTGGAGTACCGTCTGGTTTATTTGTATTAGAGAAAACAAACGAATTATTTGATAATGAGCCACCAAATGATTTTGATCTAATATTGGGCCAGCTGTGATAAACTCGCAATTGTGATAACGCGATCTCGTCGACGGAAATTGCGATCGGGAAATTAATACTAAATTCTGGATTAGTTGAACTTGCCGAGATCATCGTGGTTCTGCGCGGGACTGTGTTTGTCACGATTTGCTGAAGTAATTCCGACATTATTATTATTTGTAGTTTTAATATCGGCTTGATTATAAATTTTTATCATCAGCGAGTACTCGAAATCAGATATATTTCCGTCATTGAGACTCTCTGATAGCAGCGAATATAATTTTGAGTATGCGACCGTTGCCGCGTATAATTTAACCACGTACGCGGATAATTTCTCATTTGTGCACGAACATATTTTTTTTGTAATAATATTAAGGACATCTGCGACCGTTGTTGCCGCGGAGATACAAATTGTGACAGCTATCGGTGCCATCATTGTTACCGCGGACAATATTATTCCAGTCCCAGCAATTGCCGCTGATACCGAATAAACGATCACGTCAACGATAACTAGTCGTTCTTGATATTTTTTTATCTTTGCCGTGTACGTGTCAATGATGCTTTTCAGCGACGTTTGCCACTCACGTGCTTGATTGTACCTGTACTCGGACGCGTCATTCATATTTTATTTTACTAAGTAAATAATTGAGGTGACTCAGATATAAATTCCATGCACCACCAAAATGATGTTGGCGTTGTTGTTTTTTGGATTCTAACGTAAAAGTTTCTTCGACGTTTTTATTCAATAAAATAGTTACAAATCCGAGAAATCTATCACTGGGATGTCTCCAGTTATATTTTTTTAGCAATTATTCTGAATCTCACCGATGAAAAAACATACAACCTGTATACGCCAGTAACTGATGCGGTATATTTGAAGGTGTTATTTTCTGGAGTCCACGTTGATGATCCCGTCGACGTTGTGAATATAATATTATTGACCTGTGATGAGGTTATTTCTGCTGAAATCTTAATAAAGCTAGTTTTTCCAATAATTCCAGGAATTAATACTTCGGTTCCCTTAAATGTGTTAACGCTGACTTCGATGTCGGCGATTTTTCTGTTAATCTCATCTATTTTTCTGGTGGTTCAGCGGCGGTTTCATCGGATTTTCTGATAGTTTGATCGGTTCTTACAGTAGTTTCCGTGGCAGCCTCGTTGATTTTTTTAATAGCCTCGTTGATTTTTTTGATAGCTTCAGCGGCAGTTTCATTAACTTTTCTAGTATTTTCATTAGTCTGTCTAATAGCTTATTGTAGACTCGTGAAATCATTTACGTGGGCGCTATACTCGGTTCGTCGAATTATATCGACTAATTTGATATTGCTCGTTTTTAATTTTCCATGTTGATCCTGAAAAATAACAACCTCGTCAGGATCTATTCCTGATATTGCTAAGAGATTATTAACGTCGTCCTTTGTTGCATACTTCGATAAATCAACATCGATGGGTCTTTTTTTTAACGTTCGCGATAGCAGAGTTCTTCCGTAGATGTCAACCATTATAATAGTGATTGATTTAATTTATCAGACGTGTACTCGTGGACAACTTTATGATATGGTTTAGATGATTTTGATAATTTATCAAGGACATTAATTGCTTCACGGCCACATATTGGCGGATCAGTTAGTGTCTGCGTCGGTAACGTCGAATACCAAATTGGAACATTTGATTGTCTCGCATAATTTAAAAATTCTCGTGGTGGCGCTAACCCGTACGAGTCAAAGTAAATAATTTCAAGTGGATTTATCGCGTAGGAAACACAGTGTGTGCCAATGCCAACACTGTCGTCGAGATTTATAATTCCGGTCTCGTTAGGGTTTGGTTGAGCTGGTAATTGATCTCGCATAAATACACAACTAAAGAACTTTATTTTTAGTTTTTTAGCGGCGGCAGATAAATCAAAATTCGACATCGGCGTTATTGTGGGAAATTTTTTGGATACCATGACGGCGGGGTTCCTGGTAGTCGAAGGCCTTTTCCGTACCAATATGGTGGTATTCCTGGCAATCTTAGGCCGCGTCCTTTTTTTTACCGTATTTTCCTCCTGATATTTTTTCTGCTATTTTACTACCGGCGTATCCAGCAGCACCTAACGCGGCCGCCTTCCCTATTAATGGGGCAGCTGCGGTTACTTTTGCGATTAATGCTGGTAATAAACCAAGAAGAGGGAAGAAACCACTTATTTTAATCATATCCTTGATTGAGCTCGGAGAAAGATCAATTTGAATTCCAGTATTCGCTGATTTAGCTTTAATGAAATTTGTATGTTGAGTTTTAGTTAACGCGACAGTTTATTTGGACCACCGCTGGCAATTTGATTGTGTTTTAAGGTTATTTTTGCCCCGCACATTTTTGTTGTGTTTGATTGGAGTTTTTTCACCTGACCAGGAGTCAGAGTCACACTAGCATGATCGTATGGCATTATAATTATATGATTGATTTAAATCAATCTCACATTTTTTCCACTGGAGCATCGATGACTCTCATTCGGCCGTTAATACCTTCGAGGATCATAGTTCGATCACTAAGTATGACTGCAACTGCCTTAAAACTAATAGCACCTGGATTAGCTACTCTGGCTTTGAAATGTATGTCAACGACAGATTGTCTTAATAAATCGAGATGTTCCAGTGAAAAATAATAAATCGGATACAAATTTGTAAAATCTAATTTTGATATTTGTAAACTAGTGTCAACATTTTGATCTCGCCCCATAAAACTTAACAACCGATGATATCCACGAGCCACCGAATTACCATCAAAATCTGGCGATATCTCCTCGGATGGTTCCTGTTGTCCATTTATCCTTAATGATATTTCGCTAGCATTAAAACTATCAAATATCATATGACTACGTTGTTGATGATATCTATTAGCCGCCTGAAAAGCAAAAAAGATATGTCTAGGTGCAGAAACACCTTGTTGTGATGCCATGTGCCAAGTAAAATTACCATTAATGGTACTAGTGGAACTATCAGTGGTTGTTGTTAGCCATGACATTACTGACTTACCGCCTTGATTCATGAATGAAAGTAATTTACTTTCTTCAGATAATGATGGAGTCATTGCTGGCATCCACAGGGTAAGTTTAGATAATTTTACTTTACCATTATTAGCAGCATCAGCATCACCAACAACACCCTCTCGCCAGATATTATCGTTGCTATTACCTTTTCGATAAAAAACAATTGTATGTTTGGCTCCAAAAATTACCTTCTTAAAATTTCTGCAAAATCCAAATATATGAGATAATGGAATTGCACATGAAAATCTTCTACGAGTACCTGATAACTTACTTTTACGTGTAGCAAATCCTAGATTAAAATTAGGATTGACATTTATAACTACTGGTTCTACAGCAGCGTCGGCGGCATTAGGAGCAACAGATATTTTTGGTTGTCTCCAATTATATTGTGTATTTTCAGCGTGATTAGTATTATCCTTGATAAACATCATACTTGGACCAGTTGATCTAGCAAAATCGTCTGAATATCTTGCTAGACCTATAATTGTCGTAGCAATATCAATATCATCGTTAATTGATTCAATTTCTTTTCCTTCTATCATGTATGTGGCGCTCTTAAATAACGCCATAATGCCATTGTTGACAAATCCAATCTTATAACCTGCTCCATATTCTTCATCGTTATTTTTTATAACTTCACCTACAACCTCGATAAACGCCTCACATGGCAGAAAATATCTGCTTGTATCATGAACCTGAACCTCAATTCGATTATCACTAATTGGTGTTACTGCGTCGTATGAGTAATACTGATAATCACGCACCGACTCATCTTTGTTTATTTGTTCGTCCATGTTAAAAGCATCATTGGATGTTCGTGCAAACATTTTATTATAAAGATTCTCTTCTAAAACGAAGACCACTTCCCGATATCATACTTGTATTTATTATTTGATCGGTTCCTTGATTTATCAACGCCAATTTTTGATTTGCTGCATCATTTATTACCTTACTAACATCGTTGGGCATCACAGAGGTGCTTGGCAATTTGATCGCAGCGACGGGTTGTTTTTTTCTGCGTATCAAATTTAGTATTCTGTCCTTGACGGGGCTAAAAGCTTTGCTAGCACTATCACCAGCAGCAGCGATAGCTTTATCGCGAACAAAGTTCATGGCTTTCATTGACATTTGTTTTGCAATATGTCCGGCTTTAGGAGCTATTCTAGTAATGAATCCTTTAACAACATCACCAAGTCCGTCTCCGTAGCTGACCGTGTACATGGGTAACCGCGCGTTTACTACTCGAACAGGCACAGGTTTACGATGATGTTTGTGAACGATCATTTTATTTAATTAATTAATTATTCAACAACTAGTCGCTGTAGTCGTCGATAATTTGATCGATGAGATTCCTGTAAATATTAACATCCATGATGCCGCCGTGAAATAATCTTCGACAGATATCAGTTGCTTCATTAATTATTTCTGACGAATTATTTCCAGCTCGTTTTCCTCCAATAAGAACCTCTAATCGTGATACATCATTAACGACGCTATCGGGACAAATAGAATTATAACCACTAATGGTAATACCAAGATTTTTTAGTAAATTCTTGAGATTCTTCTTCTATGGGTGATTGTCGAGGTAGTGGTCGCTGAAATTTTTTTCCCATTTTTGAGTATACATCACTAATACATTTTTTATGCTCCGGATCATTTTGATCAAATTTTCTTTTCGTAGAAGCAAGATACAATGAAGAAATCCATGTATTTTTGTCAATTTTTTTATTAGCATAATCTGGTTTTAAATATTTATCTTTTTGATCATAATCAAATGCAGCAATACGAATTAATTTTTCCCTATCCTTAAAGGTATCAAGAGCATCATCGGTAAACATCTTATCAGCTGTTGCAGGTTCAGGTGGAGGTTGTTGTTGCAAGGGTGGAGATTGTTGTTGCAAGGGTGGAGATTGTTGTTGCAAGGGTGGAGGAAGCTGATATAAGGGTTCTTCTTCCTCTTCTTGTGAAACTTTTTTATGTTTCTCTTTCATTCTTTGTTTTCTTTGTTCCACTCTTTCTTTTGATATTCTTTCCGCTAATTGTTGACCATATTCTTTCGCTAATTTCATTCCTCTATTAAATTCTTTGTAAATAGGATCACCAGGAATTAATCTGGGTATATTTCGTCTTAATTTATACAACCAATCACCCCAGGTTTTACGATTATTGACACTTTTTAAATACTCTGGTTTTAAAAAATTACCTCTCTCTGCGAAAGTTGTATGTGCAAATATAATAAAATCACGTAAGTCATCACCACCATATCCAACTGGAGTTTTCTGTATTATTTGTATACTATCCTCATTAAATTTTTCTTCCAGAGGAATATCTTCAAGTTCAGGTTGATCTTGATCTTGATCTTGATCTTGAGTTTGAACTTGAGGTTTAAATTTAGGTTGAGGTCTAGCTCGAGGTCGGCCTCGAGGTCGACGTGGAGGTAAAATTTGAGGCTGAGGTACAGGTTGAGGTCGAGTTTGTTCTTCAATTTATTTAACACTGGAAGGATACCTTTTTTTTCTCACATCGGGTCTTCAATATCTCCTAATAGAACTCGTTCAGTGGTTTTAGTTATTGGTTTAAATAATAACTCAGTTGACTCAGCAAATCCTTGTTTCACGTCTTCTACTGCTCGTAATTTTTTGTTTGACAGATTCTCTCACGCGAATATATTTCTTTATTGCTTCTAGTCGCTCTCGTGCTAATCTAGTAGTATATGATTTTCCGACGTCCATGATTATTAATATATCAATAATTTTAATTTATCATCATAAAATATTTACAGATCGGTCTTGACAAAATATTTTAGCGTTTTGTTTTATGTACAGCAGTAGGGAGGGCCAGTACCTAGTGGGTGTCTCAATGATGGCCGGAGCAAAAATAACGCTCCGTGGAAGCCTTTTATTTGATAAACGGAGGCTTCTAGGAAAGATTCTCTCGTAGGAGCCTTTATTCGGAGAAAAAAATCTTGGTCTGTTCGCCCTCCCTGCTGCTTTCGTAGTTAAAGATAATGTTAATGCTGTTAGTTTTTGTCTTCTTTGTCTCGATGGCTTATGAAAATAGCACGTTTCATAGTTGTAAACAACGTTAAAGTTCTGTCTTAACAATTTTAAAGTCATCATTTGATGCATTCAAGTGAAGGCTGGAATAATATTCATATGGATCTAAATTATAAACGTCGATAGGCGAGGAGTTTCTGCTTTGATTTCTAGCCTACTGAAGGCAAAAAGGTGAATGATGTTACACTTTTGTGTGAAAGTTTATGAAAGTCAGATACTTGGGTTCCCAGGAATTCTTGTCTTTACTAAGTTATACATTTTGTTTTCCAGAAGTTGCGATTGTCACGTGTGAAACTGGCACCAACACGATTATTTTCACCGAGTAACATAGACTACGTTTTATACTAGAAACCCATGAATGTGTTGCAGGATCTAAATTTCGTGGAGTTATTTCTGTAAAATCTCAGTTTCCATGGTGATGGAAGAAAGCGACTGTACCGTCATTTCAGCGATACATGTATAGGATTTGTAACTTTGCGATTCACGCGATATCAGCCACAGCAATAAGATAACTTTTCTTAAGAAATCATAATTCCTGGGTAAGAAAATGAAAAACTTCAATAGCATTGCTACACTTAAAATTAGATCAGCAAGTTGTTCCCAGCCACTTGTTTTTTCTCCTTATATAACTAGTGGGCAGTCCTGTCAGAAAATAAAAGAATGTGACCGATAATAGCTTTTATCTTCAACGCTTTAAATATACTATTTCATCCAAAGTAAATTCGGTGAGGCATATCTGGATTCAGAATAGTATTGATAATGTTTAAATCATATTCATCGGCAGCATACTTATGAAAGCATCAATAGTGGCAACTCACAATGATTCAGTGCACTTGTAGTCCTGCAATATATTTCAAGATTCTATTTTTATCCACAGAAGAAACACGTGAACAACTGAGCACAGCTAACATTGGACCAAATCACATGTCTATGTTCAAAAGATGAACAACAACACTCGTTGTGTGACGAGTACTACACGATTTCTCGCGGGATTTTAACTTTACTACTGTACCATGCATAATTAACACTCACACACAGTATTGTATTTTACCCCCATTGCTAACACCATGGCGGACGACGTATGCATCAGTAAATTTGATAAACTCTCCTGGATGAATGCAACATTACAAGGCAGGATAAAATGATACCGTCCATATAAGATATAGAAAAATGTCATCAACTGTTTATATGGGGGGATGAGGTTGAGTGTAGACTCCCGTGGTTTTCTTTTTACGTCAGTAGTGAAGACTAGTTTTTTAAAATACAATTTCAAGTTCGAAAATCTTATAGCAAAATTCGACCGGTTTGTCATTTTTCTTTTGCTGTTTAAACCAAATTGGATAAAAACGAAGGTTTGCTGCTGATATTTCCCGTGAAATGAAACGAGAGCTGATACAATATGTGTCAGTGTTGAGTTATTATATATACATGTCTGTTACCTTAAATATAGTCAAGATATCACAACCGAAAAACAACAAAAGAGTGGGGTCTGGGAATCAACACGATATTTATGTATACACATGTTATATTAATATATCATGTATATTCTAATTTGCACTGTTTGTTTGTGTTATGACTCAAATTTGCAGTAAATGTTGCAGCCGAATGTTACGATACTTTTTTGCTACAAAAATATATTACAGTGATATATTCTCTAGTTTATGTTGGTCGCGGGTTCGAACTCCGACAGAGTCATACCAGAGACTTATAAATATGGTACTAGAGCTGTCTCGCTAATCCCTGAGCATTAAGATGTTATTGTTAGGACTGGTCGGCCTGGTGTCAGGATAATATGACTGGATGGGACATGAGGCTACATGTCTACTTGATGATACCCCAGTGTTAGACATCTCTGTAAACTGCCACACTGCAGATATCGTAGCGATATGACTGAAAAGTGTTAAAACTACGTTAAAAATCCAAATCACACAGACACACACACTGTTAGTAATTTAAGTAACACTATAAAGTAAGATGCTACGTACAGGAAGACATAAACGCAGAGTTCTTTTAGCTTATGTGAGCAAATTCTTCCACGCTTTACGTCAGTAAGTTTAAAACATGTATTAGTGATGGGAAGGTCATTAATACTGAATTCAGGTAACGTGAGATGGCCGTTTCAGCTGTATATTTTTGGGCAAGGAATGCATTATACAACTATCTTGTGGTACCACAGCGTAAGTTGCGTCCATTTGATATAATCTATATCCTTTTATGGAGCAAGGGTGAACGGATTCCAAAGCTCAATCAATATATCTGTGTCCGCCCAAAGATGGTCTTACAGAGGCTCTTTTTAGTTTGCTGTGTGTGGAAATTCGCTTCGCTTACGCAAACATTCAATATAAATGTTGTTTCCGAGATCTTTTGCAACAAGAACGCTAGGAACTCCTTTCGCCTTTCTGGTGTTCTTGCTGGATCCACCGATGTAACTAAAAGTTCCTACCATGATACAGTATATTTTATGACCCAGTCTCGCGTATTCTTCAATTGCCTTGAAAGCACATTCGTCTTGAACTTGCCAATAACCTTTTAATGAAACTTGGTTCAGTCATGTTCACATTCACGCGCACGTGATCGGTTGTGATGTGTATTAAAAGCGACAAAGTAAAATTCAAAATGTTTGTACCATAATCTGGCATTAAAATCCGTTGTAGTTTCTCACTGATTCCGTGAAAATGCAAGGTTGTCAAGCAAATGTAGTGTGCTCAATACATGTATGCAACGTCTACATGGAAAATGTCTTCCATGGTGCTTATTGTGTAGGTCAATGATTCGTGGAAAATCCTATATCCACACATAATGATACCGCGCCTCTGAAGTATTCATTTCGCTTAATAATACCAAATCAATATTGTTCCGTTCGATCTCCAATGTGGATGGTCGAATTGGTTGCAGACCTTTATACCAAACAAACACATTGACGGTGATGTCAAACTTACTAATGCAGCAGACATTTAGTGTCAACAAAATTTTATTCATTTAGTTATTGTGTTGCATTCTCGAGGCTGAACTATATTGCAGCTTGCAGGCTGTCTCGCACACGTGATCACCCACCTGAAACATTAATGGTCAACATTTTTGCATTTACCAATGACCGCGGTGGCATGCACACTGGCGTTTTCATATAACTCGATCCGCGAAAAGGTTAGAATGGGGCATAATGAAGCTGAACTTACAAACACCTGGAAAGCATCCATCCTGAACCTCAACTGGAGTATTTTTCAAACTTCTCCAAAATCTTTTTGCCCGTCTTTTATCAAGTTCATCGTCAGTGTCTTTATGGTTCAAGATTACACAGACACCACTATAAAATCGTGGTTGAGATGTTAAAGAAGGCGTAAAGCCATCTTTTGTTACATGACCAGAGATGGTAAAATCGACGTCGAGAACATCGTCAACCTTGAATCCAGACGAGAGCACCCTCATGCACATGCTGTAAAGTTGATACAATTCCTGGACGCATATTTGATAAACTTTTTACAGCGTCTCCGTTTGGCTTAAATGTGCATACACGCTTGGGATAATTTCCCAATAATCTTGAAGATCACGAGCGCTCTTATACAACTTAAATTCTGGAACTTTTTGTTGACGAACATACTTACCTGTCTCAGAGGTTATAGTGGTTGCGATATGTCGGCTGTTTTGTTCATTTTCAATTAAACGTGCAATTTCTGCTCGTTTTGCCCGTGTGGGATTATTTGTCTCAGTCAGACGCGGTGCATCTTGCAAATATGTCAGATTTTCCTGCTTCTCTTGATCTTTATATATTATGACGCACGGATTATTTACGTTGTTGTACTGTTAACGTTGTCCTGACAATCTTCTCTGGTTCATCTGGGGGCAGTAGCTGCGATTCATTTACAGGTCCTAATAATTCAATTACTTATAGGTTACTGCATTTGTATGGGAAAATATGAACGAGTTTTTTTTTCTTCTTCTGAGTAATACTCCAAGACCTTGGGAATACAGCATTCGTCCGAAAAAAACGAGTTCATATTTTCCCATACAAATGCAGACACGTTTTATTATTCACCCGTTTTGTTTTTCTACATAAGGCTTAATAATAAAGATAATAAACCAAAACGAAACAAGCGTCTGAATTTTGCTTTATTTCAAAATAAATCCACAGCCATTGATTCATCAATACACTGTAACAGTATTAATGCACGCATAGCAACGACCAGCGACCTTTAAACTTCATCGCGAACTCGACATCAGTTTGAAAAATCTTGTTTTGGTCTAAATAAAATCGAAATCTAGAGTCATATTGTGAATGGTACGGAGAATGTGATTTCAGTTGGAAATGTCGAAATTACAGTACAATTTCGCGGTGCATATCAATTTTTGGAACGAAGGACTTGGGTCAAGTCATTCAGATTTGATGAACTAAGAAAGAACATTTGGAGGAAATTCAAGACGCATAAATGTAAGTATATTTATTGACATTCTTATAACCAGCTAAAGAAGACATATTCTCATGACATGAGCTTGCAGTTGGAGGGACTCTAGCTATGACCTGTATGGCTTCTATCACTAATCTAACATTGTATCAGAATAGTTAAACGAGGAAAAATGCAAAGCAGCTGCAGTGTAACAGTTCATTTAGCCAGCGGAAATAATACTTGTTTGTCGTCTTGGCTTATTGGCTCTGGGGCTCTTAGTTTCCTATCAAAACCTTCAGTTGCAATATCCCCGAATTTAGTGTTTGTATTGACTTGTAAAAGATAGGGGAGACAGGGGCTAGTTGATACCAATTTCACTTATATAAAAAATAATGTGAAACAAAGAATATTACAAGTTAAATTGACAACTGCATTTTTCAGTCTTATATGGGCATTATAATCTATAATAATATTTTCTCCAGTAAACAAATAAAGAAGAAATCTGGTGAAAAGTAACCCCCTCCGGTTCGTATCAACATGCCCCATGCTGGGGTAAGTTGATACAGTACATGGGGCAAGTTGAGACATCATTAGTCGCATTAACTACTGCAATTGAGCACCCTGTTACATAACTGAGATAGCTGAAAATCAAACCCATTCATGATTGATAGTCACCATGCCTTACAAGAAATGTTCAGCACTGGGCCTTACCAGTGCAAGAAACTGAAAAGTTATGAAAATCAGAAAAACGTGAATGAAATTTAAAAAAACATGTTTGTCACTGTCAGATCAGTTAGGTCTGCACTGTCACATGTCATCACTAGAGTCACAGTTCTGGCAGACAAAGCTCAAACTTCCATCAGTGCATGTTTCATTTGCCCACATCTCACAAACAATGCACTGAACCCAACGCTCTCGTGACTTGCTGTTGCTATATGGCTCAGTACAAATGAGGCAGAAATTTTCTGATTCAGAATCAGAACTAGCACTCTCACTCTGAAACAAAGGTCTACGACATCTCTTGCGAGACTGCTGTTTCATAACAGTCTGAGTTTTTTCTGTTTCTACTGCTGCTTTTTTACGCCTGTTTGCTGTCTTTTTGTCCTGGTTGTTATCTCGCTTCTGTTTGCCACCATCTTTCTTTGCTTGACTGTCGTTATTTCTCAGACATGTGCTTTGCTTGGACTTTTTAGTAAAACTTCTCGCTGCAGTGTCCTGCTCGATCAGTTGTTTTTCTGGAGTGTCAGTAAAAATTCGTGTTCTACCTCTTTTCTTAATTGTCCGTTTCTCACTCCGTGGCCCGGCTTTAGGCAGTGGACGAATCATATGCAAAGAACCTGGACTCGTAGACGCTGATGGTTCTGGATCATTAAGCCTACTAGTAGTCGCAGTAGGGATTACTGCAGCTGGTTCAGCAAATGATTCCATGTGGTCATTTGATACATGCAGCGTTGATGGTATTGATGTTCCCTCAACCGAACAGACCATTTCTGACGTTGACGAATGTGGTTCTTCTTCAGATTGTGCAGGTTGACCTAGGCCTACCACTTCTTGGCCTTCATCGGTGGAAGATTCAGCAGCTGACCGTCGAGCGGTAGAAATTGGTACCGACGCAGGTGATGATGATTCTTCAATCGGCAACATCAATCCTTCTGATACTTTGCTAGGATCTGGTCTATCCGTAACTGACGATGGCAAAAAAGCGTCGTCTGAAATTCTGTTTCGATTAAAGGGATAAATTCCTGTAACTTCAAATCCTGCCTGAATATGTGTTGGTGTCATGGCTGACTTGAATGCAGGAGCACATACAGCTGGAATGTCCAGTGCTTGCATGGGCCGTCCTGGATGGGCATTGCACCAGGTGTCACACTGTGCATTATAATAGCGTTTCAGTGGAAAATGAACCGTGCAGTCAAGAGGCTGAAGCCGGTGAGAACAATGAGGTGGGAAAGATAATAAGTGCACTCCATTGTCCTTTGCAAACTGGATGTTCTCAACGGAGATGTGAGATTCATGATTGTCTAATAATAGAAGAACTGGCTGGGTAACGGATGGTTTGGTATGTCTAACGAAATGCTGAAGAAAGAGAAGAAAGTTTTCTTTTGTCATCCAGCCAGATTTGTGACAGCTTCCAATGCACCCTGGTGGACCGCCATCAACAAGTCTCTCTTGGTACCTCACCCTTGGGAATATGAACATCGGAGGAATGGCATGGCCCAATGCATTTATTGTACAACACAGAGTTACAAGAGTCCCCCTTTCAGCACTTGTTACAGCTCCCACCTGTTTAACACCTTTTGGTGCTAAAATTTTGCCAGGATTTTGTGCTGTTGTGAGGCCTGTCTCATCAGCATTCCATATGGCCTGTGGATGAAAATGGAAACGCCTGTATAAGTTCTCCAGATTGTCATAAAACAAATTTACATTGTACGGTTAAAACTGGTGATACGACCGATGGAGGTGGCTTCCGGTTTACGCACTGACAGAACACTGCTGTGGCGGTTCATAAACCCTGAAAACCAATGATCACCTGCTGACACATTAGCTTTCCATTTGTTTGGAATCTCTTTGCTGAGGTGTACTGCTAATTCATAAGCCAGTTTTTCTGTTTCTTTTGGTGACAAGCCAGAAAACATCTTAGATGCATCAAGCAGATATGTTATAAACTCTTTTTCCTCAGCGTCGGAAAACAGTTGTCTTGGCCGAGCATAGCTGCACTTTATTTCACCCTCTCCAGAAGCTGCCAGTTCTTTTTTCTTCTAACACAAATAAATGGATATGAATATGAATGATTATGAATACGAATATGAACACGGTGGATTTCGAGTATGAATCTGAATCTGAATATGAAAATTAAATCACATCAAATTCATCAAACACGTTGAAGCACATTAAACATAGGCCTATTTCTATAAATTAATAAAATGCTTTAATGTACACATGTAGGCCCTGCAATAATGTACACATTTAAGCCTATGGGGCTAGTTGATACAGTATCAACTAGCCCCGGCACATGTGTATCAATTAGCCCCGATAGGTAGGCCATGCTAAATTTCTTTGTTACTTTACATGGAAGAGCAGGAACTGAACGACACTTTTCTGTTTCGCAAAATGCTAGCACGAAATCTTCAAAAAGTTTTCAACGCAACTCGCAAATTAAAACCATCCGATAACTCGAAGACCGACGAGGTTTACGGCTTGCCGGAAATGCAGCGTAGATATCTCGCGTGCATCTAAAAACAGATACAAGATAGAGCTTTCCTGAAAATAACTAAGTAAGTAATACCGCTTGTATCAACTTGCCCTAGTATCAACTAGCCCCGGCTTCCCCTACGTCTCTGATAGATATGCAATAGCCCATGGCCTCAATATGCTTTTCTATGCTATATTTATAGACCCCAGTGAGCACCAGTCATAGTCTAAAGTCTGAACCATTCCATTTGCGAAGTTACGAATATTTCTCCTAAATAACTGTTTAAATGATCAGAATGGTACTTTCAATTACTGCGTCTCTCACAATTGCTGTTGACATTAAGAATATTACGTTCATTATTTTGCTTGTTTCAAAGTTTCGATTGTGACTCAGTGGACTCGTCCACAGCGTTTACTTTATGATCTCTACTTTCAAATGGACGAAACAGTTTGTTTAGTTCATTCACAAACAAATCTAATCAACCAAAAGCAAAAGCGTCTAATAAAAATACTTGAGTGTACATGGTGTGTTTACAAAGTAGTTCCTAATACACGCTACGAATATTTGACGATGTGCACGATGTTACTCAGGAATAGATCCTCATGGTCGACAAAGCTGATTACGAGACTTTACTTACATGCCACATTTAAAGGTGTGGTCGGACGCCAGTACCAACATGCATTTACAAGTAAATGTTAATTACAGTATTCGTAAGGAAAACTTCTGTTGCATAGTTCACGTTATACAAGGCATACGCTTTTGCGTATTTTTATTTCCTGCTTTATATTCTGTGGTATGAACTGTACAATACTTTTCTCACCATACAAAAATGACTTTTAATCTAACACCAGGCTTTGCTACATAAACGGGATCATCTTCCCCATCATGACTAAACAGGTATGGCCCCAACTCAAATAAAAGTTTCCTTCAAACGTAAATCAGGTTGAGGTACCTCTAATCCGTTGGTGAGTTTGTATGCCATTGTTATATTATAATGCTAAAGGATTCTCTTTAGTTAATTTAACCTTGATGATCTTCATTGCTACTACATGTACTATATTCGCTAATTACATTATCATTAGAGTATTCACTACCCGCTAGTAGTGAAGGGGGTGGGGGGGGGGGGCTATATAGCGACAATGGGAAAATACATTACAGATCCCCCTTGGGCCTGTATAGCGACAAGATTTATAGCGACAATGGGAAAATACATTACAGACCCCCTTGGGCCTGTATAGCGACAAGATGTATTTGCGACAATGGGAAAATACATTACAGGTAAGTAGATGTCACATTACTGAAGATTGGTAGCAATGTAACAAAAGGGCTGACCTCAATCGGGACCAAAGAGCGGGAAAAAACCCTAGAACGTTTTGGCGGGACATAGACATAGATAACACATACAACAGACAACATCAAAACACAAACAACTCTACAACCGAAGAAAAAAAATTGGCAAAAAATCAAATCTTTTCGAGGCATATGAATGGCCCAGAAATGGGCCTTTGGGTTATTCTTCTATTTTCGCCAGTTCTTCCACCATTTCCTCACTTTCTCAATCATTCCTTTCTTCTTCTTTTCCTTCTCTGGCATCCAGTCAGGATGTCCCATAGATCTAAATTTCTTATGTAGCTTCATCCAGTTTTGATTTAGTCTGTCAGAGTCCTCTTTTTTCTTTCTGTTGTCTTTGTCTGTTCTTTCTTTAGCCCAGTTATCTTTAATCTTTTTCACCTCTTTTTCCAGCACCTTTCTCATCATTTCTTCTCCTTTCTTTAGCTGGTCCAGAACCCACTTCACAAATGACCACTCGGTCCAATGCAATGTATCTTCTAGAAAGCACCTAACTTTGATGACACCATCAAGTGCCTCCTTCAAGGTTTCCACTCTCACAAATGGAGGTTGAATGAAACCTCTTAACTTTTCTAATTCCTCATCTATCATACCTTGTACCAGATCCCTGGCTACTTTCAGGCTAGTCACAAAGTCTAGACTACCTGGATACTTCCATTCCTTCTCAAGCCTTTCCACCACATCCATGATCCAGTACCAACAGTCTTTCAATTTGTTGAACAACTCTATCTTCGTTTATCCAATGTTGGATGGCGCGAACGACGAACGCTTTGACTTTATATCTGTCAAGCACGGACGTGAAGGAAAACATCCCTTACACTCACTTCACATATCATCTACTATCCATACCCAAGAAGGAAAAAACTAAAACCCCAAATATACTGTCAAAAGCCCCAATATCTACTATCCACACAGGGGAAGGAGAAAAAAAAAAGAACGAAATATGCTATCCACACAGAGGGAAGAGGAGAAAAACAGAAACCACAAATATACTATCCACACAGGGAAGGAGAAAAAAACAAACCCAAAAATACTATCCACACATGAGAAGAAGAAAAAAACCCAAAATATACTATCCACACACGAGGAGAAAAAACAAACCCAAACCATACTGTCAAAAACCACAATATATACTATCCACACAAACGTGCGCGAACGCTTATAAACCCAAAAAAATCTACTATCCACACAAACGTATGTGCACTTATGCAAACACACACTCTACTATCCACACAAACGTACGCGAGCTCACACACACACACACACACACACACACACACACACACACGCACGCACAATAATATCAGTAAAGGAGTCAGTGCTTATAATCACATTATTCCAGACTCATACCAATTGGCAACTTGAATAGTCTCTTTTCTAGTTTTCTAGAGATTTGGGTAGCCCTCAGAAGGGCTGGTTTTTTTTTTTTGGTTTCTTTTTTGTTGAACTCCAAATACACCTTTCTTAATGCTGACACCTCCCAGGCCTGGTACCACAAACACAACGCCGACTCCAGTCGTTGTCCCAATCCACAGCTATGGTTAGGAGCGCAGACAGGGCTTGAGTGGCTTCACTATCCTCCTCCTCTGTTTGAGGGATAGTGAAGACTTGTTCCCTTCTCCTATGCCACACTCATGGATGCTGTGGCCTTCTTATTTCATTTTCCCAGTTTTCCGTCTGGGGGATAACGGCTCTCGGTATTGGTGGTAGTGGCTGTTGTAGCTGTGGCCGTGGCTGTAGCTGACGTGGTAGTGCTGATATTGCCTGTGGAGGTGTACTGTCCGTTGGCTTCATCTCACACACAGGTCTCAGCATCAGGTGAGGCAGGATTCTTCTCTTCCTTTCCTCTTCTTTTTTCTTTTTCTCCTCTTCCTCCTTCTCTATTCTTTCACTTTCTTCTCTGACCTTCATGGCTAGCTCGTCCAGGATGCGTCTAGCATATTCCAGATGCATCTGGAGTTCCAGAAGCTTGGTTAGTCTGCTGCTCATTCTTCACATTTGATGAATCAATAATGGGTAGCCAGACTGACGAGCGCTCCCTTTATATGAGTCAAGCACGAACGTGAAAGAAAAAACCACCGACATCAAAACGTACAAGGTCCATATCATTACCATAAAAACATGAAATGCGCGGACCTGGGAGAAACACTTTTTTTACTTACAATCACTAACTACAAACACAACCACATACAGATTAATATTTGACAAGCTACGGAAACGAAGTGCTTATAGACACACGTCTAACAAAGTCAAACGAAGTTCTTATAGACACACTTCTATTTTTTAACTTACTAACATACCATTGGCAATTGAATTAGTATCTCTTTTCTAGAGTATTGGGTAGCCCTGAAAAGGGCTGTTATTTTTTGGACAGGGAGTTATATTGTCAAAGATTGCGAAACTGTCTGGGAGCAGACTTTCCCAAAGGATAGGGTCTGCTTCTTCGGAAAGAGAAGAAGAACTCTATTGTGTCTACACGACAGTCAAGAAAACTTCTGTCTGGTTCCTGCTGTTGCTGCTGCTGCTCTCTCTGTTTCTGAAGTCTATACTTCTCCGTCCATTCTTTATTTTCTTTCATGACTTCCTCTCTGAAGAGCTCTTCTATCATGTCTTCAGTCACTTTCAACATTCTGACATGCTCTGTCTCTTTGCCTGACACGATCTAAATTCGCGTAATCTTCGTTCAGCTTGGCTAGTCTTGAGTACATCTTCAGAGGAGGATGAGTCAACAATGTATGGTTAGACTGGAGACTGCCCCGCTTTATATGGTTCAAGCGCAGACGCGATAGAAAACATCCCTACAACGTTTGGAGTCGGAACGCTAGGATAGTTTGATTTGAGGGAGAGGGATAGAGAGAAGTCAAAGAGCATGGTTCATCATAAAAATGGAAAACAAACGACAGACGCCTTTTTTCAAAACACAACATTTTTAATCAAATAATTAACATCGAACAATTAAAAATTAAATTATTTTCAAACAAATAAGCAAGTATTTTTCAAATAACAAACTATTTTTGACAAGGTTGACAACGTTGTGAGTCAAGCTAGACTTCCACTGATGGAAGTCATTGAGCCATTGATGTACACTACGTTTCCTAGATAAAGACAAAAGATATCCATAATGGTCACAAAACCATCGACATACTTTGTCATCATTTCTAGAAGAGTGACGATCAAAATAAGTCACTAAATGTTCTAAAGACTATCCAAGACTGCGTTGATGAAAAAAATAGCAATATTGTCCTCACACCATGGAATATGTGCCTTGTAATTTCACATTATTGAATCGTGTTGTCAGGGCATTTCTTCTCATGAAATCGATGATGTCGTCTTCCAAAGGTGGTAATCCATACGAATCAAAATACTCCACACAACCTTCTTTAGTAAAGTAGACGGCTACCCAGTGTGTTCCTGGGAGATGACTGTCGTCCGTGTTGATGACATAAGCTTGATGGTCTTGAGGTTTGCAATGAGGCAGTTCATCTTTAGCACACATGACAGGATTCCAAAAAGCAGTGTACGAACTGTGGTTTAAAATGTAAGAAAGTTCCCAGGTATCCATTTTTTGTGGGTTTTTGTTTTTCTTTCCCATAGGTAATGACAAGTTTTCAATTCAATCCTGACGTTTTGTTTGAAAACGTCTGACAAGTAACCGTTTCTTCGTTTCGTCTCCGCACTCTGAGCCTAGAGAGGTTCGATGTGATGGTCCTCCAGAATCATCAATGGAGGAGAGGAATGTTCATGCAAGTCTTTATACCACTGATGCAACACGGCTTCTTCGGAGATGAGACTCCAAGCTTTGTCCAGATGCTCGTCCATTTTTTCTTCTTGACTCAGCATCAGGCAATTATCGTGTTGAATTTGACTGGGATGATCGTTTTGACATCCATAGCAATTTTTCATGATCAATTCCGTAATTTATTCTGTCAGGTGTTTGGCAAAACAGGGGACTAAATGTTGTTCTTGTTCTGGCCATCTGGACTTCATCACTATGTACTTTTCGTCTTTGTCTTGGGGTTCTGCTTCCACGCTATCCTCCCATACAATTTCCATAGATTCTCCACTATTCAAAGAAGGATTACAGACTTCCATAGTTTCTAATAGTCTAGAATGACTTCTCTCAAACTGTTGATTTCTATGGTATTATCAAATTCGGCATACAGGATGACGTTCATTGTTTCGTCTCGGATTTTAGTTTGATTAAACTTAAGTTTCACTCGAATCTCGCCGGATTTTATACGATGGAAATGTCCCTCGCCGCTGCCATGGTCTGGAGTGAAATAAAAAAAAACACAAAGCATAGCATCCTGCATAATTGTCGTACGTAATACCGTGACTGGTGTTAGTCCCTAACTGTCCGATAGCTTCGTACAGGGACAAGGACGATCTCAAGTTAGGTTCGAAAGGTCTGGTACACAGGGTTTTGCCATCGCGACTGACTTCGATCTTGGTCACGTAGTAATGCTGAAAAGTTGAAACGATTTACACTGAAGACTCCGTTGAAGGCTGAATTGCTCACCATACCAACGATTAAAGGTTTGGGTAACTGTCCTTGGAACTGATGATCTTCGACCATGGAATGCTGATTCCGGGGAATGGTGAAAGTTTTCACTTCCACGCGGCGTATCCGATACTTGGCGGTCGTTCTGCTCAAAGTGTGGCTGATGTCGTTTCCCGCTTTAGGTAACACTTCCACGCGTCGTACGTAGAGTAGGGCTTCTTGGATGATGGTTTTGTAATCGGCAACATTAGCTATCAAATGTAAAGCGGTACTGCTTCGATTCAATCTCAGGCGGACAGGACCCCGTTCAGCAAATACTTCTCTTGCAACCACATGTCCAAATGCAAGCGACCCATCAGTTCTAAATTTTTGTTGGGTCCTTTGATTTTGTTTTGTCATTCTATAAATCCCATATTTTTGGGATATTTGCTGGTTGGATCCATTTCGGTTTCGTCAAAACTGTATGCCGTGTCAGGTTTCCATACCATGCACGCATCCAGATGGGTGTTCTTGGCTTCTTTTCCGTACGTCAAGAGATTTTCCAGGTACGCTTGGTAAGGGTAAGTGTCCATGCTGCTACTGACCAGTTTTTTTATTCAAGTATAAATCCACTCCACTGAACAAGGAATGCATGAAATTGTTGACGGGGGCTACTTTAAATTCGTCCATCGATGTGTCGATCACTTTCACTTTCAAGTACAAGTAACTGCTATTCAGATCAATGTAATCTTCGGGCTGTCCTTTGATTTCAAACTCGTTGGGAGCTGAATCCGTCAAAGAGGAGATGGGATGAAATTCTACCCATTTGGACTCTTGCATCATCATCACAGTGGGTGGCATAGCAAATAGATATAGATCCGACTTGGAACAGGCACAACACTCGGTGCATCATTTTTTGTCTCTATGATTTAATAATCAAAAACGTCTAAGTCTAGAACGATTGTTATTTTCTTAGTCTTTCTAGCTTTATGAGTATGAAGGGTTCTGAAGGGGTGTTTCCTTCGTCGTTTCTTTCTGCCTTGTCCTTGCTGTGGTGTCAGTGAAGCAGGAATGCCTGACCCGGCAGCGTCCAGGGCATTTATAGGTGTTTCTCGTCGGTCCAAAATGTTTTTGCCCGTTTGTAGCAAGACATTTTTCCCTGCTCTCAATAAAGCTTCTTACCGGTTTTGTTTGTCGATGATGACATTTTGGAGAAATTCTTTGCCTTGCGTCAAAGCGGCATCTTTCAAAAGCGTGCAGTCTCCGTACCACCATCGGTTTCAAAACAGGAGCTAACTACGGAAAGGCCGGATTTCAGCATATCTCATAAACCATGTCCTCGCTGTCGAGCGACGCCTCGGTACACTGAATACATGACTTACGAGTCTTTAGAAAATCGTTTTCGAAAATGGAGTTTCACCGTGACTTTCCCTTTGGTGAATAGAATATCTAATCCCAAAGCTCCTTTTATAGCAATGTTGACAGTGTCGAAATACAACTTACTGACGGGCAAATAGTGAGGATGTACAAATTCACGGTGAACGTGATAGGAGTCTCCACCTTCCTCGTCAGCATTTGTGGCAGAATTCACTTTGAAAGGAATGACACGTAGTAACGGCACGGAGGTGTGTCTCACCCCGTTGTACTCAACTCCTTTGGAGTATACAAACATCAAATTGAGTCCTTGGTTCAGTTCTACCGGGGAATGAAAATATTTTGCAAAATCCAGGTTGCCGGTAATGGTTGGTATGGGTTTACCCATCAGTATGTTCATGTATCCACCCAAAATGTCATACAACTCACGACAAAATCTAATACATGTCACATTGTCATCCGGAAATTTCTTCAGTAGGCGACGAGCCACTTTATGGTCCTAAGTGGTGACACTTATTTGGTTTTTGTCCAAAACAATTTACCAAGCAGTGCATTGAATCTGTTAGCAATTGCGTTCACCAAAATTTGACCGCTAAAATAATTGCCTGCAGGAATATGCAACCCATAGGCGTACCATTTAATTAGTACATTCGGTGGTATTGGCTTAACGTCAGCTACAGTTACAAAAGGTTTGTGAGTGTTCAAGTATTCTAGCACTTGGTCGTCATAAACTTCGACCGGAAAACTGTTTTGATTTTCAGTGATGTTTTGATTGTGTAGGGTAAATGATTTCCACTACATCCCCTTCTCAATGGGCTTCGTGATCTAATTGGATGGCCTGATGTAATTTGGCCGTGTAAAAGTATTGTGGGGAAACACCTCCATGGAACTGTCACTGGGTTGCGTCAAGTAAAATTGATTGTTGTTTTTCATAATTCCAGAGTTCTGCTGCCTGAGGGGTCACTGGAAGTCAGAAGAGTGTCTTAAAGAGGATTATATTGGTGGTTGTTGTTGTTGGGACGGTGACTGACGTTGGGCACAAGGCTCCCGTTGTTCCCGTTCGAGAAGTATTTCAGAGAAGGTTTGGGAAAAAGGTAACCGATGCAACTGCTCAGTAAAATGGTCCACAACTGTTTGTCTCCTTGTTGCAAACTCAGATTGGCAATGGCAGCACCGATGACAGAATACACCACAAAGATTTGGCAGAAAAAGACGATTTGCGTTTTAGGTACTCGTTCTCCACACAACACCCACAATGGATGCTTTTGTAGATCTTGCAGAGAAGAACTGGGTGAAGGAGTGGTCGCAGTAGCTGAGTGTGTGTGAAAGGGCATGATGGTCACTTCTTTTTATAGTCGATGACTTGCGAAGCGTCGATCCAAGAATCAAAACTGGGAGGATATGCTTTCCAACGCACTTTGAGTTCTTTGACACGTCATTTTCCCACTTTACGGGTTCTTCGTTCGAGAATGCTTTCCATGTCGTACACTTCGTCTTCTTTTTTGGTTACCCGTTGTAACTCGGGAAAGTAAAACGTTTCTTTTAACATTTCCATGTTCATGTCTTCCAATTTATAGACGGCAGAATGACGTCCATGCACTCGTCCAGTGACACGAAACAATTCAGTGGTCCAGTTGGGAAAGTAACTTTTGTCGAAAGTGCGTTTGGTTTTGCCAATGCGCACCCAATCTCCTGCTGACAACACTCCACTTTTCTTGGAGACAGCCACCGTCGGTGACGTACCAAACAGACGCATGAAAACGGTCACTTCGTTGTCGGGAGTCATTTCTTGGGGTGGGGGGCAAGACCGATGCTTCGATGATAAGATTGGTTGTACGCTTGGACCAAGTGCGGTAAGACGCCGATGTACTTGAGAGTGCGGAGATGCGTAAAATATTTGCACATGCGTTCTTTCAAGGTGCGTTGAAAACGTTCCACGATGCTGGCCTTGGTTTCGGGATTCTCGGTGGTGAAAAAATGAATGCCACGTTTCTTTAATTCTTTTCGGAAAGCTTGGTTTAGAAATTCGGTGCCTTTGTTGGTTTGCCATCGAAGAGGGTGCGACCACTTTGTTTCAACACCAGTTGGAGGTCTCGCACTAATTCACTGCTCGATTTGTAAGCGAATGACACGACCCAGGGAAATTTGTAAAAGACGTCGATCACACAAAACAAATATTTGCAGCCACCTTTGTAGGTGGCCAAATGAGAGACATCGACTAAATCGGCTTGCCATTGATGTCGATGCCCTCCAATCGGGTGCGACTTCTGGAAAATTTTCGTCGAATGGGTTTGTGTAAAGTGTACATAGCTTGTTCTTGTAACCATCGTTGCACTTGAGGTAAACGGAGACCTTTCAGTCGAGTTTTGGCAGCACGACACAATTTCTGAACTCCTCCGTAACCTGCAGGATGGGATGGGTCGTAGCAAAAGCCAGTTTTCGTCCTTTCATTCGATTTCACTGAACACGTCTGAGATCTTTGGACTCTGGAGGTCCCTTTTATCTTCTTGGTCCCTTTTTATCTTCCTGCCATGAGTCCTCTCAGCATTGTTCCCAACACTCCTTTCAGCAAGGGTCCTAACAACAGGGGCAAAATTCCTCCGCGTTGTACCAACATCTTCTTCTTTTGACGAATCTTTATTTTCTTTTGAACCATTTGGCGAAGAACGTGACGATGCCTGTCTATGCATTTTTCTGGTGTTTAGACAAAGGTATCGTGCCTTTCCAGACGTTCAAGCAACATTCGCACACGGTATCGATGACCTCTTTGGAAGCTGTTTGAATGAGTTTTTTTCGCATGGGTGGAGAAGCTTTGGACAGAACGGACAACATGTCCCCATGTTTGACTAAACGAGGAGGCAAGTCCTTTCCTTTTCTTTCCTTTTTGACTTTTTTGGGAGTGGCTTTTTTCTTGTGAAGAACTTTGGGGGCATTAGTATCCCATTTTATGAGGGAGCGAATAATGACACCTCCATGAGAACCGCTACATCCAGGTGTCAAAATGATTTGATTTTGTGTCTGAATGTCGATGCGGAGATCGGCCAGTTGTGTCAAGGCTACTTTGTTTCTCTCAAAAAAGCGTTTGGTTTGATGAGAAATGTAAATGATACCTTGCGGTAATTGATGTGCTGTCACTGTAAACCATCGTAAGACTTCTCTGAGACTGGCTTATAAGACACAAGCACGTGTTTGTGGATTTTTTTCGCGACTGATGCCGGACAAGGCACGAATCAATTTGACGGGAAGATGAGACTGCAGGGTCATCATACTGACGCTGTGTGAGACAGATCCAAAGTGTCCGAGGTTTTTGTAGATTGTTTTTGTTAAGTCGACGACGAGGACGTGTGCAAGACAGGTCCTCCGTCTTGGCACCACTGGTGAAACAGATGGGTACGAAATCGCAAATAATCAGGGGTGGCGGGTTTTAAATCCACGAATAAACAGGCGTGTGGGGTTTGAGTGGCATCGTCGTAAGCATGAGTCATCCAAGCCGTTCCTAACTGTTTGGCTAAGACTTGCACTTGCGATCTATCTCTTGGGCTTTTAAAGAAGACCACGGAATGAGCATTGAGACTGATGGTGCGATGGGCTTTACTTTGTTGAAACAAATTTTGAGTAATGTAAATGACACTGGCATTACGATGATGTCCTTTGCGCGTAAACCACATTTTAATATCTTCTTCGTTTTCACCTAACATGTCGTTGAAAATGACCAAATGGGTTTGACTGGGATCAGACACGATTCCGTCGTCTTCGCTAGGAATGCCTTCCACAAACGCGATGGAATCACCTTGACTTTCTCGCAAGAGGCTGTACGCCGATTGCGTTTCTTTGTAACACCGCAAGATCCGTTGAGGTGGACGATCCATCAAATGATGTTTATGTTCGATCAAACGTTTGACAAATTCGGTTTTGCCTGAACCACTACGACCAGCAGTTAGCACGTTAAAGGGATGGTGAAGAAACAAGGCCTCCCAACTGGCACGATCTAAGTGTTCGTCGATGACTTTGAAAGTGGAGGAAGAGGGAGCAGAGATGGTAGAGGCAGTCATAGTGCAAGGAATGTCACTTTTGACACGAAAACAGAGTTTTTTTCAGGACAGGTTTATTTTTTTAAATGCAACAACACGAAAGACAAAAAAATATAAAAGCCAAGTGGTTAAGTACAGGAACAAAAACACATCAAAACGATCAAAGTGGAATATAAACAAGTCACTGTAGAACACCTTTTTGGTAACCAAGGTGTCCTAGGGACAGTGTGTAATGTTCTTAGAGTCTCTATATCGGGTACAGTGACACAGATGTCCTCCCGGAATGATCTTTTCGGAATGTCCATGACAGTCCTGTCCTGAAGGGAGTGGTTGTCCTTGGCGACGTCACTAACACGGGTTTAAAAGTTACTTTTTTCACTGGACGTTTGAAGTGAGGATCATATCTCTTGGGCATACTTGGCCATTTCTTTGGTCCAAACCTCGAAATCCCAATTTTTCAGTCACGTACATCTGTCCAGTGAAGGTGTAGGTCACAAGTAACACACACATTGTCATACACATCTTCAGTACCTAAAAGTTGACGAATCTTTTTTCCCGCAGAGTCCGAAAAGTATCCAGATGAAAACGCAATGCTTTGAGCAAACTGAGTTCTCGTGCTCATTAAAAGGGAGCAATTTCAATGTTTTACTTGGTGGTAAGTACTGTTCGTAAAGAGTCCAAAATAAATCGGCTGGTAAACGAAATCCCAGAAAGGAAGTCACACACACACACACACACACACACACACACGTCAACCCCAATTCAATGGACACAGTTCTTGTAATAAGTGTTGGTAATCCTCCACTGTCTTAATAGTGTCATTGATTTCCTTCCATGGAATTTGTTGTATCACGAGTGATAAAGGTTGTGACATGGTAGCCCGTTTTTATACCCTCTTTTCGGAGGTAATACGTGTACTTTTTGCACAAAACTGATCGTACTCCAGTAGCGAAACCAAATTGTTTAGTCACTAGTTCACACACCAACATTGCACAGAATTTTCCTCTAAAGACAAAATTTGATAACGTAAAATATTTTTGTAATCCACTAACTCTTCCTCTTGTACTCGTTGTAGTATGGCCAACATGTAACAAGTAGGATGAGTAGACACCAAAATCTTCTGGTCCTCGTCCAATTGAACAATATCTGACCATTGGAACGTTTTCAAATGAATCAGTCTTCTTACAGCATTCAGGTACCAGTGGTTTAAACATCGGTGACGTAACGGATGTAATTGTTCTTTGCGTTTCACTTGTATTTTGACCAGCTCTCGGTAAATGCGTTCTGTCAACTCCACAGGCAAACCACGAATGTTCTCTTCTAAAGTATCCATGATCATGTCAGTCAGTATTATTTAATTTAGAATCTTCTCCTTGAGCGAAGTAATGAACATAGTGAGTAATTTCGGACCACTGCTATTCAGGGTAACGGTCAAGAATGTCAATACAATTTTCTGATGTAAACAGTCTAAAGCGGAATAATCGGAAGAAAGCAGACTTGATCCAGATAAATCTGATGCGTTTGTTGACTTGTTTCACTGTCCTCTTGTGAATTCCTCGACACAGAAGTTCTACAATCATCAATTGAGAGTTTGCTCTGGCAAGTCCCTGCCAAACTTCCTTGTAGATCTTCTCTTGCAATTCGTCTGGTAATCCTTGAATATTATTTTTAATCGGGTTTAAATACTTGTCTAGGTGTTGTCCAACGTTTTACTCCTAGCCAATCTGGTTTCTTAAACGACATGGCATGCCACTTCAATGACTAGGTCCCACTAAAGGTAGGTAGTGACAATCCGGAGACCATCGAGCATGTTCCAGGTAAGCTGAATCCTTCTGCTCCAACTTGTGAAGCACTTGACTTTATTCCCTGTGCCCAAGCAGATAAATCCGGCTCTGGCTAATTCTTCGGGGGTAGGTCCTCCCAGATAGTTAGGCCATTTTCCATGGAATGTTTGGAATCGACTTTCAAAGTCACAGTATTCAGGCAAACGCACAGGGAACGAATATTCGTCTCTCACAGGTTCATTTCGATGAGGGAAAGGTGAGATACGCAGGAGTTTACCCAGTTTTGGATGACATCCTTAGGGTGGTAGCTGCATGGTGTCACGTGGAGAATGGCATGCGCCATGAAAACCAGTAAAGAGTTTACGATAACGAGTGGTATCGCTTTCGCATCCGTCAGGTTTGACACGTACAGCATCCCTTTCCATGGTAGGTATTGTAGTAGTAGTCATAGCAAAGTTCCCACGATGTGGTACTGCATAACTGAGGTCACAACGTACAGCATCGCTCTCATCGCAAGGCACAGCATCGCACTCCCCTTGAGAATCCCCAAACTTGAATGATGTCTGTTTAAAAGGATTCATCTTTCTCGCTTGGTCTTGGTAGTGACAATGATCTATCGGTAATCGACGTTGTCCCTTTTTAAATGCTGGCCAATATCGACATGTCCGTACGGCAAAGTGAAGTGGTTGGGAAGCCGAACTCTCTTCGGGTACACGATCTGATAGACTTTTTCCAAAGGCCAACTGACAATTTGGTGTGTGGGTGGACTTACAATCTTGTGCGGTTCGTAGGTGGTCACTTTAAAGTTTCCATGCTGTCCAGACTGCAAAGCTTCTTTCTGCGCACCAAAGTTCACCGCTCGACTGGTGCAATGATTGAGAGTCCATCATTTCACTTTACACTCCGTGTGCACTTCTCCTTGTGGGTCTCGGTATTCGTAGCCGTAATTTTTATGACCGCCACTAGCAAAACTTAGAATCTTGTCGTCGGTGTGTTAGTCGGTCCAGGCTCCTAAACGGTCTCCTTCGATGTCAGGGTGACGTTGACCCAGGCGATCGATGTAGATGCAACTGTCCTTGTCAAAGTACAGGACGCGATCACCTTACAGTTCTAAAGCTTCGTACAATTCAAGCGAGCTTGGGCTGTCACGTATGCTGCAATGAAGACATTTCCAAATTCGTCGGCTTCTACAAAGTCCAATTCTTCATCGTAATTGACTAAGACCAAATCATCACGAACGACGTCCACGTATTTCATGTATTTGGTTTTGTCGTGAATCATCTGGAAGTAGCGGGAAGGTTCTATCAAATACTCTGTTCCGTATAGCATCTCAAAAGAAATTGCCTATCGTATCCCGAGAAATTGTGAGTCATTACCGTGGCATGGCGATGACAATCTCCGTAACGTTCCGTGTCCTCTTGGCTCCACGTCTCGTCGATTGGGGTCTAAGATCCAATGGGTGAAATCGGCTAGCGCTTTCACTCCCCGAAAGATTTTTTTCACGTCCTCCAGAAATCTTGCTGCAGTGAGGGCAATGACTAAATATAGGCTCTTGGGTGCACTTCTCGCACGCTCGATGAGCCACGCAGAAATTAGGAATGTGAATGCCGGTCTCTTGCATGCATTCGAAATCGAAAAAGATGAAATTGCCTTTCTTCTGGTCAAATTCCTCCTCTTGTTTGGAATGGTATTTTTGAATGTAGCATTTGTGTTCCAAGTCCACCATTTGGTGACAAACGTGACATAGTTTCTTTCCTGAACATACGTGTGCCTTGGCATTGTTGGTACGTATGACTTGTCCACAAGTAGGGCACACTCTCAGGAGTTGACAAGCACTTTTCTGCTGTGAACCTTGCGTCTTTAGATGTTGGCAATAGGCAGGGCTAACAAAAGTGCGCTGACAAGCAGGGCAATGCACTCGTTCTTGTCCTTCGTCCAGACAGGGTTGAGAGGCCAAATATCCTGAGCATTTCGATCCACAATGCTTGTGTTGCTCTCGATTGTTATAGCCATAGTCACATTTCTCACAGTAATAAATGTATCCCACGAATGCGGTGATACTGGTGATGACATCGAAATGTTCATCGTGATGATAGACGTGAGTGTATTTTCCGCCTTTGAAATCTTTGCCTCGAAATAACAGAGGTCCGCGCACTTCTTGATGGTGTACTTTCAATGTGTAGCGTGGAGACAGGACGTCTTGCAATTTTTGTATTTCAGGAATGCCACAAGGTGTGTCTTTGGACAGGCCAGCTTGCTGTAACAGGAGTTCTGCTTCTCTTCGTTGTTTGGCTCGGTTCTATTTTTGAATTGTTTTCCAGGCTCTTTTCCATTCTAACGTGTCGTTCTTGTCGGCATACGTTCGTCCAACCATGATGGCACGGCCTAAATACATCTGGTCTTGAGGATTATTAATTTGAACAAAGCTACACTTGATGCTAAGAAGGTTGTCCACCAGGAACACCTTTCTGCGTTGTCCGGTCCCGGGGGGAAGAGAAACGTGGGTCATGAACAGTGTGGCTTTTCCATCGGTGATGTGAAACTTGTAGTTGGATTGTTGCACGTGTTGAATCTTGTCGATTACTTTGGAAGGTGACAGTTCTGGCGGATTGCTAAACTCAATCCAAACGGGGGACTTCAAAATGTCGTGATGAATGGAAAGTCTCAAGCGATCGTCATTTTTGGCTTGATATTGCCGTTTCAGTGTGGTTAGCAAAGAATTCCACACCTTGATGATGAACCCTTCTGCTTTCTCCAGCGGTACGTGGGTCTTGAAATCATTAAACTTTACTGTGTACGTGTAATCCGTGGTTCTAAATTTTCTAGTGGAGCGCTTTTCCGTTTCTCGAATGTGGTAGTACTTTTCAGGGTTTACTAATGGTGGTGAACTTTGGTTGGGTGTAGAATCTTTGGGTCTGGATTCTGGCTCACTCATGTCATCTTCAAAATCACTGGTTTGAATTTGTGCCAAAACTTCAGCTACTGTACGAGGCGACAAATCACGTTTCTGCCTCTTACTTTCTTCTCCTTTCTCGCCGACATGATGTGATCGTTTCATCTTGACTGAAAAAGTCAAATGACTACATTTTAAACGCCATGGGTCCCTTTATATCATGTCAGACCAGTGTATATATAAAGTGTTAGTGTCTTTCCTTCCAGTATTCATTTCACTCTCAAACCGACCAGAACGATGGAAGAGCCCACACAGATCGAACTTCTGATCAGAGTTTTGCGAGGTGTCATACGAAAGTTTTTTTTCAGACAAGCCGACGGACCACTCCCCCTCACTTCGAGATAAAAGTCAAGATACTTTCTATATATGTGAAAAGAAAGGACATTGGTCTTCAGAGTGTCCAGACGTTCAAAAAGGCAAAACAGGTGTCAGAAGAGACGAAAGTCAAAGATACCTGTTATCATTGTCAAGAAAAAGACATTGGTCTTCAGACTGCCCTAAGAAACAACAGGAGCAAGAGGAATAGAGAGGTTATAAACAGGAAGAAGTGGTACCCTCCGCAAAGGATGAACCCTGACACGTTCAGAAAGATAAAATAGAGAAGAAAAGAAGAAGAGGAGAAAGTGAGGAAGAAGAGGACAAAGCTGTGAAAGTGAAGAAATTGAAAAAGCAGAGACAGTGAACAAAAGACACAGAAGAAGTCTATGACCTTTTTAAAGTGTTGTGTTGTGATATTGAATTGTAAAATTTGTACCAGAATAGACCAGACAGAAAACGTAAGTGTCTCTTGGTTTTGATGTTTTAGAATAATAACCTGCACTCACGCACTCACACACACACACACACACACACACACACACACACACACACACACACACACACACACACACACACACACACACACACACACACACGTACATCATGGGAATAAAAGGGATTTTGAGTTTTAATTGATTTTGGCAATTGAAATAATATCTCTTTTCGAGAGAAGTGGGTAACCCTGAAAAGGACCGTTGGGTATTTGTTTAAAAAAACAACTCAGGAACGTGACGTAATCAGTTTTATCTGCCTTAAGCCTTTTCCACGGCCAAGGCCTACTTCTTTAGTGGCTCCTGTCGATGATGATTTGGTAGAAATCACTAGGGGTGGTATCGCAGGCGTAGTAACAGGGTTGGGTTGTTTGGCTCGGGAAGGTCTTTTTCTCTTGGGTCGCATTAAAGAAGTCTGATACATTTGTTTCAGACTCCTTAACTCTGCCAAAATGTCTAAGAGTACCGTCACCGTTTGACTTTCACTGTCCTCCTTCTCTCCTAGACCTTGTTTCTTCTCTGCTTCTTCTTCTTCGTGTCGTTTCCTTCTTCTTGCCTCTTCTTCTTGTTGTTGCTGTTGAAGGAGAAAAGCTTGTTCTGCTTCTTTCTGCTGTAGTACAAATTTCTCCAATTATTCTTTCTGTCTCTGTTTAAAATCCTCGACGTGTGGTAAAGAAGGAGAAGGAGAAGGTGGCGAAGGTATTGGTACCGGAACAAATGTTTGCGAAGAAGAAAGAAAATCGACTAAATCCCAATTAAAATCGACCTCTTCTGGAAGTAGGCCTGTGTTGACTTTGGTAGCCGCTACTATGACATCGCTTCTCGTCTCCACGACTGGTGCACCCCAATTCATCGTCTTCTTAGTTTCCGTCATGTTTGATAACCCTGTTGAATGGATTGACTGCGCACAGACGCTAGCGCATCTATATAGGGAATGTGAAGTCACAGTCAGCTCTCTTCGGATTGGAAGACAGACTCCCCACTGTGACTGAATTTTGTAACACGTGTTAGGATTGGTGAATAAACTCAATCCGTTTCGATCCGCTCTTCCGCTATAAATAACCCCGTTCAGTTCATTCCCTTCACCTGTTCTCGTCACAAGATGTGGACAAACGTAGAATCATCTACTCTCGTATCGTCAATGCTGTTCCGCATGGACTTACCCATGTATGTCAGATCATCATGGAGAATTATCCGGATCACCGATACCAGCGTTTGGAATAGAAGAATTTATGTGGAGAGACAAGGCTGTTTGAAGAGAGTTCTCATCTACGGACCAGAAGTCAGAAGAAGTTTGAGGAAGAGAAGAAGACCTATGCGATGCCCTTTATATTAACGGAATGATGTTAACATAAACCCAAAGGCCCTTTTCAGGGCCACTCATATGCCTCGAAAAGATTTGCTTTTTAGCCTAAATTTTTTTTTAGTCGGTTGTATAGTTGTTTGTGTTTGTACGTTGTCTGTTGTATTGTTATCTATGTCTCTGTCCCGCCAAAACGTTCTAGGGTTATTTCCCGCTTTCTGGTCCCGATTGAGGTCGGCCCCTTGCTACATTGTTACCAATCTTCAGTACTGTGACGTCACCTTACCTGTAATGTATTTTCCCATTATCGCTATATATCTTGTCGCTATATAGGGGCAAGGGGGGTCTGTAATGTATTTTCCCATTGTCGCTATAAATCTTGTCGCTATACAAGCCCAAGGGGGGTCTGTAATGTAATTTTCCATTGTTGCTATATCGTCCCCCTTCACTACTCCCGCTTCATTATCTCACTAGATGGCCTAGTCAACGTCAACGACTTTATTTTTTTTTCAGCAGAAGAGTATATGATGACTTTTCACGTGTCATCCTCATAACATTGGCAAAGTCTAAGTCATTGTGCTTCTAAGTCGATTAATTTATCAAGAGCTCTGAATATTAGGTAGCAGTAGATAGTTTTGTTAATTGGTCTCTGTCAATTTTTTTTTAACTTAAGGCTATGGTGTTACTTTTGCAGATACTGTTGTTTAGTAATTAAAGATATAGATATATTTGTGATTTAGGTGTTTTGTGCTTGTGTTATTCTTGAAAACAAGTCGAGGCATGTACACCTCCTATAGTTATTTTTCATAATGTAGACAATGAAATACCCATAGCCGGCTAGAATGAAGGGCTAGCCACCCATAGCAGCAAATATGTGGGTTCAAGACAAGTAGAATATCTCAAAAACAGCTAGGATGGCAACTATTTACAACTACATCAAGGTGTTTAGTACACAATGTTATTCAGAATTATCACTTAGGAAATGGGTTTATGTTTGCACTGTGGGCATCACTTGGTGTCAAAAATAACCTGATACGAAAGATGCTGGTAGAAAATTTGGGGTTTGAATGTATAAACTTCTTTTGCTATGAACTGTTATAGACTTCTCTGGTTAAGTGAATAATATTCTAATGTTTTGTTTTAATATAGCTATTCTAAAATATGGAACTTTTTTTAACCTCACTTGTGTATTTTATTTTTGTTGATTTTTTTTACCTTAGCCACGTGGATGCGGCATTAAATTTTGTGTATAAAAACTGCCCCTTGCACCATTCATGACATTCTTCCATATGAAACTGTGACCAATGTGATCAAGCAGCAGAGGAGGGGAGCAGACCACTTAAGGGAAGGGTCACCCTTGTTACACAAAAAAAATAGTGACCCTTCATAGAGGTCAAATACCATGTCTACGATTATTGTTTGTCCCCAAAATAATTGTAGACGAGCCTCCTCTGCTGCTATGTTATTCTGAATAATCTTGGGAATCTTCATCTGAATCCTGGGATTTTGTTTTATGTTTCAAGTAATATTCAAGTTCTGATGGTGGTTTTTCTATTTTTGGATTTATGTTTTTTCTTTTTCTGTAATATATCATCAAACTTCTGTATCGATGTCCACCGCAATTTTTGCAAATCTGATATAATCCTCTAACGCCGTTGTTACATCCAACACATCTACGTGGACCAGCATGAGGGTTTTTCTTTACAAGATAATTATGTTTTTTGCAATATTCTCCACGACATTTTTTATCACATTTGTTAGTGGTTCCTTGACGCAGCCACGCACAATTGTTCATTATATTAATGGTATCAGTTTAATTTTATCATCACCCCCGTTATCCAAATATTTTATCAAGTCCAATACGATATCTTGTTCTAGGATCGTGCAAATTTATTGTTATAAACCCGTGCGGAGTAGTTTGCGCTCGTGAAAAGAAGTTTCTGAATTTGATTATATCCATGTCACCGCTGCACCAGGTTTGATGAATATTTCGCAACGTGTGTGTGTCTACGCCATTAAACACAACTAAAATGTTACAGTTATCTCTGATCACTTTTGGTATTTGTGTGTATCGTTGAGTAACATAAATAACATCGGTATTTTTATGTCTACCACGGGAAAAAATCCTAGCTGGATTTGACTGTTTATCTAGCATCACATCATCATACACAACTAAATTATTAATAAATCCGTTTAAAACATCAACGGACGGTGCTTCATCAATATCTGTTATAAACTCTATAACATCATTATTTTCGTCCAGTAATCGCGCGTTTTCGTTAAAATCTTTAAGTACTTCATAACATCGTTGATCATCAGCGGATGGTGCTACCAAATACAACTTATCCCATTTCAACCATCTCATTATCAGATTAAGTAATAATTGCGTCTTACCTGATCCAGATGGTCCCATGATAATCATTATGATGGAATTCGGTAGTGCAGGATGGTGTTTAACTGGCTCTCGCTGCCGAGTTGCTGAGAAATCAATTATATCCATATATATCATAACATGAATTTATATTGTTTACGCTGTAAAGTTAAAACTCCAACCACTGATTTAGCTACGGTTATAACAAAAAATAAAAAATAGCGTATGGTGGAAAATGTTCTGTATGCGGTAGAAAGAAATTTTCGTTTTTACCTAATAGGCGCGGTGGTGATATTGCTAATTTGATGTCAAAGTTTCCAGGTTCTCCATGGGCTAAATACAGCGGAGAAAAACATCTACCAGGATATAATTATTGCGGTCCTGGTACTCGACTCGATATCAGGCTTGATAATCAGGATCAACCAAAACCAGGCGAGGAACCAATAAACGCCATTGATCGAGCTTGTCATGTTCATGATGTAGCTTATAAGAGTAAAAATCTACAAGATAGGCATATTGCAGATGTGAAATTAGTTCATTCATTAAATTCCATAAAAAATAAAAATATCAGAGAATCATTAGCTAATTGGTTAGTAAGATCCGCGATGAAAAGTAAATTAGCGCTAGGGGCTGGTAATATATAATGGAATCGATTTATTATTCACCAATTGGATACTGGAAGGGTAGATCAGCAATTAGTAAACTCGCTGATGCAGCAGCGGTTAAACATTCTGCCGCTAGCGCGTGGTTGTCCAGGCAGGCAATATGGCAAATTTATCTACCACGTCCTAAACAAATTCAGTACGCGTATTTTAGTGTCAGTGTTCCTAATGAAGTTCATCAAGCTGATATTTTATTTTTACCATATGATACTGTACGTGGAAAAACGTACAAATACGCGCTAACTGTCATTGACGTTGCAAGTAGATATAAAGAAGCAGAACCGTTAACGACTAAAACAGCCGCTGAAGTAGCCGACGCATTTAAACGAATTTATCAACGAGGACCCGGACCACAAGGTGGTCTGCGATGGCCACAGCTGCTACAGGTTGATCCTGGCAAGGAATTTCTTGGTCCAGTATCATCGTTGATGAAACAACATAATACCAAAATACGACGAGGGCATACTGCAATTCATCGTGATCAGGCAATTGTTGAGCGATTTAATCGAACACTCGCTGAGCGGTTATTTGGATATCAATACGCGAAGGAATTGATTCAGGATAAAAGATCTCGTGAATGGGTGGCAAGATTACCAAGCGTGATAGCTGCATTAAATAATGAGATTACACGAACAACCAACATGAAACCCATTAATGCAATTACAAAAAAAAATATACCAACACAACGAAAAGATATTGAAAAACAAAAAATATTGGGTGATGTTACAGTTAAATATTTATATGAGCCCGGCGAACTTGAAGGCGGTAAAAAAAGAGCGACCGATCCTATTTGGAGTGTTACCACGCATAAAATATCCACCGTGACAAGATCGCCAGGTAGACCCGCAGTCTACAGACTAGATTCGGCTGCTCCTCAACGCGGATTTGTGCGTGAACAATTACAAGTGATCCCTACGGATACACAATTACCACCAAAATCACTTAACTAGCACCCAAGGCGCTGGCGCCTCTACGTCGATTACATTCAAGACAGGTCAACATGATATTTTCTCGTGTATGACCAAGATTGTTATTTTTTCTATCTACGGTAAATTGTCTTGGATCATTTTTCAGATACCGCCATAACATTATACAATTACAACTTGCACAATGATTATTCTGTTGTTGTTTAAGCGCATTAATAAAATCAACATCAAGATCAAAATTGCGTTTATTTTTTTTATCACACTGTTTATAACCGGATAATTTTTTTCTTATTATATCACCGTCAACATCATCATTGATCACTGACGAGTCCATGACGATTCGTCTCAATTGAGATATTTTTCTAACTCGAGACACTGCGAGATAAACCAAGTTCGACCATTCGATGTGATCATCAACGATCCAAACAACTGTATCAGTAATAGTTAATCCCTGAGATGAATGAATCGTCATCGCGTATCCGAGCGTCCACGGGGATTTATCAGCACGTAGAGCATCTTCAACAACATCAACGTCGACGGCAACAATATCATTCAATACAAGATTCTGTTTCCTCTTTGACTCTCCTGGTATATCAACGTCGATATTTTGCCGTCGCGTATCTGCTGGTCGATAACATAGTGGAAATGACAATGTTGGAAACTTTTCTCGTTGTAACTGAAACAACTCCCGCTGAAGTGTATCACGAACTATCTTTCTACTTGCAACTATCAAATCGTTTGGTCGCCACGTTTGCATAAAGTCTTTCATGGGTGTTTCTGAAATTATCTCGCGCATTATTTCACACTGTATTTTATTCGGTTGTAGTCTGATTAATTTTTTAAATTCCTTTAATGCTGCATCAAGTGCTCTATGATCATCAGTTATTTCTTCGTAATAATCGACAAAGTTCTTTAGCCAATCATGTGGAGATGGTCCAGCTACAGGTGGTGGTTGACCGTGATCGCCGCACATCATCACAGCAGTATTTCTTGTTAATAACCAATCAAGAAATGTTTTTAATGTTTCTTGCGGTACAGTGCATATTTCATCCCATATTATAATCCTTGGAATGTATTTCTCTCCCATCATTGAAGATGTCCATGTATCACCCTTCCATCGAAAAAAGCTGTGATAAGTACAAGAATTAACACCGCGTTGTTTCATCTCTCGCGCGAGTCTATGTGTGGGTGTTAGCACGATCATATCCGAGTTCTGAAATAGTTCGATAGCTCGAGTGGTTTTACCACTGCCGCCAGGTCCATTTAGATAAACCGTTTTGTGTCTAGTTATTGGATCGTATACCGATGGTAACAACGAAGTTGTCAACGTTTGATATTTCTTACAGTAAATATCTTTAACCGCAACATCAGCGGATTCGGAATAATCGAGCATATATTCATTTTTTATTCTCCACGAACCCCACGATGCATAAGTGCCTATGTTTAATTTTTCTAACAGCATTGAATGTTTTTTGCTTATATAAAACGAATCGGTAGCAACTCTGACGGCGTGCGTAGAAACCTTATTTATCATCGATAATAGATTTATTGAAACATACGCGAGCATCGATGATCTTAAATGAGTATACTGAGGTGACTCACCGTCCATGTAGTTCACAATGGTACCTAGTTTATTTCCATTTGACAAGAAAGCTGTTTCTCGACTTACAAACGTGTTCTTGTTCGTTGTATCAGCGATTATAAAATCTAACTCAGTGTCGTCCATGATCAATCTTGTACAATGTTGTCTGTGATCATATGCTGCTCCCTGGGTAAATTTGCCAATTATTTTTCTACCAAGATCCTTCGAATCGGTTTCATCCGAATGTGGTAACCAAACTTCGGTTTGTTTTCGATATGATATAATTGCTTCGCTGATCGTCAGCGATATTAACATCGTGCAATCAAGCATATACCGTAATAGTACTATTGGTGTCCACATTTTTTCTGAAAAATGTTTTCCAAACCAAACATGACAAATTGCATGGAGTCCTTTAGACATTTCGAATGACTCGATACGAGCAAATCCAGTCAGATCAAAATCCGGTAATGGTCCATTTATCGATACTCGCGTCATTTCGTGCGTGGGATGACCGAATCGCTCAAAATACACAGAACAATCTCCGTATCCAAGAAAACTTCCCGGATAACACGCAACCATATCAACTGAAATAACATCTCTATGATCGTATTTAGTATTCCATAGTCCGCCGTGTCCATATTCGACACAACTGGATACTATGTCATTGAGAAAATCAAACCGAGTTGGTTTCCACGAATTTTTCTTTCTAGCAAAATGAGCCGCAACGGACGGAACAGTAAAGCAGTTGGTCAATAATTCGTCAGTGTCATCAGTGTATTGCAGTGCAAGATTTTTCATTTTCTCGTGAAGATGATTTGTTCGATAAATAACACCATTTGGCCTCACAAACTGATCAAATTGATTATTTTCTTCCACGCAAGAATGAAATAACCATACTGACACAGGATCGTTTTTACTTATTTCGTTAATAAAATCAAACATGTCTCCGGGATAACATTTAACAGTTCGATCTCGTGGAAATATTGTTACTGCGTTAGTCCACGCGTGTGAGTTATGATCAATAATTTCGATCGAAGCTCCTTTTGATCTATATTTTGATTCATACAAAATTTCTCCAGTTATCGTCGCTACGGTTATTGGAAATTTTAATCTTTTTCCTAACTCAGCGACATCTTTCATAGACGCACCAGTATCTTTAACCATTTCTCCCCATGTGTTTATTATTTTACATCTCTTATCCGTTAGACCGTTTCCACGAGTCAAAACGGTAAAATGTTCTGTTACTCGTTCAGCTACACAATTTATTTTTGAAAATTTCATCGGCGCTAGTTTATCAACGCTAGGTTTTTCATTTATCACATAGATTCCATAAATAACCGCGGTCACAGGATATGCTCGTTCATAATACGGTTTGTCAATACCTGTCAATAGACCTGGTTTGGAATCTTTACTTAGTACGATAGTTTTTTTATTGCCATGGACAGGATCATATTTGTCACGGATAATCCAATCATTTGTTTCTGTCAACACGACGAATTTTATTTTGAAAAGATACTTGCGATTACCTTGATGAATATCAAAGAGGTAGTTAATGATAATTGCTGCTCGTTTGTCGTTCATCATAGCGTTAATGGCGCCGTTGCGTATAATCTTGAACGTTGACCAGACATGAGATGCACCATCTGTGTGAAATTCTTTCTTGGCGTCGTGAATTTTATTAATCAAACTTTTATTTTTCGGATCAACCAGATCTCGTACTGGTAAGTCAGAAGATATTCTGTCGAGGTTAAATTTATCCACGCTCCAGGGCTTTATTCGGGATAATCTATCGAATTCGTTCATACTATATTTCAGACAAGTATTTAAATTAAAATATTATGTATACAATGTCTCAATGCAGTTGGCTCATGGTGGGTTCATTGACTCGTTGTAATAAATCCTGTAAAAGGGAGTTCTGCGGACAACACATGCAGTGCGTTAACCGTGGAAGCTTAGGACCAATACCATGTCTGCGATGTGGTACTGGAGTGCGAGGAAAAACAAAATTATGTGGAAAGTGCGGGGGGAAACGGTTCAGAGAACTTAAAAGATATTATGACAAAAAAAATAATAATAGTGAAAATGCTATAAAATCCGTGGAGGATTATCTAACAAAGTTTTCAGACAAACAATAATTTAAACAAATAATATTATCATATATGGAGCAAAATATATTTATCCCACATCCTGTCGTGACAAACTACGAATCAAATATTAATGGTATCAGCAGACACTGCAGGTTAAAAAAACCAGTTGGTCATGTCATTAATTCTGGTTATCTAGCGTTCACATACGAGGGAGGAAAGAAACATTATCTGTGTCATAGATTTACCTATGAGTGTCATAACGGATTGATCAATGACGGTCTTGTTATTGATCATCTTGACGGGGATCCTCAGAACAACTCCTTATCCAACCTTTGTGTTGTCACGCAAAGCGTGAACTCTGCGCGTGGTAATACTGGAAGATGTAAGACAGTTTCTAGAAGGGTGATCAAGGCTACAAACACAGAAACTGGCGAAGAAATTATATTTCGTTCGATGCATTCAGCTGCGAAATATTTTGATATTACCCCGCATTCAGTACAAAAAGTAGCAGAAAATATATATAAAACCGCTTTCTCGAAAAAATATAAGCAAAAAATTATCTTCCGATATCAATAATTATCATTACCACCTCGAATTAATTTTTTTAATTTATGTCACAGATTTCCCCCATACACTACTTATTTTTGACTCATGAAAGGGAGGTAATTTTATGGTCATAATTATTTCGGTTTCTAACTTACAAAAATATGCAGTTCGTGTATTTTTCTGTTCTATTCGTGAAACATTTAGAACAACACAGCATATACATTACATCCAAACTACAGAAAACCGACATTTATATGCCAGCTTACTGAATGTAGAATCCAGCGTCTAGTATGTATCGATCGTGGCGGGTTAACAGTACAGGGATCCTGCATGTATTTACTCAATTACAGAAATACATGTATATAGTGTTTGGAATTAAAAATCAATTGCATTTTCCTTGTTCAGAGCAAAATATATTTGTATACGTATGTGTGTGCGTATGTGTGATTATGTATTTGTGTGCGTATGTGTGGTTACCTTTTTTTATCGAGTAATATTAACAACTAAATACTCCCTTGACCACGATACAGATTTACGAGTGGGAAATCTCGTAATATATATTTCTCCATAGAACAGACATAGAGAGGATTGAAAATCTCGTATAGTCATAGGAAGAATGAAAACATCTAACAGTTATATTATAGGAAGAATGAAAACATCTAACAGTTATATTATAGGAAGAATGAAAACATCTAACAGTTAGATGGCGTAGTATAGTAAATAATCCAGCTTTTATAAATCTAACTTGTTTGGTGAAAACGTATTTCTTGAATTCAGAATTGCTGTAGCTATATATTAACTTCCGAAACATATGTTTGTAATAAGATTTGATAGCTCAATCCGTGTCGAATTGGACTGTGACGCTCGCGGTCCAGGATCGAATCCCATGACTGACAATTGGTCGGTGGTTACGCATATTAGCGATTTTTATAATTAATTGGGGCACCGCCAGCCTCTCTCCGCTCTCAAAACCATCCAAACCACGTATCACCGGTGGTTGATACATGTTTTGTACCACCCACGGGTTGATTATTGGGGTAGGTGGTTCTGTTGAGCGGAGAAAATGGCCTCGTTCATTTCATTCATTTCATTTTATATATTTCATTCATTCATTACATTATATATATTTCATTCATTCATTACATCTCATTACATATTTACTGAACCTGCTAAAAGACTCGAATAGAGGTTCATTCATAATATATGTTTGTGCCGTCCCCCTTCTTGGGCCTCTAGACCGTTGTTTGACGGGTTAGAAGCTCTCGTAGAAGGAATATTTCATGTGCCTGGTGAACTTGATAGAATGCGATGGCAATCTATGAGTTCTTGGCTGTACTGTCTTTCATTATATGTTTGTACTGTCCTTGAAACATCCCGACGAACTCGCTAAAGACTCGATAGGGGTTCTAGGGATATTTTTTTTTATTTTAAAGATTTATATATTATATAATGAACCATGAAAATATCGAAGACATTATTTCTGCCATCAAAAAACTAGAGGAAAACAGAATTAATATATCTGATGAACTAAATCCTGAAAAAATAATATCTGATTTTGAAACGTTAGAAGAGCTTAAGAATGAAAATAAGTACGTTCTATCATCTCAATATAAGTTCATAAAGCGGATTCAGGCAGCTATGTTTCAGTCGCTAGCTACCGTAGAAGATAATCAGGTGAAGGAGTTCGTTCCTCTCTCTGCCGCAGTGGAAAAAATTAGATCGCTGTTATCCCACGAGTACGAGGAAAAGAAAACAATTAGTACTCGCATAAGACTATTAAGAAAAATTATGTTAGCGAATAACCCCGTCCAAAGTAGTAATTTTGAAGATGACTGAGATCTTTAATGGGTTAGTTGGTACTTAGATTTATTATTTTATTTCTGAATTATTATTTTATTTATTCTGAATTATTATTTCATTTATTCTGAATTATTATTTTATTTATTCTGAATTATTATTTATTTCTGAAATTGATGGGTTGGTTGGTACTCTGAATCATGCAAACCAATCAATTTTGTAATTTTGATGGGTTAGTTGGCAGTCAGATTTATTATTTATTTTTTTTTCTGAATTATTTTATTTTTTCTGAATTATTTTATTTTTTCTGAATTATTTTATTTATTTATTCTGAATTATTTTATTTATTTATTCTGAATTATTTTATTTATTCTGAATTATTATTTATTTCTGAAATTGATGGGTTAGTCGGTACTCAGATTTATGTAAAATGATCAAATTTTCAGAAAAAAAATAAAATATTTCAACATTTGTCAGTGAAAATTGATGAATTTTCCATTATCATTCGGGTCAAACCTCAAGCGGTTCTCTAATTGATTTATCGATAAATCGTCAAAAATCAGTAAAATTAGCTCAAAAAATGAGATTTTTCAAGCGATTTTTGTTAATTTTTCTGGTAGTTTTCGAAAAAAATGAGGGTTTTTGACGATTTATCGATAAATCAATTAGAGAACCGCTTGAGGTTTGACCTGACGAAAAACTGTAATTTGACAAATTTTTCCTGACAAATCGACTAAAACAACGAAATTTGTTGACTTTTCACTGAAATTCAGAAAATAAAATATTTCTGATGAAATAAAATAAAATATTTCTGATGAAATAAAATAAAATATTTCTTAATCCACTCCTTATTTTATTCATTCTGGAATAGTTGATCGACTTTAATGCAGGAATGTGCCTGATCTATCTCTCTCGACGGAGTTCATTGTGTTAATAAGAAATCCTCGTTTCCGTGGCTAAATTGTTCTATGTTTTGTGAAAACGCGCGTTTTCAAGTGTATAAAAACCCTCACGTGCTGGATCTTTCTACGACTTTACATACAGATTTATTACAAGCTCTTCTCCACGTAGGTCAATTAAGCGATTAAGGTGGTCCGTGAGTTTGAAATTTATTCGTGACAAATACTGATTATGTGTGCGTAGATAGACAGGATTGGTTGGTACTTGCACGATCAAATCGCCAGGGGGAACTTGTGGTGTGAACGTGTATAGGATGTATCCTTGTTGAGCCTGATTTGATTTTCCAAGATCTATTTGATAACTGCCTTCGATTACGTCACAAACTAGATTAACCGCGATCGTCGATGTTATATTAACGATTCCCGGAGATATGTGCCTACCGCCGCCGAGTGGATCATTATCATATCTAAGAACAGTTGCTGGTGGTGTTATTTTTGTCCACACAGCTAGTATTTCAGAAAAGTTTTTCGCGACAAGATCATTGAGTGATCTTATCAATTCGCCAGTTTCAAATCCTGGTAGTATAAAATTTAATAAATCTGCTTCAGTTATTTTATAATGATCAATGTATGCTTGTTTGATACTTTTTCTTCCTGAATCTATATAATTATTAGCATTTATTACCTCAATAATGGTCTGATTAAAATATTTAAGATCTAATACAATTTGATTTAAATGTTGCATCGTTGCAATGATCTGATGTCTTAGATGGTCATTAGGATATTCCAGGATATAGTTTTTAAACAACTGTGCTAGTGTCGTTAATGTAGTTGTGTATTCAGTTCTAATTTCGCTAGCCCTTGATCTGAAATTTCTTTCATAAACAATATTAGTTGATGTTTTTGCATCAAAATCAATGATAGAAAACGGTGTCATAGGATAATATTTTCCATCATTAATAATACGAAAATCCCTACCAGTCCATGGATACAAATTTCGGTATTCTGGAGTTGTTATAAACCCGGCACTGCCAGCGATAAAATCAATTAATTTTGGTTCTGGTGGTCCTTCATGCACTGGCACAATATCAGGCCATCCTAGCACGGATCTTATCGTGGACTGATAAATATCAACGGCATAATCAGGCGAGTTTATTTCAATCGTCGAGGACAGCGTCGGCTCATGAACATTAATTGATATTTTTGCTTCTTTTCCTGTTATTGATTTTATTCTACGAGCAAATTCATCATTGATTTGCTCGACCTCATAACTACCAGTTGGTATTCCAACAACAACCCAGTCAGGTGTTCCATCGGGTTTGTTTTTATCAGCAAATACAAGCGAATTATTTGCTGGTGTACCATTAAATGATCTCGATCTGATGTTTGGCCAGCTGTAATATACTCGTAATTGTGCTAGTGCAATTTCATTCGCGCGAATTGCTGTTGGAAAATTGATGTTAAATTCAGGATTAATCGAACTTAGCGAGAACATCGTGGTCTTGTGCGGGGTTGTGTTCGTCACGATCTGCTGCAGTAATTCCGTCATTATTGATACTCGTACCTTTAATACCAGCGCAATTGTATACGCTGATCATCATTGAAAACTCAAAATCGGATATAATTCCATCATTGAGACTCGCTGATAACAACGAGGATAACCTCGTGTATGCGACAGTTGCTATGTGTAATTTTATCTTGTAATCGGATAATTTTTCGTTCGTGCAAGTACATATTTTTTTTGCAACGATATTAAGCACACCTGCAATTGTCGTAGTTGCACAAACACAAATAGTCACAGCTACTGGTGCCATCATTGTTACCGCGGATAATATTATTCCGCTTCCGGCAACAACAGCGGATACCGAATAAACAACAACGTCGATGATAACTAATCGTCGTTGATACTTTTTTATTTTTACTGTATATTGTTCGACTCGATCTTTCAACGCTGCCTGCCATTCACGCGCTTGATTGTACCTAAATCCTTGAACGTTGATAGCACTCATTATATTTTATGCCGTAACCAATTGAGGTGTTCCAGCTACAAATTCCAAACACCACCAGAAGGATGTTGCGGTTAATTTCTTATCAGCTGCTTCCAGAATAAATATTTCTTCGGTTCCGCTATTTAATATAACAGATACAACCCCGGAAAACCTGTCGGTGGAATGACGCCATGGAAACGTTGTAAATATTTCAAATTTTGCAGCACTAAACACAGACAGCCTGTACACGCCAGTGACTGTTGCAGTATATTTGATAGCATTATTTTGCTGCGACCATGTTGCAAATCCCGATGATACCGTGCATACGATGTTGGTAATATGCCCGGAAGTTATTCCGGCTGGGATTTTAATCAGACTGGTTTTATTAATGATTTCAGGAATTTCCGCTACGATGTCTTGCTGTGTTCGTTTGATCGTGTCTAGGTTAGTTTTGATATCAACGAGATTTATGTCAACGGCGCGCGGAGTACCGAAGAATTTATCTATGGATTCGTCGGTTTTTTGAAAATTTCTTCGAAATCTTCCAAAAGCGCCTACGTGAACATCATACTCGGCTCTCAGCGTGGATAATTTACCATCTACGGTGTCAACATAATTTTTCGTTGCAGCATCTTCACCGGATGTTGGATCTCCTAAAACTACTATTTTATTTCCGTTCATGCTAAGTTCACCTGTCATTGTGTCACCGGTATTTTTTACGCGATTAGCAGCAGCTGCCGTAATTTGATTTCTGATGGTTGTAAACGATATACTTGAATCCCTGATTCTGCCGCTGTCAGTAAACACGGGTATATTATCCGTAACTGTACCAAGTACTCGTCGAATTATATCATTCCATTTGATATTGCTGCTTTTTAGTTTACCATGTCGATCCTGAAAAATAACAACCTCATCTGGGTCAACTCCAGCCAGGTTCATAATATCAGCGAGGTCATCCTTAGTCGCGTACTTCGATAGATCAACGTCGCCGGGCTTTTTCTTAACGCGTGAGGAAGATCTTCCGTAAATATCAACCATTATAATAAGACCTGTTGTTTAAAACGAATCGGTTGCTTGTATAATCATGCACGACTTTATGTGGCGGCCTGGATGATTTTGATATAGCGTCGAGTACATTAATTACTTCACGGCCGCATATTGGCGGATCTGTCATTGTTTGTGTGGGTAGCGTTGAATACCAAACTTTGGTTGTTGCGTGAAGTGGTGCAACATACTTGATAAATTCAACAGGCGGAGCTAACCCGTATGAATCAAAATAAACGATTCCACGTGGATCAACCGCGTATGATACCCAATGAGTACCAGGTCCGGAACGTTCGTCGAGATTAATAATACCTGTTTCGAGTTTGTTTGGTTGTTTTGGTAATTGATCTCGCATGAAAACACCTCTAAAGGCAGATATTTTTAATCGTTTAGCGGCATCAAGTAAATCAAAATTTGATGCTGGAACGTCTAACGTGGAAGCCTTAGACCTCTTCCCCAACGAGATCCTGGCAATCTTAAGCCGCGTCCCTTTTTTTTGTATCCTTGCCCTGTTGCTTTCTTTAGAGCCATTCCAGCAGCTGTTCCAACAGCACCTAACGCGGCTGCCTTTGCTACGGCTGGCGCGGCAGCAGCTATTAACGCTGGAATAGCCCCGAGAAGTGGAAATATACCACCGGTTTTAATTGAGTCTTTAACCGCACCCGCAGAGAGATTGAGTTTGACGCCTGTTTTTGATTGTTTAGCGTCGTTGAAATGTTTAAGCTGGCGTTCCGATAATGATAGTTTATTTTGACCACCCGTGATCTGATCTCGCTTTAGTGATATTTTCATTCCGCAGTTTTTTGCTGAATTTGATTGAAGGTTTTTAATCTGACCGTGAGTCAGACTGACACTAACGTGTTGATATGGCATTTTATGATAATACTCGTGTTTTTAAATAACACGATTAAAGATTTTCCACTGGTGCATCAACGACTCTCATTCGACCACTACCACCTTCAAGTAACATGGCTTTATCGCTAAGTATAACCGCGATTGCTCTATAATTAACATTACCTGTATCTAATGTTGCTTTAAGATGTATATCAACGACAGATTGTTTTGATAGATCAAGATGCTCCAGTGAGAAATAATAAATGGGATACAAGGTTCTGAAATCATATTGTGATATTTGCAACCCAGTATCTACATTTTGATCATGTCCCATAAATGACATCAAACGATGATATGCACGTCCTACATGATTTTGTGCATAATTTAGTTGTATATTTTCTGTTGGTTCTTGTTGTCCGTTTATCCGTAAGGAAATATTTGTGAGACCTAGTTGGTTAAATATCATATGAGAGTGAGTTTGTGAGTTTAAACGATTAGTTTCCTGAAACGCAATAAAAATATGCCGTGGTGCAGAAACACCTTGTTGTGATGCTATATGCCATGTAAACTGACCGTTAACGTTAGTTTGCATACTATCTGTGCTTGTTATCAACCATGACAACAAGGATTTACCACCTGTGTCCATGAAAGAAATCAATTTTTGTTCTTCTGCGATCATTGGAGTCATTACCGGCATCCACAGTGAAAGTTTCGATAATATTACTTTACCGGCGTCACCAACAGGTCTCCACAGAGCGTCGTCATCATTAATTTTTCTTACAAGAGCAACCGTGTGTCTAGCTCCAAAAATAACCCTTTTAACATTCCTACAAAATCCAAAAATGTGCGATAGTGGAATTGTACATGAAAAACTTCTGTTGTCTCCTGACAACATATTTTTACGCGTTGCAAATCCCAAGTTGAAATTTGGGTTAGCACCATGAACCACTGGTGCCACATCAGCATCACCGGTACCGGCGAAGTTTCTTGGTCGTCTTATATTATACGGATCGCTTTCAGGGTCATTGGAGTTATCTTTCACAAACATCATTGTGGGACCTGCTGATCTTGTATAATCATCAGAATATCTTGCTAGACCAATTATTGTTGTAGCAACGTCTACATCTTTCTCAATCGATTCAATATTTTTTTCATCAATCATATACGTGGCACTATCAAATAATGCCATGATCCCGTTGTTGACAAAACCAACTTTTACTGTACCTGCGTAATTAGTATCATCCGTTTTTATAATTGTACCTTCTACCTCAATGAAGGCCTCAGCGGGTAAAAAGTATCTACTTGTGTCATGAACTTGTAGTTCAATTCTTCCACGTTGATCTGGTACTCGTGCTTCATAAGAATAAAACTGATAATCACGTACCGATTCATCCTTAAGGACAGGTGCTTCCATGTCAAATGCTGTGTCGGATACGCGCTTGAACATTTTATTATAATTATTTCGTCTAACACGTTGATTACCGCGTTCGGAAAATTCCACTTCGGGAAGTTCCACTTCCGGATATCAAACTTGAGACATTATTTCCCGATTCACCGAGTCCCTGATCTGCTAACGCTGCTAGTTTTTGATTTGCAGCTTGATTTATTATTTTACTTACGTCTGCGGGCATAATATCAGTACTTGCCAGTTTCACTGGTGGTTGTCGTTTTCGTCGCAATAATCGTGCTAGTCTGTCTTTGATCGCCGAGAATACCTTACCAGCAACATTGACAATTACTCCAGGAGCTTTTTCACGAACAATATCGATAGCTTTCATCGATAATTGTTTTGCAATAGGTGCTGCTTTTGGAGCTATCCTTGTGAATAATCCCCGAATGACATCACCAAGTCCATCTCCGTAAATAACCCTATAGACTGGTAATCGTGAGTTTACCGCTCTGACCGATACGGGTTTACGATGATTATTGTGTACGATCATCTTATTTTATTTACCATTTATCTAATCGCGGTGACTAATCATCAACGAGCTCATCAATAAGTTCTCGGTAAACGCCGATATCCATGATACCACCTTGAAATAGTCGCCGGCAAATATCAGCTGCTTCATTGGTTATTTCTGTTGAGTTATTTCCTGCACGTTTTCCCCCTATGAGAACTTCTAACCGTGAGACGTCATTGATGATATTATCAGGACAAACAAAATTATTTCCCAGACCGCTCCCCGTTGCTCCTTCTTCTGTTGTTTTCTTAAATAGTCTTAAGGGTGATCCTTCTTCTTCTGTTTTTTTAGGTAGCTTAGCGCTTTTTTTAAGTTTCAACCTAAACCTTTCCCCCGGTGAAGAAGATTGTTGTTGTTCTATTTCTTGCAGAGGTGGAGGAAGTTGATATGAAGGTTCCTGCTGGGAGGGTTGTTCTTGTTTTAGTTGTTTCATTCTCTCTTTATAAAGTCTTTTTACTTCTTCATGAAGACTTTCGTATTCTGGGCCTCTAGCTTGTTTTTTGTTGTAATATACGCGATATATCCATCTAATAAAATTATCATCATTTACTTTTTCATGACTGGTTTTTAAAATACCAGATTTATTAAATATACCAAATAATATCATTTCAGGTAATTTTTCTCTTTCAATATTTCTAATATCTTCAACAACCCCTTCGTTAAATCTTGCAATCAATTCTAAGTTTTCTCCTACTGGTTTGGATTCAGATGCATGTTTTTTTCTCACGTCGGCGACTTCAGTACGAAGTTTTCCAATACCTTCAAGTATTTCTTCACCGACAGGTGGAGGTTGAGCTGCAGCTATATCAGTTGGAAGATCTCGTAAAATCTTTTTTGTCTGTTTAGTTCTTCTTGCTATTTTTTTCAGTCTGCGCCGCAGTTTGTTTTGATACCGGAAGAAGATCTTCTTTGATGACTGTTGCAACTTGTTCAGTAGCTGCAGTGACGGGCTTAAACAGTTTTTTAGTATCCTCTTCGTACTCAACTTGTGCTTCTTGCTGCGCTTGTAGATTTTTTCTAAATGAATCTCTAACAGGAAGAAATTTTTTAATTGCTTCTAATCGTTCTCGAGCTATCCTTGCAGTATGAGATTCCGGATGTACCATTTTATTATAACATAATGATTTAATTATTATAACAGCAGAAGGGGTGATGATAAAATTAAACTGATATCATTAATATAATGAATAATTGTGCGTGGCTGCGTCAAGGAACCACTAACAAATGTGATAAAAAATGTCGTGGAGAATATTGCAAAAAACATAATTATCTTGTAAAGAAAAACCCTCATGCTGGTCCACGAAGATGTGTTGGATGTAACAACGGCGTTAGAGGATTATATCAGATTTGCAAAAATTGCGGTGGAGATCGATACAGAAGTTTGATGATATATTACAGAAAAAGAAAAAACATAAATCCAAAAATAGAAAAACCACCATCAGAACTTGAATATTACTTGAAACATAAAACAAAATCCCAGGATTCAGATGAAGATTCCCAAGATTATTCAGAATAACATAGCAGCAGAGGAGGCTCGTCTACAATTATTTTGGGGACAAACAATAATCGTAGACATGGTATTTGACCTCTATGAAGGGTCACTATTTTTTTTGTGTAACAAGGGTGACCCTTCCCTTAAGTGGTCTGCTCCCCTCCTCTGCTGCTGATCAATTGATATTTAGATAACTTTACCCCACCCACAGCCCTAAAAGCAGGGGCGTATTAACCATTAAGCAGACTAAGCACGTGCTTAGGGCACCAGGGCCAAAAGGGGCACCACAAAGTTGAGAAAAGGGTGAAAAGAAAAAAAAAAAAAAAAGAATGAAGATTTGTAAAAAAAAAAATTGATAAAACTAGTGCAAATTGATCATAATGTTCTGTTTCTTGATCATGGTGCACCCTAGGGTTATCTTCCCAGGTGTACGTGGAAAGGAGGGGGGCACCAAGATTTGTCAGTGCTTAGGGTACCAGTGAACCTTAATCCGCCCCTGCCTAAAAGCAAAACCAAACAATAACAAACGGTTATTATGACAACGTTACCATACGATGCGTACAGAGTACAGCAAGGTTTTGCACAGCACACTAACATACTTCCCAATTTACTTTTGCAACCACTAACCAGAGAGAGAGAGAGAGAGAGAGAGAGAGAATTATTACAACTCACACATGTTCTCTTCTTCGCATGAAAATAAAACATCAAATAACGGCTACGGCAACTTGCATAGTTGTCCACCTTTTCACAAGAAAAAGGAAGTTTAAATAGCTATTTTTAACTATTCACAACCCCTCCAAAGGACACACGGTACTAATTATACGGAAGAACTGTGAACCAGTCTAGAAACAACTAATAGAGTATTTACGGGTTTGGTGGTCCATAATTGGTTAATAATGAAAATTAATATTTTAGTAAAACCCATGTAATTTAAAAATAATATAGACAAAATTCTATTGATGTAATTTTAGTATTTTTACAGGCTTGACTTAGGAGTACTCAATAATGAAAGTAGCACCTGCTTCCTTTGGTGCAGAATCAATAACATGTGTTTCATGCACATGTAGATAAACAAAATGCCGCGGCTCATATGGTGTTCTCCACACATAAGCTTGCACCAAGGTTAGTTGTGCATGGAGTATTATAGGTCTCATCATCAGCACCCAGAAATTTTAAGTTATTGAATTTTGAATATGATAGTGTTTCCATATGTTTACTATTGGAGTTGAATTACTACCGTGAGTCCCAAAAGGCCCCAGATTAAATTTCAACTACATAACCCTAGTCTGCTTCCCTGCTTAGTATGCTCCCTGCTTTGCACTCCACTGCACTAAGGTCTCACTGGATAGTTTCGTATTTTGACACCCCACACCCCACAATTTTTAAGGTAGAAAGAATGAACCTAATTATCACAAGCCTAGCATTTATAAATTCACATATAAGCTAAATCTGTAATTTGGTTTAGATTTACTTTGAGCTGGGCTTGGAAATGGGTTGGCTTGTTGGTGACTGCCTCTCACAGTTAGACGAGCATTGGAGATCAAATGCGTAACTTGGGCTGCAAACGACTTGGCTTGCGTATTTATCTAAAAATGTAGATGGTTGAGGGGTGATGAAAAGTATGCTAATTTGTTATAGTACTAGTGAACTTTATTCATGCACAAGGCACATACTGATTCTTTTATCTGCCTTGTCACAGGAAAATATTCAAAATAGATATTTCCTGTCAAAAATGAATGTAAAATTTAGGGGCTGGTGGCAGTGTTGGTTCAGTATAAAAACCACCAGTTGCATCAGGAATTAACCTGATTGCTGCAGTCAAAATCTCACATGTATGCTTTCTACAAAAATCATTAGTTTCTTTTTATTTGTATCTTCGGTGTAGAAGCATTCTCATTTTTCTGCAATAGGTCATTGCTGAATGAAAATTCACCAGATAATCTGTCCAGTGAGACCTAAGGTGGCAGGGTCCAGTTTCGTATATTGGCCCCTGGCAAATTTCTTAACTTAAGGCTATGGTGTGACTTTTTCAGCTATTATTGTTTACTATTTATAGATATGGATATATTTGTGAACTAGGTGTTTTGGGCTTGTGTTGTTCTTGAAATTGATGTCAGGCGTGTACACCTTCCATAGTTGCTCTGCAGTATGTTGATAGTGAAATACAAATACTTGGCTAGGAAGAAGAGCTAGCCTCCCATAGCAGTAGACACGTGGGTTCAAGGCAAGCAGAGTATCTCAAAAACGGCTTGGATGACAACTATTCTGAATAGCATCAAACTATTTAGTAGACAATGTTTTTCAAAATTTTCATCCAGGGAAAGGGCTTGCGTTTGCACTGTGAGTACCACATGCTGTCAAAAATGGCATTTGGATGTGAAAAATGCATGTATAAAATAAGGGTTGGGGTGCATAAACCTCTTCTGCTATGAACTGCCATTGACTTCTCTGGTCAAGTGAATACTTTTCTTATGCTTTGTTTTAATATAGGTATCTAAAAATATGGACCTTTTTGACCTCACTTGTGTATTTGATTTTTTATGATTTTTCATACTAGGTCGCTGATTGCGGCATTAAATTTGTACATAAAAACTGGACCCTGCCCCCTAAATCAGGCGAACGCAGACACCATATTGTCACGTGATCAAAACAAATAGCCTCGTATGGAGATCTTGTTAATCTAACCGTGGCACATTTATTGCTTTAATATTCTGTTTGTTAGTGACACAATTTGAACTTTACTAATATATTCGTTTTCAACTATAGCAGTCGTTATCTTTTGTTCAAGATTAACCGGCAAATCGGCGACGTGCTTATTTTTACCAATATTTCTACAAGTAGGCGAAGACGAAGTATAGGGATACACACAACAATATTTTGTTAATATTGCACGTTTCCCACTACGTCATCTCAATAATTCCTTTTCCAATCGATTCTTTGATAAATTTTACGTCGAAATTGATATGAAGTTACGTACGGCAGGTTTAATTTTGCCAAAGATTAAGACGAAAATATCTTCCCCATTTTACCAGGGGTGAGGGTAACGGTTGTTTTGCAAATATTGCACATTTCACAGTGCGTCATCTAAAATATTCTTGTTGCAATAAATTTCTTGATCAAATTTACATAAATAATTATATATCGTTTTCCATGACAGCCAAAATTTTGTCAAATATTAGGATTGATATAACAACCCTCTTGTACGGAGGGGCGAAAGTAACGATATTTTGTCAAATATTGTACATTTCGTCTGCATCATGTACCAACAATCCATTTGCTATCGATTACTTGATAATTGATATGTCGGAATTGATATAAGGTGATAGGTGACAGCCTTAGTTGGCCAAAGATCAATACCAAAATACCAAATTCCGTCTCTGAAGGGGCTGGGTAGCAGCAGGGGGGGCGAATCGGACATTTTGTCCAATCGTTATTTGGCTTAATTAATACTTTCTGCACTCAATGATCTAGTGTCGTCAGCGCCTGGTAAAAAAAAAACGACGTCGTCGTTGGGGGATCGTCCAAACGTCATTTGGTTTAATTAACACCTTCTGCGCGCCGATCCCCAGCGTCGTCAGCGTCCGGTAAGCACATCGACGACCGCGTCGATGTCATCGCCCCCTCTGCTGCTAAGTAGTTATTTACAATGAAAATTATTTACAACTAACCGAATATTTGGTCAAGTCCGATACGATATCGTGTCCGAGGATCATGTAAATTTATCGTTATGAATCCATGTGGGGTCGACTGAGCATGACTAAAAAAGTTTCGAAAAACATTAAAGTCCATGTCACCGCCGCACCATGTCTGCCAAATATTTCGTAGCGTGTGTGTATCAACGCCGTTGAATACAGCAAGAATATTGCAGTTATCTCTGATTACTTTTGGAATCTGAGTGTATCGTTGAGTGACATATATCACGTCAGTGTTTTTATGCCTGCCTCTGGAAAATATCCTAGCTGGGTTCTTTTGATTGTCTAACATAACATCATCGTACACGACTAGATTGTTAACGTCGCCATCAATATCATCAATACCCGGTGCATCATTGATATCCGTAATAAACTCAATAACATTCTTTTTAGCGATCGCTGATGCATTCTCGTTGAAATCTTTCAACACCTCGTAGCATCGTTGATCATCTACGCTAGGAGCAACCAAATACAACTTATCCCACTTCATCCATCTCATTATTAAATTGAGTAACAATTGCGTCTTGCCGGATCCAGATGGTCCGATGATAATCATCCGGATCGAGTTTGGTAACGCTGCAACATGCTTAACTGGTTCTCTTGTTTTAGTCGCCGAAAAATCAATTATATTCATATCTCTATACATAAATTATGGATCTATATTGTGTGAAGTGTAGAGTGCGTACTGGCACAAATGATATGACAACCGTTACGACAAGAAATAACAGATCGGCGCTTACTGGTAAGTGTGTACAATGCGGTACAAAGAAATTTAGATTTATTTCTATTAGACCCGGAGATGTTTTAAAAAAAAGCGAGGAGGTGACATCGCAGCCAAATTGGCAAAACTCCCCGGAACACCGTGGGCAAAGTATCCAGGAGAAAAACACCTCCCAGGATATAACTACTGTGGCCCCGGAACACGATTAGATATTAGACTCGATGATCAAAATCAGCCCAAACCCGGTGAGTATCCAATAAACGCTATCGATAAGGCGTGTCATGCTCATGATGTTGCTTACAAAAGTAGCGATCTGCAACAGCGTCATATCGCGGATGTAAAATTAATTCACGCGCTAAATGCTATTCCTGATAAATCCGTCAAAGAAAAATTGGCCTCATGGTTGGTAAAATCGGCTATGAAAGGTAAATTAATGATTGGCGCTGGTAATTAATAACAATCATCCAAGAAAAACGATGGATTCCATCTATTATTCTCCGAGAGGATACTGGAAGGGGAAGGCCGCAATTGGTAAGCTTGCAAGCGCTGCAAAGGTAACAAAGACCACTGCGGCTAATTGGTTATCCAAACAGGCTATATGGCAAATCTATCTACCACCGCCTAAACAAATCAACTTCTCGCGCTTTGATGTCAGCGTACCTAATGAAGTTCATCAGGCTGATATACTATTTCTGCCGCATGACAACGGTTACAAATACGCGCTAACCGTAGTTGATGTTGCGAGTCGATACAAACAAGCGGAACCGTTGAAAACAAAGTCAGCAACTGAAGTAGCCGATGCGTTTGAGCGGATTTATCGAAGAGGTCCTCTGCGCTGGCCAAATCTATTACAAGTTGATCCTGGTAGTGAATTTCGCGGCGCTGTTTTATCAACGCTGAAACATCATAGCGTCGCGATACGACGAGGTCATACTGCGCTACATCGTGATCAGGCAATTGTTGAACGATTCAATCGGACTCTCGCTGAACGGTTATTTGGATATCAATACGCGAAGGAATTCATCCAAGAAAAACGATCTCGTGAATGGGTTAAAAGGTTGCCAGGTGTAATTGCAGCGTTAAATAACGAGATTACCCGAGCAATCAACATGGAGCCCAGCGACGCGATTAAAAAAAAGTATATACCCGGAAGATCAAAATTAAATAGCGTTTCTAAGCCGATTCTTGGCGATGTCACTGTTAGATATCTATATGAACCAGGAGAGCTTGAAGGCGGTAAAAAAAGGGCTACCGATCCTATTTGGAGTGTTACCACACATAACATATCAACGATAACACGATCAACTGGTAGACCACCGATCTATAGACTGGATTCAACTGCTCCTCAGCGCGGATTTACACGCGAGCAACTACAAGTGATACCTAACGATACTCAATTACCCCCGCGTGGTCTTAACTAGCGCCGTTGCGTCTATTGCACTCAAGACAGGTCAACCTCACATTGTTTTTGACATGACCGAGACTGTTATCGATCCTATCCACGGTAAATTGGCGAGTGTCTTTATCCGAATAACGCCAACTCATTATACAATTGCAACTCGCGCAGTGATTATTCTGTTGTTGTCGTAGCGAGATTATTAATTCGGCATCAATATCAAAACGCCGCTGTTTTTTTTTATCCTGTTGGCGGTAACCCGAGAGTTTTCTATCAATGACGCTTGCATCGATGGTGACTTTGTCGCCGGCTTCGTCAGTGACTCCGTCACCGGCTCCGTCAATAACAATTCTTCGAAGCTGATTTATCCTTCGTACTCTGGACACTGCAAGATAGACTAGATTCGACCATTCGATGCGATTATCAACTATCCAAACAATTGTGTCCGTGATGGTTAGTCCCTGCGAGGAATGTATTGTTGTTGCGTATCCTAGCGTCCACGGGGATTTATCAGCACGTAGCGCGTCCTCGACGACGCTGATATCAACGAGCACAATATCATTCAGCACGAGAATTTGTTTTTTTGTTCCCGACGCTGTCGGGGCTGGAATTTCAACTTCAATGTTCTGCCGCCGTGTGTCCGCGGGTCTATAACATAATGGCACTGGACGCGTTGGAAACTTTTCCTTATGCAACGTAAACAACTTCCGCTGAAGTGTGTCTCTGACTATCTTTCTACTCGCTACAATCAAATCGTTTGGTCTCCATGTTTCCCAGAATTCATTCAACGGCGTTTCCGGAATTACCTCGCGGATTATTTCACATTGAATTCTATCCGGCTGTAATCTGATTAATTTCTTAACCTCGCGCAGTTGTTCATCAAGTGCTCGGTAATCAGTATCGGTTTCTTCATAATAGTCCACAAAACCCCTTAACCAATCATGTGGACCCTCGCCGACAAATGGTGGTGGTTGGCCATGGTCCCCACACATGATTACCGCTGTATTCGCGCGCAGCAACCACTCAAGAAACATTTGTAAAGTATCTAACGAAACAGTACATATCTCATCCCAGATGATAATGTCGGGAATAAATTTTTCACCCATTCGATCAGGAGTCCACTCACCGCCGCTGTATCGAAAGAAGCTGTGATAAGTAACGGCGTCAACATTTCGTTGTTTTATCTCTCGCGCTAGTCTATGAGTCGGTGTAAGCACGATTATACTTGCCCGCGTTCGAAATAATTCAATTGCCCGAGTCGTCTTTCCTGACCCGCCACAGCCGCTTAAATAAACCGTCTTGTGTCTACAAATTGGATCAGAACACGATGGTGCATTAGACCATTCTGACAATTTATCACCGCGTAAGTAGTTGTTCTCAACGGTGACATCTGCTGACGGGGAATAATCGCGTCGTATTTCATTTTTAATTCTCCATGTACCCCAACTCTCGTCCGGACTAGTAAACTCGGCTACGTTTTCCTTGTACGCTACGTCTATATAAAATGAATCAACGGCTACTCTAACCGCGATATCGGGGAATCTATTTATCATCGAGAATAAATTGATAGCGGCATAACCCAGCATAGACGCCCTCAAATGCGGGTATGCCGGACTGTCTCCGTCGCTGTAGGTAACAACTGTACCTAACCTTGTTCCATTGGACAAGAAAGCTGTTTCGCAGTTCACGTATCTATTTTTCGCCACTGCGTCCTTGATTACGAAATCATATTCTGCATCATCTATAATCAGCCGTGAGCAATATCGTTTGTAGTCGCAGTTTTTTCCACCTTGTGTGAACTTACCAATTATTCTTCTACCGAGATCTTTTGCCTCGTGGTTTCGTTGGTTAAATATCCTCCTGGACCATTCGATGATATATTCCTCGTCGGCATCAATGTTTTTTCTGGACTCGTCAATTATACTATCTAGACGCTCCGGTTCTGGTAACCAGACTTCAGTCTGCGCCCGATATGATATAATTGCGTCACTGACAATCAACGAAACTAGCATTTTACAATCAATCATATACCGTAGCAGCGCTATTGGCAGCCACTTCTTTTCAGTCATGTGTCTACCGATCCAAATATAACAACAGCGATGAAGTCCTGCTGCGAATTCAAATGATACTATGCGAGCGAATCCGGTTAAATCAAAATCAGGCAGTGGTCCATTAATAGCAACACGAGTCATTTCATGTCTGGGGTGTCCAAATCGTTTGAAATACTCAGCGGCGGATCCATACCCGAGAAAACTCGCTGGATAACAGGCAACCATATCAACCGAGATCATAGCGTCGCGGTTGTATTCAGTGTTCCATAGTCCACCGTGATAGTATTCCAAACAACTGGATTGTACATCCGGTAGAAATTCCTTGCGCGTTGGGCTCCACGCATTTTTCCTCGCTGCAACATGAGCTGCAACCGATGGAATCGTGAAACAATTTGTTAGCAGTTGTTCATCATGCTCTTCAAATTCCATGGCGGTTTTTCTCATCTTGTTGTGAAATGCTTCAGTGCGATATAATTCACCGTTTGGTCTTACAAACTGATCAAAGGTATCAGCGCTGCGAAGTAACCACACTGATACAGGGTCGTTTTTACACAAACAAGCAATAGCATCAAATAGTTTCCTCTCCGCGAGAAACCCGTTCTCTTCCAGGAATTCTTCGGGTATATACTTTACTGTTCTATCCCGTGGAAACACTGTAATCGCGGGCGTCCATGCGTGTTCGTTATGATCAATAATTTTGATTGGGGCTCCCTTCGATTTGTACTTTGATTCGTGTAATACTTCACCGGTTATCGTTGTAACGGTTATTGGAAATCTCAGTGATGTTTCTAATCTCGCTATGTCGCTGATGGTTGCTCCTCGCTCGCGCACTGTCTCCTCCCACTGGTTGATTTTGCTACGTCGTAAATCAGTCAATTTGTTTCCTCGACATGCATTTGTAAAATGCTCTATTATTCGTTCTGCTACACAATTTATCCCCGTTGACTGTTTCATCGGCGCTAGTTTTCCGATATCAGGTTTCTTATTTAACGGGTATATTCCATAAACAACTGCTGTTTCAGGATACGCTCGTTCATAGTATGGTCTGTCAATTCCGGTTAACAACCCCGGCTTGGAGTCGCGGCTAACAATGACTGTTTTCTTGTCGCTGAGAACTGGTTCAAATTTATCACGTATGATCCAATCGCCTGATTCCACCCGGACAATGAATTTTACTCTGAAGAAATACCTTTTACTGTCAAGTTGTGATATTATCATTGCTGCGCGGTTGTCGTTCATGGTAGCATCAACAATGCCATCAATTCGAAATGTTGACCAACTATGAGATGCACCATCACGTTTGAATTCATTGATACAATCGCGTATTTTATTCAACAGGGTTTTATCGTTTATTAACGCTTTTGGTGTGTCCTTGAGGACTCTATCGAGATTGAACTTAATATTTTTCCGGGGTTTAATTGCTGCTAATCTCTCAAACTCATCCATATAATTAAAACAAGTATTTAAATGAAAGAATATAGTATAATGAATCACTGCAAATGGTTGATGATTGGGTCGACAACCCCGTGCAATAAATCATGTAGAGGTGAATTCTGCGGGTATCATTTACAAAGCGTTCGTAATGGTTCTCTTGGTCCCCTCCCGTGCTTGGTTTGCCACGTCGGTGTAAGAGGAAAATCGCAGTTGTGTATTAATTGTGGCGGAAAGCGATACAGGGAACTAAAACGCTATTATGACAAGCGAATTAAAAACGCCGTCATTGACCCCACCGCAGACTTCGTCATCAAAACCCCCCAAGACTATGTTGAAAGGTTTATAATTAAACCAAATAATAAATTAGACAAATAGTATTATTATACAAATGGACCAAGAATTTCAGCCGCATCCTGTGCTCGTCAGTTACGAGGCATCTCGCGACGGCGTTGTTAGAAACCGCAAACTGAAGAAGCCGGTTGGTACCGTAAATAATCAGGGGTATTTGCAATTTGGTGCCGGAAAGAAGAAATATCTCTGTCACAGAATTATCTATGAATGCTTCCACGGATTGATCAAGGATGGTCTCGTTATTGATCACATTAATTCTAATTATCGAGATAACAGACTATGTAATCTGCAAGCTATCTCTCAGAGCGAAAATACCAAAAAAGGCCAAACCGGTAAATACCCAAAGAAAGCAAAAACCGTAAAGTCATTTGATACAACAACTCACGAGGAAAAAATATTTCAGTCGATGAATGAAGCCAGTAGATATTTTGACATTTGTATCGCCTCGATACGATTTGTTGCAGAACGAGTATATCAAACAGCGATCTCAAAAAAGACCGGGCATAGAATTCGATTTTCATATATAACAGAAATTAGCGAGTGACGAAGTCACCGTGACAAGGCCACCATGACAGTGTGAAACGTTATTGTCTGTTCCGGAAGAAAACAAAGTATGAACACCTCGGAATTGATACACGGGGTTTTCATTTTTTTTTATTTAAAAACAAGATGTTTTATAAGAATAATGAATATCGAAGACATCAATAATATATTAACTGAGATTTCAAAATTAAAAAATCAAGGAATTGAATTATCTGATGGTCTCGACAGTGAAAAAATATTATCCGATTATGAGATTATTAACGAACAGTCGAAACGGGGGCGTTTTACCCTGGCCCGCGAGTACTTTTTTATAAAACGATTACAACATACGATTAATGAGAACCTGTACCACAATGACGCAAATGCATTCATTGGACTATTTACTGCCGTTGAAATAATACGAAAAAAACTCGGACGTGTTTATGAACGACGCCGGGAGATTTCTAGTAAGATCAAAAACATTAGAAGGATTATAGACGAAAACTCCGTGGAGCCCCCGATGGTACACTCGGCGGAAAATTAGAAAATTGCGGATCAATTTACAATAATGGTAGGTGAATCACTTACTACTCGGTTAGCCAGAGAGCGGCTAGCAGCGCTTAAAAAGTTCATACCGTTACGAGACAGAGTGAGAGAGAAACTTCAAACGCGACAACAAATGCAAACCGATTTTACTGTTGGAAGCGAACAGTTATTTGCCCCGGTAACTAAAGCGACTAAGGATGTTACAGCTGCAACAGAACGAGCAATATACGGGGATATTCCTAAGGAGGGCGAACGGAAAGAGGCGCCTCTTCTTCCTGTACTTGAAAAGATAGCAGCAGAGACAGAACAAACACAGCAACGGATAAAACAACTTTCCAGTGATATAAAAACCCAACGAGAGTATGAACGATTAGCTGATATTGATGATTCTGAACAGGGTGATGTTGGTGAACTTCAAAAAATTTCCACTCAAAAAGGAGTCCCCTTTATAGATAAACTCACTGAAGGGGCTATAGCACAAATAAAACGACCTCAATTACTGAAATCCGACGAGTATAGGGTTTTTGGTAATTTTGCCGCTCAAAGCTATCATTCAAGAAAAAACTTTTTAAAAGACGAGTATAAAAACAGTAATATAAAACGAGATGACTGGGTTAATTGGTTGTATAAAACGAATAAAGAGATTGATCGCTTGGATACAAAAGAATTGGGATATAAAGAATTTAAAAAAGGAATTGATGATTATGATATACGACAACAACAAGAAATACTACAACAGCAAAAAGAAGAAGTCCGAGAAAAACGTCAAAAAAAAGCTGGTTCTAAAAAAACAAGCGGAGAGGGGTATCCAAGTGGTTGTGGTCTAGTTGAAAACGCTAGTGTTACCTGCCCTAATAGTGTTCTCAGTGATATATCACGGCTAGAGGTATTAATTGGAGGAAAACGAGCCGGAAATAACTCTACGGAAATAATCAATGAGGCTGCTGATATTTGCAAGCGGTTATTTGCAGGCGGTATCATAGACATTAATACATATCGAACGCTCATAGACGAACTCGTGGATGATTAATTGGAAAACTGGTGTTTTTAATAAGGATGATCATACACTACAATCACGATAAACCAGTACTCGTCTACGTGGTAAACTCGCGATTGCCTGTTTACCGTGCGTACTATGGAGATGGTCTCGGTAGCACCATTGCGGGGTTATTTACAAGAATGGCTCCAAAAGTAGCGCCGTTAGCCAAACAATTAGGAATGAAGGCCATTGATGTTATTCGTGATAAGGGTATTAGTGCCATTGGAGATGTTGCCGGAAAGGCGCTTTCAGCCGCGCGGGACAAACTAATGTCGTTGGTGAGGAGAAAAAAACAGAAACCACCGGTGATGCCATCAACGACAGTGATGCCTGCAAATATCAGTAAAGTAATAAATAACGCCGTGGAAGAAAAACTAGAGTCGTTGGCGGCTCAGTCATCCACCAACGCGCCCATGAACGCAATAGCGGGAGAGTGGTCTTAAACAGAATTCAAAGAATTTACGACGAAAAAATCGCAATTGAAAACATCAACATGATAAATAATAGAAATGTTTGCGCGAACCGCTGATCCCGCGTTTGATATGGACGCCCCAGTGCGCAGGGATGATTCTGTCCGTGATTATCAATATTATTCTTATTATGCAGCGCAACCCGACCTACGATCGCGAATTGAACTTCAGGTCCAAGATACCAGTAAATACTTTCTGCCGTGTGAAGCGTTTATCGAAATCGAGGGAGAACTCGTGACAAATGCCGCCGATAATGCACCGTACGCAGATGACGATCATGTTCGAGTTGGTTTCGTCAACAACGGTATCATGGCGTTATTTGAGAGCGCCAGATATCTTATTGACGGGCGAGAAATTGAATCAATAGAACGCGAGGTTGATGTTGCAACGACGATAATTGGGTTAGCGAGATATTCGGATGATTACACAAGATCGGCGGGTCCATCTATGATGTTTGCGAAGGACTCCGCCGATAACGCTGATCATTTTCAGTACATCAACGTGCTAATAAAAGAAAATACCACAATTGACCAGGATGAAGCAACCAATCCAGATCGCAGAGCAAAACCAGGCGCTAATTTCACTGTTATAAAAAGTCTTAACGATAATTACAATATGGGATTCGCAGCACGAATGTTGATGCTAAAAAGACCACGCCGACAGTTTTCATGCGCGATTCCACTCCATCACATATTTGGATTCTGCAGAAATGTTAGAAAAGTTATCTATGGGGCCAAGCATACAATCGCGCTGACGCGAAGGGGCGATGATAACAATGCAATATGGCGTGCTGCTGGCGTCGCTGCCGGTAAGGTTGTTTTAACTAAAATGGCATTGTGGATGCCGGTGCTGACTCCATCAGTTACCACGGAGGCACGATTGTTAGCATTTATGGAACAGGGAGGGAAATCGTTGTTGAGTTGGCTAGCGGTAACAACTGATGCTAAAGAAGATAACGTCGCCGATACGTTTACATGGCACCTGGCATCAAAACAGGGTGTTTCGGCCCCACGTCATATATTCATAGCGCTGCAGAATAGGAATCGATTGGGTAATCAAGAACACAGCCATATGATATTTGATCAATTAGGAGTCAGGGATGTTTCGCTGAGAATAAACGGACAACAGGAACCATCCGAGGATATACAGCTTAATTACGGTGACAACCATATCGCACGTGTGTATCATCGATTGCTGTCGTATATGGGTCGTGATCAAAACGTCGACACTGGTTTGCAAATATCACAACTTGATTTTAAAAACCGGTATCCGATTTATTATTTTTCGTTGGAGCATCTCGATTTAACGAGACAATCCGTCGTTGATATACACTTCCGAGCTCGTATAGCCCCCCCGGGTGGTGTTAATTATAGAGCGGTTGCTGTCATTCTCAGCGATAAATCAATGCTGCTAGAAGGTGTTGGTGGACGAATGAGAATCGTTGATGCGCCAGTGGAAAACATGTAATTGAAAGCACAAAACGCGTTTACAATAAAATGTCGTATAGTGTCGTCAGTGTAGAGTTGACTGATGGTCAAGTCAAGAAATTACGATCAAAGTCGGCTAAACAATGCGGAACCACAATAACGCTGAAGCCGTCGCAGATGGCGGGTGGTAATCATAAGATATCGTTGACGGCGCGTCAAATAAAACATTTCAATGATGCGATGAAGAATAAAAAGGGTGTTCAAATAGATTTTTCAGCCGCAGCAATTAAAAACATGGAAAAGACCGGTGGAATATTTCCGCTGTTAGCTGCGATTCCGGCATTGATTGCCGCGGCCGCACCAGCAGTGGCTAAGGCGGCTGCGTTGGGGGCCGTTGGTACCGCGGCGGGGATGGCATTGAAGAAGGCAACCGGGAAAGGCTACAAAAAAAAACGACCCGTAGCCGGAAAGGGTCTAAGACTACCGGGAACCCCGTATTCATGGTACTCGGGAAAGGGTCTAAGACTACCGGGAACCGTTTATTAACGCAGGAGTCAATGACTCCTGAGTCAATGACTCCAATGTCTAATTTTGATTTAATAGACGCCGCAAACGCGCTAGCGATAAAAAACTTCAGAGGTGTTTTTATGAGGGATCAATTACCGGCGGCACCAAGGAATATTGAAACCGGTATAATTAACCTCGATGGGTCCTCCGGAGCGGGAACTCATTGGGTTGCATACGCGATTGATCCGCGTGCGATCGTCTATTTTGATTCATACGGGTTAGCCCCGCCGAAAGAGTTCATGCGGTATATCCGGGCGTGTTCAGCCCGGGTTTTTTATTCCACGCTGCCAACACAGCAATTGAGTGACCCGCCGATATGTGGCCGCGAGGTATTGAACGTACTCGCGGATATTTCATCATCGCGGAAACCACCTCATGTGGTTGTAAACGAATACACTAGTGGGGTCGTAGAAGCTCAACGGATTTTAGAGAATAACATTTACAATAATAATGATTGATATCTGGGGGCGACCGGTTTCGGCGCTGAAAGAATCCACGGAAACGACCGCCGCCGACATAAAAAAACTAATTGAGGATGAAATCGCTGATACGTTGAATCTAACAAGTGTTGACCCGGGCGAAATAGTTGTATTTCAAGACCGCCAGGGTAAATTGAAATCCGGTAATGTGTCACTGAATGACGTTTTAATACGACAGCGTGATGCCGCCGAGGACACTATCGCGCTGTATACCAGCGACGGACGACTCAAACCGGGTGAAAATATATTGGATGTGATGGATAGGGTAATATTAGCCCAGAACGGTTTTATAAGGTTGAATGAATTGGTGATCAAACTCGACACGCAGGTGAAAAAATCTGTCACCGATATACAACTCACTACTGCTAGTTTTTTTGGGACCCCGACGGTAACCGAACCAAATCTTGCAACAATAAAAAATACTATTTCGGAGTTTACAACGCTGTCGGGCCAATTTTACACGTTACGAAAAAATGTTAACAGGATCGATGACAACTTTGATAAATTCCTTGGCAAAAAAAATACCAAACCGGATGAGATTACAATAACTATAAATGATATCACTGCGTATGGACAGAGAATAGAAACAATCAAAACTGATGTTGCAACGAACAAAAGGAGTGTAGACGTGCATGAACGGGAAATAGGAATAATCGGCGCTAATGTTGCAACGATCATAAATAATGTAGACTCGCATGGACGGAAAATAGAAACAATCAAAACTGATGTTACAACGATCATAAATAATATGAGCGCGCATACACAGGAAATAGGAACAATCAAAACTGATATTGAAGCGAACAAAAAGGGTGTGGACGCGCATACACAGGAAATAGGAATAATCAAAACTGATATTGAAGCGAACAAAAAAAATGTAGACGCGTATTGGCGGGGAATAGGATTAATCAAAACTGATGTTGCAGCGAACAAAAAAGGTATAGACGTGCATACATATGAAATAGAAACAATCAAACTTGATGTTGCAGCGAACAAAAAAAGTATGACCGAGAATACACGGGAAATAGAAATAATCAAAACTAATGTTGCAGCGAACAAGAATAATATAGACGCGAGTTGGCGGGGAGTAGGAATAGTTATAACTGATGTTGAAGCGATTAAAGACAGACTACCGAGAATGGCAGAGCAACTCGAAAAAATAAAAACCCCTCATGAGAACATCATTAACACAGTATACACAATTCGGCATGGATCATTCGATTGGACTCCTACACAGAATACAGTAAATATCACCTCAACTGTTAAGGGCATTTATCGACTGACACTGGTTTCAATGATGCAGTTTAATATATTATCGTCGAGTTCATCCGGGTTTAACAATACAATATCAACAATTATAGACAAGGACGCAACTGAACCGTTTACAATTTATGCCGTTGATGGAAATTTAGCCCGGGCAAACATTACATGGTATGTGGAATTTGTAGCGAATCTAAGTAATTAAAAACACTAGTTCTTTTAAAATAAAAATGACCACCAAGGAAATTGAATCAGAGGTATCACCGACGTCACATCAATATCGATTCGATACCGCAAAAGAATTTTCCGCGAACTTGAAAACGCTTTCCGAACAATACCGTGCAAAAATAAAAAAATACCGCCGAAAAATAACCGCCATCGACGCGATCGTGTACTCGGTATCGGGTATAGTAGCTGGCGCCGGTGTTATTTTATCCACGGTGACCACGATAGCCCCGATCGCTGTTCCAATCGCCGTCTCCGCGATGACAACAATTGCTGGAGTCGCCAACGCAATCACTAGGAAGATATCATCGTGTTTTCAGAAAAAACTCAACGAGTATACAGTAAAACATCAAATAGTATCCGACGCGTACTCGAAATTATCCGGGTTGATCTCGTTGTCAATTGATAATTTGTTCGTATCCGATGTTGAATTCTCCACGATGGTCCAGTTGTATAGCTCCGCGATGTCAAAAATCGAGGATTTTCAACTGGAAGCCGGAACCACCTGGTTGTTGAAATTAGACACTAAAGACAACGAATAATAATAATGTCGCTGAACCCCGAAGGGTTTCAATTACTTCAGCGGATCGCGGAGAACACCACTCCGGTACAAACAAATATGATATCAATAACGTCAACGAAACCCGAATTCAGTGTGAACTTCCCGTCGCCGGTTCCAGTGAAGGAAATAGCGCTGGCAAAATTGCGAATATATCACAGTTGGCCTAATATCCGAGCGGATGCATTTAACGGACAACAACCTAATAACTCGCTGGTTTTTGCACGGACAAATAAACCCGATGGGACCCCAGACTGGGAGGAGGTTACAATACCAACTGGGTCATACCAAATAGAACAAATCAATAAAGAATTTCAACGCAGGATAAAATCAATCACAGGAAAAGAATCAAAAATCGCTATTACGGTTCATGAACCGACGTTATCGTCGACGATTGAAATAAGCACACCGGGGTATATGGTTGATATTTATAACAGTTCAATAAGAACCATACTAGGATGGCCTAAGAATCCACCTCATGAAAGTCCGCCGGAATCTTACACGAATGCGCGATCGTATCATGAGATTAATCCCAGTTATCGAGATAATTTGTCTATTATGAAAAACACGTTATTACTCAGTCGGTTTGCATTTCAAAACAGGAATACCATGCAATGGTATTTTTTGTATGAGGACACCCCTGAATCACACGTCCAGCTCGCAGTTAGTTTAGATGATATCATTAATACGTTTGCTGAGATTAATCGTATTTGCCAATCACAACTAGAACAACTACGGAAAACAAAAGCACAAAAACACATCGAGGTGTTAAATCAACTTATATCAGACATGGAATATATTAATAAACGAATCGTCGGGATAATATCTGCTAACAGCGATGATAATAAGCAAAAATTCCTAACCGAGTATAATATCACAGAAGCCGATTTACCCGATTTTAGGTTTCCAGAATACAACGCGCCAGAACTAAGAAAGTCTCTTAATGATTTTTTCGCCCCATCAACTATCCTCAGACACGATAACGAAGATGGTGGTAGGCATATTGCTCCATACAACGTAAATATCGCATCGGTGATAGCGATCAATCTAGTGTGTGATGTTATCGAAGGGAGTTATCAGGTGGATACCAAGCAATCAAATCAAGCTCAACAGGGGTATATCCTTTATTCGTTTTCACCAACAGCCCCTCCGGGATTTTTAATCGTTGAGAGTCCGATTAATCCGGTCTATATGCGATGCCATGATCGGTTTTTAACGAGAATTAATTTCAGACTTACCGATCAGTCAAATAACCTAATTGATCTGCAAGAGGAGGAGTTAGTGATCACTCTGTTTGTAAGATCATAAAGACCCTCATTGTAAATAACTACTTAGCAGCAGAGGGGGCGATGACATCGACGCGGTCGTCGATGTGCTTACCGGACGCTGACGACGCTGGGGATCGGCGCGCAGAAGGTGTTAATTAAACCAAATGACGTTTGGACGATCCCCCAACGACGACGTCGTTTTTTTTTTACCAGGCGCTGACGACACTAGATCATTGAGTGCAGAAAGTATTAATTAAGCCAAATAACGATTGGACAAAATGTCCGATTCGCCCCCCCTGCTGCTTGGGTGGTGGTGCAAATGTTGCAAAAAAGAAAATGAACAATTTAGACAGCATTATCTCAATGTTCAATTTGCAATAAATTCTTTGACCAATTTTACATTGATATTAACATATTGTTCTATGTAACAGCACAGGTTTTGCCAAAGATTAATCATGATTTAGCTAGGAGTTCCTCAAAGAAAGTCGTAATTTGGTCTAATGATTCAGGGGCACTTTGTAAATAAAAAGGTACATGTTATTGCAATAAAAGGACTTGATGCATCTTATTTAGTTCTGGATATCACCTTTTTAGGAAATAGAGATAAAACGACATTCAAGATTTTATGTTAGATTATATAAACATTAAAAATAAGAGGAGTCAATATAAAACAAAACAGTTTAAAGGAATTGTTTAAGAATTGTGTTGAGAGTCAGAGGGGGAAATTTAGAAGGGTATGGGGGTGGGGGTAAAGGATTCCTCTGTTCGTGTGTAGATAGCACTTATTAAAACCAAAACACTAGTCTTTATTTATAAAGGTTTGCTGGAGGCTTGGATTGAGGTCGTGTATGGAATGAAAAATCTCATTTTGACAGATTCGTCCAAAATGTACAACATTGGTAAAATCTTATTTACTCTGGTATTCTGTGTTTACATGGGCATATTTTTTTTAATAAATCAAGCATTAAATTAAACTATACATACATGCCAAAGTTTATGATGAAATCTTCATGGTATAAAGTTAAATAAATATCTTTTTCTTAAGGGAACTTAAATTTAATATTGTATGTTTAATGACTGACCATAAAACAAGATATGTGAAGCATTTATCATAAAAAAGATGCTTTCAATAATATCCTTATTATATCTATATTTCTTTCACAATAGAAAATGGTTACAAAATTAATAATTGTGTCATTTGAAAATACACTGAATTGATTCTTTGATACCTAGTGAGAATAAAAAATAAAAACATCTTTCTTGAAATGTTCTAATATGATTTTATAGAATGGAGCATCATCCTAGTTTCCACACCTGTTGTAAAAGACAGCGGTCATCACCAACAAGAAAGACTCCAGTGCAGATAGAGAAGCGCAGACAGATGTATGTGTGAAGTATCAAATTTTGAATTACAGAAAATTTTAAAGTTGAATGTTTTGAGAAATTAAAGTCTTATCGCATTTAAGCCATAAAGTCTTTGTGAAGGGTCATTTCAACCTTTCTTCGTTCATCTCCCCCATGTCAGTGTAAACTTCAAAGGGACAGCATTCTGACCCAGTGAAATTGACTGGGGTATCTTAACACGGTCCTTAGAAAGTAAACATTTGAGCTACCAGCCCTAACCGCTTGGTAGGAACCTATGTCCACTTATCATATTTTCAAAGGGAAAATTGTCACGCACTGTCATACACAGTTTCTGAGCTGTCTGAACCTGATGAAAGGAATTATTTCTTTGGGAAAGATTATGGACCCTTGCCTACGATTGGGTAGAATAAATTAGGGCGTACACTTTATAGCAATCTGACTTTAAAGTGACGACCCTAGTCGAAATTCTTTAGTCTGGAAATTTCCTAGAAGAGGAAACTTAGTTTTGACTCCGGTGAAAGCATAAAAGTGGTTAGTGCTTTCCTCGTGAAACAAGAAAGGGACCAGGTGGTCGTCGTGTAAAAAGAAAGGCATGTTTAGAGCTAGGATGCACAAGTCCTGAAAGAAAGAGCGACAAGGTACGCAATTTTAGTTTCAAGTAATATTCTATTATTTGATTGTTTGTTTTATGCAAATGTACTTGCTCTGTCTAGGTTTCCATATTATGTCTCGTTTATTCGATTCATGGAAATGTGTTGATGCTAGAGCTGTTATGCAATTTATCTATTCAGTTTCATGGAAAGTGTTGATGCTAGAGTTATTATGCAATTTATTTTATTCACTTTCATGGAATTGTTATGCAATTTACCTTTTTAATTATACAGTTATTAGTTCAGTGCAGGGCTGAGCAAAATTTTTTTTAACCACTAGTCCAGGACAAGTGGTTTCAGAAAATTCACTAGTCCCACCTTTCTCTTCACTAGTCCCACCTTACTCTTCACTAGTCCCACCTTACTTTTCACTGGTCCAAAAATGGTAATCACTTACCGAGATTTGATGAGACGTATGTACTTAATCCATAGAAGGAAAAAAACAAACGAAATAATATACAACATAATTATTTCTGAAAAGAATTTAATTTTTCAAAAACATTGGTTGTTATACATTTGGCTTCTTCAGGTTCATGTATATATGTTTTACTGATGGATTTGAAAATATTTCCATGTATATGTCTGCCACCTGCACCAGCACTAAGCCAGCAGTTGATAGCTGTGTCTGGGTTAAAGTCCTCAAGCTCTGGTCCATTTGCAGAAATGTTCATTAGCATTTGTAAACTCTTTTGGTTTAAGGAATTACTTAAAGAAGTCTTGATTAAGTTCATTGAACTAAATCCTCATTCACACTCAGCAGTGGATGGGCTTATTACAAACATGATTTTTAATAGTTTGCATAAATGACTCAGGCTAGTGGAGTATTTGCTAAGAGTGTTCCAAGAATTTCAACAGGTGGGTCCGGTGACTGCTTGTATGTGCTCATCTTTGCTTTGAACTCCAGATACTGCCCATGAATGGCATGATGGTCTTCCTGTTTGAAAATCACTTCAAGATGATTAAGAAGAACCTGTAAGTCTTCCCTCCCATATTTCATCAGAGCTGCCCTCTCATGAGGAAAGTGCTTGTAGTCGAATACTCTAAAGCATCTCAAAGGTTCTTCATTGAAGTTTCCAAAAACTGAAGGAAAAAAAACATGAAATAAAAGAAAATTCCATTAAAGCAGTAACTCGTGTTTACTTACTAGGAATAAAGTTCAGGAATGATCAATATATTTGCCTTTTTTAAAGAAAGTTTTGAATCTTTTCTTATACTCACCGCTTGTCAGTGTAGCTTATCATGTCATCAATGATGTCAGTCACACATGCTGGATTGGGCATTTCCCCTTTCAAATCCATGCTCTTGTATGTCTTACTGGTGGATTCAAAACTTGAGATGAATGTCATATAATAACACAAATTAATCCATAATTTTCAAACAGAATGTAAAATTTAATTGTATATTCAATATTATCATAAAGGTACAAACCTGCTTTATACCACTCAAGTGAGCCAAGGGTATGTCAAGTATATCTGAAAGTGCCTTCACTTCTTGTTGTCTCTTGAGGCTGTAGTGATAAAACAGGAAAATCCCCTTTACAGTCTCCTCAAACTTTTTCAGATATGAACTAGCTTTGACGGCATCCAGAGCTGCAAGTTTGAACTTGTGAGCAACACAGTGTATAGGAAATATCCATGGAGCACAGTGTAATAAATATTTCATAGTTCCATTTTTTAATCCCTGCATCACATTGGCACCATCAAAATTGGCACATACAATGGTTGGTTTCCTGCTAGTAACATCACTTAGATCGGCCAGAGTAAGACCCACTTTCTCCAAGCCCATTTCAATGCCTTCCTTTACTCCCAAGGCATCAGCTGATTTCAACTCCTCAGTTCTGACAAATGAGGTTTTCAGTTTTCCATTGTCCAGGTATCTTACATGCACTTGCTCTGATATGGTAGCATCAGTACTTCCATCAGCAAGAATGGAAAGGAATTTACTGGAATTCAGTCTTTCCCTAACTTCTTCTCTCAAGACTTGACTGATTGATAGAACAAAGTCTCTTGCCCTGAATCTGTTCTTTTAATTCACGCCAAGTTCAACACCGTTCTTCTCCTGGAGTGCACACATCATTTCCATATCAGAAAATGGTTTTCCATTAACGGGCTAGGGTGTAGGCTGAGTTAAAGAGAGCTCTCGTTTTTTTTTTCATTTCAGTCTCATTTAGTTTTGAAAGGGCCTTTCCTAGTGGAGTGTCGGCAACTCTGACTTCACTGATTTTCTGCACATGTTGGCTAGTGTCATGCATATATTGTGCTACACAGGCTTTGTGGGGTCCAGACATGTCATGAGACTTGATTGGTTCAATCCTGAAATTGTCACTTCCACTGACAAATACACTGGGTGAATTTCCTACTTGTGCCAGTTTTGGATATTGTTTGCAGCAACTGCAAAACATCTTTCCTTCCGAGCCAATATATTCAAGCCACGGATAACAATCAACTCAATGCGGCTGAAAATTTCTCTGTCTCTTAGTAGTGTCATATTTGACATTTTTTGCCATCACAGATTGTTGCTTATGTCTCTTTGGAGAAATAGCTACCACACACTCGGTATCTGTCTTACGTTTTATCCCTCCATTTTCAAACAAATTTACTTTCTCCGAATTGCTGTTATTACCTTCCTTGCGAAAATAATTTAGCAAACTCATTTTATCCACAGAGTAACTATCAGCTTGCTTGACAACTACTTCTGATGTCATCATAACATCAATTTTCACTTTTAAATACGAACTGAAACAGCTCATTAATTAGAGTAATTGTTTCACTTCAAACACAATATCGCACATGGAAGTTAATCATCTGTATAATCAATTATAAATTAAAGAATCATTACTGTCATTTAATCAGTTCATAAAGGAAACCAACACTGTTGTCAGTAAAGTACGTTTCATTAATTTAATTACACTGACTCGCTGATTAAAATCATTGTGAGCCACTCGTTATGGTCCAGAGTGAGTAAACTCATTGCAACAAAACCGCTTACAACACTGCTAATTGATCATAATGGTTTTCTTTTGTTTGACGTGTTTTGATTTGCCGATAATTTGGTCGCTTAGCCTAATATGCAGTCAAGCGGTAACAGGATGTAAATGTATACACGAAGAGGGGTAGAATCAAGTATTCAGTACACCCAGAGGGCACACAGGGGCTCGTTACAAAGAAAATCAAGGGATGGGGGGTTCTAACCTGTAATAATTATTACAGGTTAGAACCCCCATCCCTTGATTTTCTTTGTAATGAGCCCCTGTGGAGGGCATGATTGGCCAAATAAAGGTAGATATAGTGATTAAAGCACGAAAATAAGGACTTGCCCAACTTTTTTAAAAAAAACACTTGTCCCAGACTAGCAACTTGGAAAATTTTACTTGCCAGACTTCAAAAATTACTAGTCCGGAACATCGGGCTATGGGATTTGCTCAGCCTTGCAGTGGTAGAATTGATTGCATGTGATCCAAATGTTCATATGTGTAGGATTTCATATGGTTATATGAAATAACTTCCTGTGTTGTTAGGACGATACAGATCATCTTGAGTTAACGATAATTACCTAATTATATCTGATTTTGTAATGCTTGGATAATCTTGTAGTTAAGGAATGCCGTGAGTTATATTTCTTTTGAATTTCATGCAATAGTAATCAAACATGTAGTAACATATGTAAAATTATACAGTAATATTTGGTAAACATTCACGTGGTAATTTAGGACTTGCCATTGAAGGCAAGTTCAATGTCCTACCTTACTAAGTCAGAATTTACCATTATGAGGTGTGTTGATAGCAACATGCTCTGAATAACTTTAAGTGAATTGTATGTACCTCGAAATAATGGGTATACAGTATTATGGGGTAAATTTGTCCTTTAAGGAACAGCTTTCTGAGAGAAAGATGAGACAGTCCGAAGACAGGAGTATGGGGAAAAGAAAGAAAGAAAGAAGGACAAGGTCAGAATAAAGGGACCAGCAAGTCCATGAAGGGGCAGAACATAAAGTTTAGGAAGGATGAACTAGGAGACATTGATATATGGTCAGACAGGAAGGTGATGCAGTGAATCGTGGACATTGCGCTCTTTCACCTCTTGTTATGTTGATGTAATAAATCCAAATTGGACACACCATTTAAATTCTACTTAGATAATCTAACTTGAATTGGATTTATTGTTATTAATTTGTCCTTATTAAATTTGTTATTTTCTTGTAAAAAGGGGGCTCGTTATGTTTTATTTCTTCCCAGTATTCTTGCTCAGTCCTCTTTTGAAATTCCATTCTTCTTTCACTCCCCCCAGTCTATAATATCGAGGGAGGTCATCCTCTGGATAATGCCAGCCAAACCCAATTAACCACCTCTCTTACTAAGAGGGGGACGTTACATTATGTTATACTATGTATTTACAGTTATAGTTGGCAACATTATGTACTGATTCACTTTGCACAAAGTTTGAATGTCTATCCTCAAGGTTTGCATTCAAGACCTTAAGGTGTTTAATGAGATGCTTATTGTGGGGTTTGGTAGGGTTGGGGAGGGGTGCTTCCAACATATTATTAAATTACCAGAAAAGTCCCACCCCAGGCTTGATTTTGTAGGGAGTGAAATTAGTGATAGAGAGAGTTAAGGCTCCGAGCCCCCAGTCAGCAATGCCGACAGTTAAATTATTGAGAACACAAAAGGTGAAATTTAAAAGAATAACAATTTAATACATTTCAATATTCAAATGATAATAATTTCCCAATCACTCTTCTTCCTCATGACCAAATGATAGCTTATTGCATCCTTTGATTTATAGTGTGAGATCGCTTTTCCACCTGTCCTTGTTTTCTACTCATCTTTATCTCTTCTATCACGCCAATTTCTTCTCTCCTTCCGACTTCCCTCCTAACTCCTTCTCCTTGACTGCTCCTTCTCCAATTCCTCCTCCTCGACTCCTTTTCCTCCTCCTCCTTGCCTCTGCTCTTCAACTAGCCTTTGATTCACAATTGACTTCTCCACTAGTCTCTCTTCCGTCTCTCTCCTAGAGACTCGCTACTAAACCACACCGGAATTCTGTCTCCTGAAAGCTTCCTGTTGAAACACAAGGACGTTAGTCTACTTCCTTAGCCATCTCGTCTCACACTAAACCATTAATCAATCATCAGATAAAGACTATTACATTTTTTGGTCACGCATTCGTGCACATTGAAATACTCATACGCTCTTGTATGGTAAGCATCATAATAAAATCACATTATCAACTACTTATCATACAGACATCAATAATTGCGTCACATCAGTGTATATATTCTTAATCTCATTATACTGAACAATAGCACGGCAATCAGACGCATTTCTGTACATTACACTCTCAAAAGTGTACACAAATATGCAGATATCCATATTAACCAATTTTACACATTGCAACCATTTTCCAAAGTTACAGTTCAATTCAACAGTTGCAAAATCTAGAATATCACATGAATAAATCCACTAGTTTACTACAAAGTAACCAAATAGCAAATTACAATATTAATTCTAACCACGAGCTAGCAATCTACAGAATTCTTTACATAACCATGGCTCATTTCTCAAATACGCATGTAAATTAAACACTACAAAGGTAATTCTACGTACTAACGATTCTAGTAATGAAGTATACATACTGCACATAATTACAATTACAATGCCATAATATTCTGCAAGAATCGAACAAATAACTCACTGACCTTTATGAAGCTTTGTCTTTCCTTAGAATTTCCTAAGTTTTCCCACCAATTTATGAGTGGCTTTCCTGGAGTTATTGCTTTAACTTTCCAGCACGATGCTTTGCAATTACTGAAGTTTCTAGTCTAAATTACTCAGTTGAATTCAGATTGAAATGGTGACCACACCCTCTCTCAATTCCGATTGGATATCGATTCTACCCTGTTCTATTCAACTTAGCAGAAAATGCTCCAGCCGTCTGTCAACGTGGTGAGAATTAGGATTTTATTCCCCCAAAATTGCTTCAAATGCAAATGCGCGTTACTACACGTAATAAAAGAACAAAATCATAGCGACATTGCTTCTAACCAGTTCCTTTTTTCTTGACTTGTGTAATCGCGGGCAGGCAACGTGACACTCATTTTATGTTGATACTCACTTTGCCTCAGATCTGTTACAAAAGTGAAATTCTCTTTAAACTATTTTTTGCATTTGTAAGGTACACATGGGAATATAAAAAGTATTTATTATTATAATGAGGTACTGTAATGAAATATTGTAGAATCACTCTATATATCTGAATGTTTACCATGTCATTACTATATGCATACATTAAACACAGTGTGACACTTACATTTACTGTATTGCAAGACCACTGTATTTTATTTTATGACATCATGTGTGTTTTTACATTGAGATATAAATGACATATAAGCCCACATTTCATTGGCTTACAGTTTGTAATCCAGTATTTTCATTATATACTTTGTGTATTATGTTGGTTGTTATAATAGTTGTTAGCAGGTAATTTTCTTACATTATTATGCAGTTAGCAACCTTGTAACATCAAGGGTTGAAAATGTGGTCTTTATTTCCAGAAGACAATAGCAATAGCTATTTAACTAACAGTTATTTGTCTTCCCAAATTCTTGACAAAAGTATTTGTTACTGAATCTGAGATTTATACAAGTACCAACTCGTACTTACAGTTAATTTCAAACATTATAGCTCATAACTGTTTATTGATTGCAGTTCCCAGACCAAAAATAGATCATACAAGAAATGGAGCAAAGAAGAGAAGTTAGCAATGATGGAGTTTATGGAGGAGCATGGGATACCATCAGCAAATGTTAACAAATTCTGGGATGAGTGTGCACACTATATTTTCCAAACTACTGGCCTTGTGAAATCAGGTTACATTTAGCAAAATATAAACAGAATATGAATCTCTTTAGATCTTAACACTACCTACCTTTTAACTGTACCGTCACCCACTCTAGACCAATATACTTAAATTGAATACGTTTCATTAACTAGCTCATTGAACAACCTTCATAGAATTATTTTGTCTGAAATTTGTGCCCTCATCATTGCATTGTACTGATTAATTTTACAATGTTACAATTGCCCGGAGTCATTTGCTTTGAGAGCAATGGAGATGTTGGTCAGGTTATTAGTCTGTCCAGATTTTGGAATGTAGGTGTAGAAAAACACTTTGATAAAACAATTTATGTACAGCATGTCAGATAATTATGATACATGTTGTGATCTGAAAATATTTTATTAATGGTCTATGATTAGGAAATATTAGTTTTTATTGTCAGCTTGGTTTGGTTGTAAACTTCACACTTATTCCAGGTCTTTTCTTTTTAAAGGCCCATGAATTTCTACATGCTAGAACTGGTGAATAGTCTTAGTTTAGTGCATCATAATGGGTGAGGCTTCATTTTCTTGAGTTTTTGTGGCAAAAAGTCTATGATTTATTGCTAGATCGTCAAGAAACCAAAGGTTGATAGTTCAAAGAAATTGTTTGCGGCAATACCCCATTTAATGTATTTCCTTATCTTTGAATCATGTCAGGCATTATTGGCCACTTATCACAGGTCAGGCATTATTAGCCACTTGCCATAATTCAGGCATTATTAGCCACATGCCATAGGTCAGGCATTATTAGCCAGTTGCTGTTGGTAGGCATTATTAGCCACTTGTCATAGATCAGGCATTATTATCCACATGTCATAGGTAGGCATTATTAGCCATATGTCATAGGTCAGGCATTATGAGCCACTTGCCATGGGTCAGGCATTATTAGCCACTTGCCATAGGTCTGGCATTAATAGCCACTTGTCATAGGTCAGGCATTATTAGCCACATGTCATAGGTCAGGCATTATTAGCCACTTGCCATAGGTAGGCATTATTAGCCACATGTCATAGGTCAGGCATTATGAGCCACTTGCCATGGGTCAGGCATTAATAGCCACTTGCCATAGGTCAGGCATTATTAGCCACATGTCATAGGTCAGACATTATTAGCCACTTGCCATAGGTAGGCATTATTAGCCACTTGCCATGGGTCAGGCATTATGAGCCACTTGCCATAGGTCAGGCATTATTAGCCACTTGTCATGGGTCAGGCATTATGAGCCACTTGCCATAGGTCAGGCATTATTAGCCACTTGTCATGGGTCAGGCATTATGAGCCACTTGCCATAGGTCAGGCATTATTAGCCACTTGCCATTGGTCAGGCATTATTAGCCTTTTTCAGTTCTTGTCACTGATGTTGAAACATATGTGCCATAATAAGGATTGACATTTAAAGCTAATTAATTTTGTTGAGTAATTAAACTTTATTAGTGCATGCGAAATCATTAAAGCCAAGGCCACACTATAAAAAAATAATGGAATGCGGTCTTGGGTTTAAGTCTCACTTGGCCATTGTGGGTGAGGAAGCTTGCCAGTAGCTTCCCATGGGTCGGTGGTTCTTCCCAGGGTTTTCCTGGGTTCTTCCTCCACCAGTTAAACTGAGAAATGGAAATAAGTTCACAGCAACAACAATAAATCAATCATACCTAAGCAAACAATATGGCCACCTGGAAGTGTTTGTCTACTATTTTCATGCAAATATTGGCTCTGAAACTAGATTAATGTGCTTATTTTGAGCGAAAACATTTTAAAGAATGTACACTGACCTACTTAGCCTAATATGTTTGATTATTTGGTTGTAGCATGTACAGTCATATAGCTTGTGGCTGTGTAATCCTTTTATGTTTTTATCTTGATTAGGTATGGTGTGTGTTTTAAAAATCTTTATATGAATTGTTCTATATGTTCAGGAGCTTCATGCAGATCACAGCATGCTAGGGTGAAATGCTTGTTCCCTTCTGCATGTTTGGCCACTGATGAAAGCACCACCATTAGTGACGTGTCCAACAGTTCAACAAAAAATGAAGCATCGACTCAGTATGATCACATTTATACTTGTACAGTATCTACACAAACAGACCCAGTCTTACCAGTCTTGGGTATAAGGGATAAAAACCGAAGGTATAAATTTGCTTAAAAAGCATCACACCGTAATACAAATTTTAGAGGTAGAGATAGTGCAGAAGGTAGGTTTTTGAGCAGGCATTTTAAGTTGAAATTAAATATAGATAAATTTCATTAAATTGTGATATAATTCAAAATCTTTTACACCTAATGGCAGTCTTTGGATATAAACAATTGACAGGTACTGTAGTCCAAAAATCAGAAAAGACTGTGTAACTATAATCTTATTTTGTTTCAGCAGATATTATCTTACATGCATTGCTGCAGCCAATCAAAGTGATATGTGATAAATTGCCAACATAAAAAAATGAAGTGGAAACATTAGCTATCAAATTATCAGATACAAGATTATCATCATTTGATGATGTAACTCTCTCTGATAGAGCAAAATCGCTGCATGCTGCTCTATATACTTCCACTGAAACAATTGAAGAGATTGTGTTAAATAGCAATTCACTCAGAAAAGCTGTAAAGATGTTATTCATTTGGGAAGTTGAACAAAAGGCATCTTCAAAACGTATAAGGGATTAAAGCAGCATCTTATATCCTAATAGTGACTGAACAGCCTTTTCATGGAATGATATATGCACAGAACTTTTTCTGAGTACCCCGATATTGGCTGAAGTATTACTAGCAGTAGCATTGCCAACAGGCAAACTTGACATGACTCAGCCCATTAAGTCACTTCTGCCCAAGTTAGGACTTGTATACTCAATACTTATGAGCAATAGGTTTGTGGAATTATCACTTGTACAGAAGATATTGGCTATTACTATGAAAAATGAACAGACTCATGGAAAGGTCTAAGTTATTTTCATTTGTTATGTATTGTTATAATTGCAATATTCCAACAGTTTAACTTGTTGACAATGCATGGCATACTTTCTGAATTTTCATGGTTTTAAACATTTTATCCCCAAATTTTTTCAGTGCTTGAACACATTAATAGGAAGCTAGCACTCAGTATATTATGTAGTCAGATGGTGCATCTCAGAATTATTATTTTTATTTTCAGAAGACATTATTGTTACTTGCATGTTTTAATCAGCTTTGGTTCGTCTTTCCTTAAAGTCACAGGATACTCTTTTAGACCACCTAAAAACAGACATTGAATTCTCATCATTTTGAAATAATCATAATCTAGAAGTCAGTAGTTGTGACCAGTATTGCCAGCTAGTAGGGAAAGTTATTTCCTATTGATACATTTGATTTTTTTCATACATGATAAAATTTGGGTGACACAATGATTGAGTTGGACACTTTTATTCACCTTTACTTATTTGTTACAAGATTGCTGCCCTCTCACCCAAATGTTTCTAACTGCATCTTGATATTTTGCATGTATATTTTCAAAATCTTGCATGTGAATTTGTTATATAGTTCAGAATGATTTTATTTTGTTTCTCAGAATTGTTTTCATGTTTTATATGTTCATTATTTCTGGCCCTTTTCTTACCCTTTTTCAGATTTCTGAAGGAAAACACACCTAATGGAGGTCTTACAAGGTGACAAGAACAGCTTTAAGAAACTTTTATTCTACCATGTAATTAAGTTTCTGAGGAATATACGAGTCATTTCCAGTTCTATTTACATGTTCTTTAGATTAAATAACAAGTAATAACTTGAAATTTTATATGGATAAAGGGTGAGTAAAATTTCAAACCCTTTTTAGCTGAATAGTAAGTGCATAACCTTACTGCTTAGAAATGTAACCAGCATAATCAAGTAACAGTAATTATCATTTAAACTTTAATGGATCAAACATGAACCAAACAATTTCATAAAGAAACTTCAGTTTCAATAAAATGTTACACAGTTAATAATATTATATTTAAAAATACTAGTATACGTTGTAAATGGCTGACAGGATATGATCAAACTACATTGTCAAATGCACATTGTGAATCAATGCCATGATATAACACTCATTTTCTATTAATGTTTATTTATAAGGTTTATTTTGGATGCATGGCTTGGCATTATAAGCTACTGTAAGTGGCCGAGCATCTGTAGACACAGATTCAGGTTCAAATCATGTCTGGCAGATCACTCACATGCTGCTAGTTTATTATACATTTGTCAATTTTATAAGCAGTCAGCTATCACAGATGACAATATTTTATGTTCAGTGGTCAAGTTCAATATCTTATCTTTTATTGTAGATACATGTACATGTACATTTGAAGCATATGAGACCTTTTCTCAAGTATAAAAAATAGGAGACATCAGTATGATAATATGATACAAGAAGGTTTCATTGATTTCTTTCTTGTTCCCAACAGGTTTTTGATAGATTGCAGATTCTGGGTGTGTCCAGTAGCTATGAAGCTACCATTAAAGAAGTTGAAAAATTAGACAATTCGTGTTTTAAGGAGCTGCAGTTAGCAGGCAGGGAAGGAAGAGTTTTCAGAATTGTTGGTGACAATGTAAATTTTACAACTGGGGTGTGACATTAAAGGGAAAATAATCATGGAGGGACATGACCTTTGCCAATCTACCAGACCAGCCACAGGGTTCGGTTCAAGACCTAGCCTTGGATCAGCTATCTCCATCAGAGAGAGATGAGAGGAGGTTAAAATCCATCTATACAACCCTGATTTTAAATGCAGCAGTGTATTATCTCCCCTTTCTGAAAAAGTTTAAAGATTTTAATTGTAGTGAAATTGAAGGTGAATTTTCTGAGGAGCTTGCAAATAAATCAGTCATAATTCCACTTCAAGTTCTTTTCAATGAACAACAGTATAGTGATGTCTTTAAGATGATACAGTCATACACTGAAATGATAGATGAAATCTGTTGATGCACAGATCATCCTCCATTGCATATAGGTGGTGATCAATTGACCAGGGAGAGATTTAGTGGTGCAAAAGGATTACATCAAGGTGTTTTTGATGCCAGAGAGAGACTGAGGGATCTGTATCCAATTACTTTTTAACTCTGGCATACAGCTATGTATTTCTTGAAAATGGCTTATCAGAAGCTCTTTAGTTTGGGTAGTTTTGAAACTGGCTCTGTGAATGGAGAGAGAATTCATATAAAGCGGCATGATGTGAATGCTGACGTGAAGAATCATTATGATGTAGAGAAAGATTTCTTTTTGTCATTGTTAAATCATACATTGTTGAGGCACTGTGTGATTTCTTTGGACTTTGTGATCTAAACAGTATTCCAACCAAGAACATACCTCCAGACCCTATAACACATATGTGGCTCCAGCATACTATGGATCATTTTATTGAAATGTATGTCTTCTCAGGGCACAAGATTCACATGATTGTTGAAGGAACTGTCAAGGATTCACTGATCCCCATTCAAGTTAAAGTTAGCGATGAGGAAGTTAAAACTATATATGTTTTGAAGCGAGGAAAAAAGACAGTTTTAAAGCCAATGGACACTGATCATGTGCAACAGTATGGCCATGCTGTGTTACAGGTTGGTTTACTATACATGGAGTTTTTGGTTGTGATACACAGACCTGACAGGGACAGGTTACTTGGTTGCCTTAAATACATGATTTTGATGTTCAAGAGTCATAACAGCAGAAGTAAATATGCTTTTAAAATCTTGCACCTATTATGCCATCAGCAAGCATCATATAGTTTGCGCACTGCATATCAATGTATCTATGGCCTTTCTGTCAACATCAGGGGGAAGAAAGATAATCTTTGTAAAAAGGACAAAAAAATGCTTAAAGGACTGGGCCCAATGAACAAAAGCAAAAACCTGCTGGCCAGATCTAAAGCAGTAGCTGTCATGGATGACATTGCTGATAATTTTGACAGTGTATCTGATGTAAAAATGAGGGCAGGCTATCACAAACCGAGAAACTCTCATACTGATGAGTTGAAAATGATAACATGATCTGCGAGAAGTGAAACCATTTGTACCACATTCAGGCAGGACTTTCAGTGCTCACAAAATTATACAGGCACCAGCAGATTCAGTAAACGGACTTGAGTTTGAGTCCTGGATTGATTATCACAAAGTTAGAGCGGCTTTTGAATGTGGAAAGTAACATTAAAATTCTAAAAACAATCAGTAAACCTCCATCATGGAATTTTCCAGAATCATCATCTGCCACAATACATACGAATAGCAGCCCATTTTAAATTAAACCTCAGTAGAATAAATTACAGAGTTGTCTGCCTTTATTCTCAGTTAATGACAGAAATATGTGATAAATTGTACATATTACATGCATAGTCATCTTACGTTGATGAAACATGGATTAATCAGTGTTGTTTTAAATTTTGCAATAGTTATTGCCAACTGCTCTGATGGCCTAAGTGGTTAGAGCATCCACCTCAGATGCAGGTCACAGGTTCAAAACCCAGAAAAGTCATATGAAGACTTATAAAAATGGTTCTGGCAGCTGCCTCGATTGGTGCTCAGCATTAAGAAGTTAGTGTTAGGACTGGTGGGCTTGGTGTCAGTATAACGTGACTGGGTGGGACACAATAAATGTCTGTGGCATTATGCCCCAGTGCTAGACATCACTATAAACTGCCACACTGCAGACATCATAGCGATATGACTGAAATTGTTATAGCTATGTTAAAAATCTAATCACACACACACAAAGTTATTGTCCCTTTTTTGTAATTACACCTGCAGGCATGCACTTGTACCACACTTGCTAATCAATGATAATCAATCAATAACATCAGAATAATTCCCCCCCCCATGCACTTGTGAGATGATGGGGAATTGGTGGTTTGTTTAAGTAAGCAATTTGAACAACATTTTTCAAGTTGTATTTCCAACTTTGGCAGAGGCAAGACATAGGCATTGCTCATTTGTTCTATAGTGATAGTGTCTTCAGTAGGTAAGTTTAGGGCTTATCTTTTTTCTCCTGTGATACATTTCCCACATTCTAAAGCTATTAATGTCATATATTTCCCTTTTTTGTCACAACACAACCATAGTCTCCTTCTGCTCCTGATACAAGTTTATGGTAATTTGAGAATGATGAATAATTTGTCATTAAAGTCAAATCCCAAATTCGAGGTGATGGGATGGGAGGCAGTGGTCTTATTTTTATATTATACTATCAACTACACACATGTCCACCTTTATTCTGTCCTGTTGGTAAGGTTATAGTCAATAGAAAATTAAAATGGATTTGAATCAAAAAGGGTGACAGGACATACATTTACTTGTGTGTGTGTGTGTGTGATTTGCATTTTTAACTTAGCTTTAAAAAATTTCAATCATATCGCTACGATGTCTGTAGTACGACATTTTATAGTAATGTCTAGCACAGGGACACCATGCCGCAGACATGTAGCATCATGTCCCACCCAGTAGCATTATCCTGATACCAGGCCACCAGTACTAACACTTATTAATGCTGAGCGCCTAGTGAGGCAGTTGTTAGTACCATGTTTATATGTCTTTGGTATGACTCGGCTGGGGTTTGAACCCTCGAACTACCACATACAAGGTAGATGCTCTAACTACTAGGCCACCAGAGCGGTCGACATTTACTTGCTTGGTCTGAATAACCTTTTATTTCCTAAAGATAACAAGTATTGCATTCAGTGAATCAGCAATGTACCTAGGAATGTTGTAATACTGAACAATTCCATATTTGTCGATAGGTATAATATGGAATGTTTCAGTTATGCATTTCAGTAACTCATCATTCAGGTGAAATGCAATTTCACCAGAAATATCAGCTCTCACATATTCCTTTAAAGCCATATGCACAAGATATCCATCTATTTGATTTTGTCCTGCAATCTGTTTCATACCAAATGCACTTCCAAGTACATCATTTTGACAAAGATCACAGCATATAAATTCAGCTGCCTCATATGGACAAGCAAAATAATTATTCGAAAATTGGCGTCTGCAGCCAGTTTCAATTGTTAAATATCCTTTCATATCCTTCTCAAGAAGTTTTGAAGAGAAGTCATTGTTGTTGTAAAAAGATTATGGCTTCAGCTTTAAGGCCATCCCTTCCTGCTCGACCAACCTCTTGAACATACTCCGAAGTGAAATGAAAATACGTATTTCTTTATTCTACATGGCTCTACCCTAGAATACAAGTTCTAAAGAATGTATGGCTTTACATGTGATGTACCATGCATTATAAGCAGACTTGATGAGCATATATATATATATATATATATATATATATATATATATATATATATATATATATATAACAGAGATCTCGGAAACGCATAATTACACGTATTTGGACGCCAATTTTTGATCTGGGACGCAGAAAATTACTGAGGCGGGAGTCCTCCGTACGCATGTACTAGGTGTGCGGCAAAATTCAAAGACTTGCCAGTACTGCTTCAGCCGCCTGCTTTGTGGGAAAATGTGATGATCAATTGGCTGTGCTGATATTTACAATGACAGAATTCAGTGACGGAAAGACCCCTTGATACATACATGTTGCCATTTTATATGAGTACGTATAAAAAGAACGTGATGCAATAGCTTGGCGGCGAGTTCAAAGGCTTTGACTGGCGGACGCGTGGGTAAATGTAGATATTTACAGTGACTGAATTCAGATGAAGAAAGACCCAGAGTTGTACATGTGGTCATTTATAAAAGTACGTCAAATAAACAACTTTAGCTTTTGTTATTGTGTTCATTTCCGAATGTAGCGGAATAAGCAGTGCACGTGACCTCAGAATCAAGACATGTTGAGACTTATACAAAATGCCATTCATACGTGGGTGACAAGTCGCCTAAAAATGTAAACTTCGCCTTCTTCTGTTAGGAAAGCGAAAACGATTACGCCTTGTGATTATTTAAGAGGTACATTGACTGACCAAACCATTTTTTTTAAAATGCCCCTCGCCTTAGCCCGGTTAGTTCTATTGTTGTAGCGAAATGTATTCATCAAGGCATCAGTAGCTAGGCCTAGTTTTTATATCAATTACGTTGACAAACAAACTCTTGCCCATTCACAAGCATATGTTTTGATAGCTGATTGACCATTAACACTTTTCCGAGTAAGGTAGCAACTATCAATTTCCTGCATGCTTTCCGTTGATGATAAAACATACAGACTTGTGTTTTAAGATCAGAATCGGTGATCTGGATATATGTTAACTGCCTCTTATACACTATTTCGTCATAAAATTAGTTTGAAACTGTAAGTGAACCAGTAGGCCTAACGGTAAATAATGGCGGACTTCGCTAAGTCTGGGATGTACCAGTTTATTAGATTGTTAGTTTTCTTAAATCATCGGGCAGATATGTTCAGAAAGAATATACAAATCGTTGAAAGCAAAGCCAAGGTATTATTTTATTAAAGATTTAACTTTAAAATGCAAATTATTTAGGTCAGAAACGTATGGGACAAAATGCTATGTTGTGGAATTCGCGAGATACGCTTTAAGGTCTCAGCTGTTTTCTGACTTAACATTTTTTTGCGAAGATACGGGAAACACAGCAAATCAGATACTATTTATTTGTCTAAAATCATCCAATTTAGTTGAAATCTGTTGATGTTGGAATAAAATCCTTTGAAAATGTTCATTCTTACTACATAACCCCCTTTTTAGTGTTTCTTTCTATAGCACATCTTCAGTAGAAACCCTCTAGGCTTCAAAAGGACTGCACGTGTATCTCATACATATACTTTACGAATACTTCACTGATGAACACTTATCCAAGTTTGAGTCACATTCTCTTGATGCATATTAAATAATTATCATGAAAACTACATGCATCCTGAGACTATGGCTGGCATGTGTTTCAGTACTAATACTGTACAAAGTGTATGTAGAATGTGTGTTTAAGCTGATGTCCATCGTAACACAAGTATAATTGATACTACTTTTTGAACGCTTTTGAGTCAGTTGATATGAATGTTACATAACTTATTTCTTATTAATGAACTCGTATGAGATTATATATACCCACACAAAACAATTGTAAGACATGCTGCCACGTTCAGTTTTTTTTTTCCTTTCCTTTCATATGTGTACACAAGGGCGTAAATTGAAATATGTATCGCATTTGCATATAACTAGATGTATTCAGTTATCAGAACATGACAATGACAGATGACAAAGAGAAACTAGGAAAGTCACATGCAGGTGTTATATTTGATACATTTCCATTTAAATCAAAGTAACTCAGGGTTACTGCTGTCCATATTTAATCATACAAGGCTCAATGATTTCTTTAATGTACATGTCAGTATGTTTTATTTGTTTTTATTTTTAAATCTAACAACACATTTGGTTAAATTGAGAAATCACTGTTAGAACATATATTTGGATGAATGATTGTGACAGTATAATAAATGAAAATACTGTACAATTTCATGTCATACTTCAGTAATGATGAAAAGTACAAAATAAATATGAAATATTTGTCTCAACTTGTCTACGATGTTAGCCTTAATAATGCATATCTCAACATTACATTGATACTGAAAAATTAAGTTTATACTAAGTTTTGGAATTTTATTAACTGAATATTGAAAACACCATTCATGATGGAAGCAAATCAAATTAGTGATGAGAATATTATAACTTCTGTACAGTGCTTAACATTAAATGTACTAATATTGTCTTTCAGTTATGATGATATAGTGAGTGAATTTTGAAGAATCTTACCAATATAAGCATGTGAATGAAACCTGAATGCAGTTCATGGTTTGTTTTGGAAATCTTTCAACACAGCAGCACATTAAATTTTTATCATGTGGAGATAATTAATGTGCCTTGCCTAATGAATAGAATATATTTACAGCAATATATCATTGTCAATATCAATGTAAGTGGAAGAAGCAAGAAATTTGGCTCCTACTCTCCCAAAGACTTATTGATAGGGCCCACTCCCAATAAAGTTTGATGGTATTTTAAGGTCCTTCCCCCCACATTAGGTTGTAGGGGATGCTATGCCACATTCAAGAAATAAATTTTAAATGGAACTGACAGTAAGAAATGTCCAATTTTAGCCAAATTGTAAGCCTAATAAAAAATGGTTGGTATTTTGGTCTTAATCTTTCGTAAAATGTGGGTTGTCATGTTGAAAGATACATCAATATCAATGTAAAATTGATCAAACAATTGATTTAAAATGGATCATTGAGATGATGCTGTCTAAAATATTCAGTTTTTGGCAACATTTGCGCCCCCCCCCTTCATTGAAGGTATTTGATATTAACCTTTGGCCAATTAAGGATGCCATCTATCACCTTATACCAATTCCGACGTAATAATTATCAAGTAATCAATAGCAAATGGAATGTCGTACATGATACAGTTGAAATGTGCAATATTTGCCAAAATATCGTTATTTTGCACCTCCATAGAAGAGGGTTGTTATATCGATCCTAATATTTGACAAAATTTTGGCTGTCATGGAAAACAATATATACGTATTTATGTAAATTTGATCAAGAAATTCATTGCAACTATAATATTTTAGTGTGAAATGTGCAGTATTTGCAAATCAATCGTTACTCTCACCCCTGGTACAATGGGTAAGATATTTTCGTCTTAATCTTTGGCAAAATTAAAGCTGCCGTACATAACCTCATATCAGTTTCGACGTAAAATTTATCAAGGAAACGATTGGAAAAGAAATTTTTGAGATGATTTTGTGGGAAACGTGCAATATTAACAAATTATTATATGCTCATCCCCCCCCCCCGTTAACTTCACGTTGTCAGAATCGTGCAATATTACCCGATACTGAACTCGCGTGCAAATATACATATTGCGCTCACGTACATAAAGGAACTAATTTTTTTATTGTAAACAAACAATGGACACAAACGCCAGCACTTTTGATTTGTAAACAAACTCGCGTAGTAGGCGCTTTGCGCTGTGGTTGTTTAAATTTGTTTCTGAATGAAGTAAAGCAGATATTTCGTGGACTGCCACATACCAGCTGCTTTGGCACATTCCGCGTTAACTTTTTTGATACAATGCTACCTATACTCGATTTGAAAAGGTCGAGCAACGTATCAAATTGCCTGGTTGAATGTTGGGTTCTCATTTTGGCTAGAGAACCAATTTGATAATATCTATTTCATAACTAACCTAATTTGGCCTGTTTTCGTACCGCCGTCTAAACTTTTATACTCAAATTTTAACCATGCATGACTCAAACTGATATAAATCGTTTTTAGTAACATGAGTTGTGTGGTACTACCATTCAGTTAGATTGTTAGGGACTCAATAGTTCACAATCTAAGGCTAAATTAATAAGTACTCTGTGAGTACATAAAAGCCTGGGGGATGAGGATTAAGTGTGTTGAGGCAATTTGGATAGTAATTCTTTTCCAATTTTAGCTTTGTACGATATTATGTTTTTCTTCTTCTTTTTTCTAGCTGGTCAAATTGAGAGTGTAAGGTAAATTTTGATAGTAGTTCCCTTCCAAGTCATAGCTAGGTGGTTTTTGATGGCTGTTGGATTGCTGTTAATTACTTTTTTTTGGGGGGGGGGGGGGCACCAGACTACAAATGTATTAATAACATAATCTATGTTCCTTATTAAATAGACTGTGATCTAATACAGTTCTATGTTTAAAATAATAAATGAATAACTTGGCAAGACTTCGTCAACTGAAATCTGAGTATCAAATCTACTCCTAATAGGTATGTCCGACTATACTAAAATCTAATTAATAGTATTGATAGTTTTTTTTATTATAAAAAATCCAATAAGCAGTAATAGAACATGCTTTTGATTGAATTCAACTGAAATCTCCGCAGAGTACGCATTTTACCTGTATGATAATATTATTTATTCGTATTTATACAAAGTCTGTCAGTATTATCAAGCATTCTTCTGTGTAATTCAAGGATAGCACTTTCCGTTCTGTTTGGTGTATATTTGTAATCCTCCATGATTGATTATATGTACCCTGATTTTTGTCTAAGTTAATTTCAATCAATGAAAATGTCACTTACACCGAGTGGAGGCAGTACTTTAATAAATAAATACAAATTAAATAATTTATTTATCAACTGAAATTTGTGTTCTAGTTCTATCTTTTAGTTTTTTTTTAAAGTGTAATCATCATAAATGCAATGTGTCCTCTTGTAATTAAACGTAAAATGCGTCAGTCTTTCTTAACAGCTATGTCCGCGCACGTTTCTCCGAGAACCTAATTAAGTGCCGACCGTGTTTTGATAACTGACTTGTGGAAGTATTTGTTGTATTGTTGCATTGAACGAAAAGCTGGCCTCCTTTGTATTATCACGTTAATTATGTCGTTTGAATCAAATAAAGAAGGTGGAATCAGGGCCGGCGCCAGACTATCTGGCGCCCTAGGCAAGGTTAGATTCTGCCCCCCCCCCCGGAAAATATCAATTTCAAAATTTATAAACAATAAATTTAAAACAATTTTTTTTTCAACATTTGAAAGTTTCGTATAGGCGCGATTTTCATTCACTCATTTTGCTTGTTCCGGTCAGCCTGGTGTTTCGGTCAGACTGAATCTACCAGATTATTTGTCCCTGTATGAAATAAACCAGGATAAAAAAACGACCCTCAGTAAAACAAATTTAATTATTTATTTTTCAAAACTGTTGTTAATTTGGAGAAATGCGCCCCCTGAAATCAGCGCCCTAGGCGGCTGCCTAGTTTGCCAATATGGTAGCACCGGCCCTGGGTGGAATAAAAGAAAAGTTAAAAGGCACAAAAATCTTATAAACTTAAAATCTAGTGACCCCGGTCGTATATCGTGTGAACTCGCTTCATTTGATCAATCGAACACTGTTATAAATGTTATTGTGTATATAACATAAACTATCTTAAATTAACAGACTCTTTCATAACTGTTATCAAAGATAGCAATGCAGCCATCGAAATAAATACTTCGTAAAATAAAGAGCTTGTTTTCACAGATACGGACCATTGTGGGCAAGCGAGTTTCAGAGAATTCTTGAACTGGCACTTAGAGATATCCTCAAGGATGATAAGAAGTTTCATTAATACTTCCAATGAAATTACGTCATCAATATTGTACTAACTGAACAATACAAAAATTGGGTTTCGACATAGAAAATCGTTTCACGAGATAAATGTCGCGGTTTTTTTTTTTGTTGTTTTTTTTTGTTTGGTGGTGTATCAACATTTAGTATAGTTCCCTGAACTGTGGACTCCCGATTTGGCAGGATACTATTAAACACCACTATGGGAATTAGACTCATCAAGAAAAAAAAAGCATTGACGTGTTACACAGATTTTTTGCGTACATGTGATGGTTGTTGAAACCAGTTGGAACGATCTTTTACAAGTTGGACATTTTGAAAATAAATGTTATGTATACAAAATTACGAACAACTTCATTAGAAAAAGCGCGTTATTAAAAATTATTATTGACGTGATTGTAAAATGAGGATTCAGTCAGTAAACAGCCCATTTCCCTAACGCACCCCCCCCCCCCGGTTTTCTCGATGTCAAAGCGAATTGTTTTCAATTTTTGGAAGTACCTCGGTAACTCGCGCCCTCGCTTATAATGCGGTCTATGCTTGTGGATCCTATTGTGCGCGAGTTATCGAGGTATATATATATATATATATATATATATATATATATATATATATATATATATATATATATATATATATATATATTGCTATGCCCGTCTCACATTAAATTATACCTATATTGTTACGTATATATTGTTCTTTCCTTTTTGGTACATTACTTAAGATTGCAGTGAAGGTACATTAATATGTGTTGACTCGTTTCAAAATCAATCTTAATAATGAACATGTTTACAAGTTTGGGGTAATTTCGCATTTGATGATTAAGCCTGATGAGTTCTGTCGCAGTGAGAGGTATTGTGAAACATGTGAAATGGGAGGTGTTGATAGATAGATCTATATCGAGTAGGAAATTAATGCAACGTAGAGCCTTAAAGTGTATACAAGGTATAGGAGTTGAACAATGAATTCATTCCGATTGTTCTATGTTCTTATTTAATGTTATTCTGCAGATATATTTAATGTTGTGTTTAGATATAATTTGAGAGCTGGATTACTCATCAAAATTACAAAGAGCTCATTGACTTTTCCCCAAAAATATTATTCTGTGATTATTGTTATTATTGTGAATTCATTGAAAAGAGTTCTAGACAATGCCATTGTTATACATTAATAATGTTAGTACATCAGCACATTCAGGATATGGAATTCATTTGGAACACCCTATTTTTTGGACTTGGAGTAGAACGTTTAGTATTTGTAACGTTTCCCTCTTAGTAAGAGGGGTGGTTAATTGGATTTGGCTGGAGTTATCTAGAGGATAACCTCCCTCGATATTATAGCCCGGCGGGAGTGAAAGAAGAATGTAATTTAAACAGAGAACTGATCGAGAATACCGGGAAGAAATAAAGCAATACGAGCCCCATTTGACAAGAACAAATTTAATTAGAACAAATTAATAACGGCAATTCCAATTCAAGTCAGATTATATCAATAGAATTTAACAGGTGCGTCCAATTTGGATTTATTTCATCATCATAACGAAAGGTGAAACGAGCGCAATGTCCACGACTGATTTGCATCACCTTCCTATCTTGACTGTATATCCACGTCTCCTAGTTCATCCTCGCTAAGCTGTGTGCTTTGGTCATTCATGGACTTACTGGTCCTTTTATTATGACTTCGTCATTCTTTTCCTCAGACTTCTGTCTTCAGACTGTCCCGTCTCTATCCCATAAAGATGTTCCTTAAAGGACAAAATTACCCCTAAATTTTTGTATACCCCACTCTCTACTATCGAATATTGCCGTATTCTTTTACATATGCTACTACATGTTCGATTGCTATTGCATGAAATTCACAAATTGTAACTCGCAGCAATCCTTAACCTACAAGATTATTCAAACATTACAAAATCAGATATAATTAGGTAAGTATCTTCCTAACAAATAAAGGAAGTTATTGCAAATAATCCTATGAAATCCCACATATATGAACATTTGGATCGCATGCAATCAATTCTACCAATGAACTAATAACTGTAAAATTAAAATGAATAAAAATTAAATCGCATAACATCTCCAGCATCAACACTTTCCATGAAATTTAATAAAATAAATTGCACAACAATTCTAGCATCAACACATTTCCATTAAATTGAATAAACGATACATATATGGAAACCTAATCATAGAAAACACATGTGCATAAAACAATCAAATAATAGAATATTACGTGAAACTAAAATTGCGTACCTTGTTGCTGTTCAGCAGCAGGGAGGGCGAATCCTACAACTTTTAGAAGGTTCCAAATGCCGAAATAAGACCTTTATGGAGGGCGAATCCTAAAGGTTCCAAATACCGATATGACGCTTTATGTAAACACAATTGTCGCCGTCGTTGCTGCCCTTTGTTGTCGTTGCCCTCCCTGCTGCTTTCTGCGTCCCTTTTTCGAAAACCGAGGTACGAAAAATTATCCAAAAATCGTATCTAACCCGACCGACGAAATAAATTAAAAATTGCTATACCAAATAATGGTACACTCAGAATCTCACACAGCTAGACTAGCTAGAGAGCGAGAAGAAGCACTTAAGAAATATATCCCTATAAAGGAGAAGTTTAAAAAAGATGTGCAATCACAACAGGAAGCACAAGTTGAGTACGCAGCTGAAGCGGAACAATTATTTAGACCGGTCACTACGGTTACTGGAAAAGTCTTAACTGCTATTGAGGGACCTGAAAAAGAGCCAGGGGAAAAGAAAGAAAGTCTTATTCAAGTATTAAAACAAACCGCTGAAAAATAGCTGCCGCACAACCCGACGGGGCTTTTGGTAAAAAATCTTTTACAAAAAAAATAAAACTCAGAGAAAGATTTACTGAAGATGGTATAAGAGAAATTGAAGAATATAACACGGAATCTGCCCCGGATGCAATTGCCTTTGGTACATTTGCTGCCGATAGTTATCGTCGTCGCAAAGATCAATTTTTAAAACCCGGATATTCTAAAAAAAAAAAAAAATAGGAGTACTTGGAGCGATTGGTTGTATAAAATAAATAAAAATGTTGATTCTATAGACAAAAAAAGTTTTGATTATCCAATATATTTGCGGGCGGTAAAACAATATAATGATAATATACAAACACAACGACAACAGCAACTGGAGGAAAAACAGGAACAGCAAAAAATAATACGAGAATAAAAACAAAAAGAGAGGGATGAAAAAAAAACAACAACAAAAAACATCAGGAAGAACCCTCCCTTTTACTTCCTCCGCCTCTGCAACAAGAAGAAAAAAAACGACGAGGAAAACCCCAAAAGAGACCAGAAACAATAACAGTACCACACGCGGACGTAGATGATCCACCTCCGTCGCCACCCACGCCTTTAACTCCGGCTCAGGCTTTACCTTCAACTCCGCTTCAGAAGCCAATAGGTTTGTCGTTTTCATTCAAAATGTCAGCTCTTAATACTTTTAAAAACAATGATGAATTAGTCAAGATAGTTGCACATGGTTACAACGAGAGAGAAAAATATCAAAGGCCTGATAAGGTTGATAGCATATCTCCTAATAATTGGGTTCCAGTATTATATATTGTTCCGAAAAATTTATCGCCATCACAATTTAATAAAAATGATCCCGAGTATCTAAAATTTAAAAATGATGTGGAAGCCCTTAGACAAGGACAAACTGGCAGTGGTCTAGGTAGTTTTACTTGCCCTGATAATATTTTCAATGACGTTTCGCGGTTTGAAGTTCTCATCGGAGGAAAACGCGCTGGAAACAACTCACCAGAAATAATTAATGAAGTCGCTGATATTTGTCGGCGATTATTTCAAGGTGGCGTTATGGACGCTAACATATATCAAGAACTCGTCGATAAACTCGTTGACGATTATAGTGACTAAAGTCACAGCGATTAGATACATAACAACAAATAACATAATATGGTTATGTACAACAGACACTATACACCTGTGCAGGTCAGAGCAGTAAACTCACGATTACCAGTTTATAGAGCAACTTACGGAGACGGACTTGGCGATGTGGTTCAGGGTTTATTTGCGGGATTAGCGCCAAAAGTGGGTCCTCTTGCAAAACAGTTATCAATGAAAGCCATTAATGTTGTTGGTGAAAAAGGTCTTGGTGCAATTGTTGGTGCTGCTGGTAAGGCACTCTCGGCAATTAAAGAAAGACTAGCGCGACTAATGCGCAAACCTCAAAGAGGTTCACCGGTGAAATTGCCAAGTACCGAAATTATGCCCACGGATGTTAGTAAGGTGATAAATCAGGCTGCAAATCAGAAACTAGCAGCATTGATAGATCAGGAATCTGACGCAAAAAGAAATATCACAGCAAATTTGATAGAAGGAAGTGGACTTCGTGTGCGACGAAGATAATCACCATTTGGAAAATTACGCAATAGTATAAAATGTTCAAACGCATATCTGACTCAGCATTTGACATAGATGCGCCGGTCCTTAAAGATAAATCAGTGCGTGATTATCAATTTTATTCATATGATGCAGTTAAACCGGAACAACGAGGGCGTATCGAACTTCAAGTTCATGATACAAGTAGATATTTTCTGCCTTGTGAGGGGTTTATTGAAGTAGAAGGTGAACTTGTAAACGCGGATAATACTACATACGATTCCAATATACGAGTTGGTTTTGTCAATAACGGAATTATGGCCTTGTTTAGTAGCGCCACATACATGATTGATGGAAAAAATATCGAATCGATTCAAAATGATGTCGATGTTGCCACAACAATAATTGGTCTAGCAAGATATTCTGACGATTACATAAGATCAGCTGGGCCATCAATGATGTTTGCCAAAGATATTACCGACAACTCTGATCATATTCAGTATATCAAGTTACTCACGCCAGCAGCTACTGAAAATGTTGATCAGGTAGAAGCTAACAACCCCGACCGCGAAGCTAAACCAACTAATCCTTTTGAAATTATAAAAAGTGTTAGCCCCAAATACAATTTAGGATTTGCAACACGCCAAACAATGTTGTCAGGGACACGAAAAATGTTTTCGTGCGCGATTCCACTCTCTCACATCTTCGGATTTTGCAGAGATGTTAGAAAGGTTATCTTTGGAGCTAAAAACACAGTTGTGCTTCGTAGAAAAAATGATGAAATGATGCGATCTGACGAGGAGCTGGTGTCGATGCTGGTATGGTAAGAATAACGAAACTTTCACTGTGGATGCCGGTATTAACTCCATCGGTCACAGAAGAACCGCAATTACTCTCTTTTATGAATCGAGGCGGTAAATCATTGTTATCGTGGTTTACAATAACCACAGACGCCATTCAAAGTTCCGTCAGAGATGTGTTTACTTGGCATATAGCATCACAACAAGGGGTTTCTGCACCACGACATATTTTTATTGCGCTGCAGGATTATCGTCGTGTGGGTAAACAGGAATGGTCTCATATGCTATTTGACAAACTTGACGTTACTGAGGTTTCGTTGAGAATAAACGGACAACAAGAACCATCCGAAGATATATCATTAAGTTTTGCAAATAATCATGTAGCGCGTGCATATCATCGCTGGCTGACGTTCTTGTCGCGTAACATAAATATAGATACTGGAACGCAAATATCACAGTTTGATTTTACAAATTTGTACCCGATTTATTACTTTTCGCTGGAGCATCTTGATTTATCCAAACAGTCTGTTGTTGATATCCACTTCCGAGTTCGTGTCGGCACCCTACCTAAAATTGCAGATGGTCCTCCAATTGTTTATGGCCCCTATAGAGCAGTCGCGGTCATCCTCAGTGACAAAGCGATGTTACTTGAAGGGATTAGTGGCCGAATGAGAATCGTTGATGCACCAGTGGAAAACACGTAACATTGTTAAAACAATGTGTAGACAATTAGACCAATCTCGTACTAAATAAAATGTCATACAGTCACGTTAATGTCACTTTGACTCCTGGTCAGATGAAAAAATTACAATCGAAAAACGCGAGCGCATGTGGGGCAACAATAACACTAAAAAACGATCAAATCGCTAATGGTGGTCCAAACAAGTTATCGCTGACTAAAACCCAACTAAAACATTTCAATAAGGCGAAGCAAGCGAAAACTGGAACTCAACTTGATTTCGCTCCAAAAGCCGTCAAGGACATGATTAAAATCGGTGGTATATTTCCTCTTCTTGCCGCAATACCAGCACTGATAGCTGCTACTGCCCCAGCTGTCGCTAAGGCGGCCGCGTTAGTAGCTGTTGGAACCGCTGCTGGAATGGCACTGAAGAAAGCAACTGGAAAAGGATACAAAAAAATGACGCGGGTTAAGACTTCCAGGAACTCCGCAATCATGGTACCCAAAACGGTTTTAGACATCACACAAGGTGTTTTGAAAACCAACGGTTTCACTCCAATGTCAAATTTTGATTTAATCGATGCTGTTAAACAATTAAATATAAAAAATTTCAGAGGCGTCTTTATGAGAGATCAGTTACCACAACAACAGAATAATCCAGAAACTGGAATTATTAATCTTGATAACAGTAACGGTCCAGGAACTCACTGGGTTGCTTACGCGATCGATCCACGTGGAATTATCTATTTCGATTCGTATGGGTTAGCACCGCCAGTTGAATTTCTAAAATATACAAAAGACATCCCCCTGTCAAAGACAGGGACAAACGTTTGGTACTCAACGCTACCAACACAAACACTGACCGATCCTCCGATATGTGGTTATGAAGTATTAAATGTCCTCGATGCGATATCAGCGTCAACCAAACCACCTCACAAAGTCGTGCATGAGTATACCGCGGGTCAATTTAAACAGTTTCCTATCAAATAATGGTTGATATTTACGGAAGATCTATTCTCAACAGAAAAGTGAAGCGCACGATATAGACTTGTCAAAATACGCAACCAAGGATGATGTCAGCAATCTTTTATCGTTGGCTGGAGTAGGCCCAAACGAAGTTGTTATTTTTCAGGACGTTCACGGTAAACTAAAAACCAGCGATATCAAATGGCATGAAATAATTCGCAGGGTTATTGGAGCTACTCCGGGTAACATCCCTGTGTTCACTGACAGCGGAAAAATCAAAGATTCGCTGATATCAATTGCGGCGTTAAGAGATGATACGCAAAAAGCTGCAGGGGAACGCGTAAAAAAGACCGGCAACACAATGACAGGTGAACTCAGCATGAACGGTAACAAAATAGTGGTTTTAAGAGATCCAACATCCCCGGAAGATGCCGCGACAAAAAATTATGTTGACGCCGTTGACGGTAAATTATCCACGTTGCGGGCCGAGTATGATGTTTATGTAAACGCGTTTACAAATCTCCGTAGAAACTTTAGAAAAACCGATGAGACCACAGATAAGTTCTTTGGAACTCCTCCCATCATCGATATGAAACTTTCTGATATCAAGACCAACATTGACACGATCAAACAAACACAACAAGATATCGTAAGTGGGATTCCTGAGATCGTTAACAAAACCGGTTTGATTAAAATCCCATCTGGAGTAACTGCCGGGCATATTACCAACATAGTATACACAGTATCATCTGGATTTGCAACATGGTCTAAACAAAATAATACTATCAAATATACAGCAACAATCACTGGAGTGTATAGACTGTCTGTGTTCAGTGCCGCTAAATTTGAAATTTTCACAACGTATCCCTGGAGACATTCCACTGACAAGTTTTCCGGGGTTGTAACTATCACATTAAACAAGGGGACCGAAGAAACATTTATACTGGAATCCGCCGACAAGAAATTAACCGCAACATCTTACTGGTGGTGTTTGGAATTTGTAGCTGAAACGCCTCAATTGGTTACTGCGTAAAATAATAAAATGGCGTCAGCATCAACGACATAGTCATTAAATGCTCAGCAATATAGGTACGATCAAGTACGCGAATGGCAATCAGAGTTAAAAAATACCATTAACGAATGCACAATAAAAGTAAAAAAATACAAGCGGCGTGTAATCATCCTAGACACAATAGTGTATTCAGTATCCGCGATAGTTGCATCTACTGGAGTATTATTATCAGCGCTATCACCAGTGACAACTGCAATCGCGGTCACAATTACAGTTTCAACATCAACAACAATTGCAGGCGTTCCTAATATTATCGCGAAAAAAATATCCTCATGCGCGCTAAGAAAATTGCAGGAATATGAAAAGTTAAACAATGCGGCCACGAGCGCCTACTCGAAATTATCGTAGCTGATATCATCAAGTCTCGACGATACAACAATATCAGATTCCGATTTCGCGCAAATGGCAAAGATGTATGAAGTGTACACTGGTCATTTGAAGCGACAAAAGATAAATAACAATGTCGGAATTACTTCATCGAGCTCTGCTCGATATAGTCGAAAATACAAGCCCAAAACGAACTTCAATGATAACAATAATTTCGACTGAACCAGAATTCAGTATTAATTTTCCAACTGCGATTCCAGTAAACGAGATCGCGTTTGCACAATTACGAGTATATCACAGTTGGCCCAATATCAGATCAAAATCGTTTGGTGGATTGCCAGCGAATAATTCGTTTGTGTTTGCACATAAAAATAAACCCGGTGCCGATGGCACTAATGGTACACCAGACTGGAATGTCATTGGGTTACCAACCGGGTCTTATCAAATCGAAGAAATCAATGAAGAATTACAACGTCGAATAAAAAATATCACAGGAAAAGAATCTAAGATAACAATAACTGTTCACGAGCCAAGGCTGTCTTCTGCAATCGAAATAAGCACCCCAGACTACGCCATGGATATATATAATAGTTCGATCAGAACAGTGTTAGGATGGCCTGAAACCGTTCCGCCGGCTCGACCAATGCCACCAGCGCCAAAAAGGTCTGATTACATCACTGACAAACAATCATATCACGAAATTAGACCATCGTATAAACAACGTCTGGATAATATAAAAGGATCAAAGTTGGGTAGTGATTTTGGCTTCTACAGTAAGGACCATATTCGGTGGTTTTTTATTCATGAACGACTTCCGGGAGGAGGAACTAGTGTTTTTGTTCTTGACCTAAGAGATATTATTGAATATTTTAAAATCATTAATCAAGAACATAAAACACAACTAGAGCAACTACGGCAGCGCTTCCAAGAACATCTTTTTGATATAACAAGTTCACGCAGCGAAATTATCACGCGGATTGAAATATTAAATCAGCTTGTATCCGACATGGAATATATTAACCAGCGTGTAATTCAGGCAACAAATGATTATACTGACGGCTTAAATCGCTTTAAACAACAATTTTTAACTACATATTCGCTAACAGAAGCCACTCTGCCGAATTTTAAATTTCCCGGGTATAATGCAACCGAGCTAAAGAAATCAGTCAACGATCTAATCAATGAATTCTTTGATGACATAATCGCACAGCACAGAAAAACACTACCGGAGTAAACTATCCTCAGACATAACAATAGTCCTACCGGAGAAGGCCGACATGTATCTCCGGGCATCGTAAACATAACTGAAGTGGTCGCGGTCAATCTTGTGTGTGATGTAATCGACGGTAGTTACGGCACTGACACGACAAAATCAAATCAAGTCCAGCAAGGATTTATTCTTTATTCATTCACCCCGAAAGAACCACCTGGATTTCTAATCGTGCAAGAGCCGATCAATCCAGTCTATCTACGATGTCATAATCCGTGGCTGACCAGAATAAATTTCAAACTAACAGACCAGTCTGGCCGCCTTGTTGATTTGCGAAATGAAAAACTACATATTAACTTACTTGTGAAATCGTAAAACGATTTTCAAAGACTTTCAGCTCAGTAAAAATATTTTATTTATACACATCGACCAATTTCTCAATTTTGATAGGGTGTTTACTAGTAAAAATCATAGAAATCGTCCGATTTGCTAATTTTGATAGCGTGTTTACTAGTAAAAATCATGCGAATTTAGTAAAAAGCAAAAAAATATATATATTTATTTGAATCTGCAGAAAAATTGACTGACAATTAATCAAGCGAGTATCATATAATGTACCACCGCGTAAAATGTTTCATACATAACAAAGAACTTCTTGATGAAGCTGTCAAAGCAGGAAAAGTTACCCCGAAAAAAATAATTGTTGACGAATACGGCACTGACGATTTTATATTGACTGATACACAACCGCAAGTATTTTAAAAAATCATATTGTGATCGCGCATTGCAGTATACCTTAAATTTTAGAGTATATACGTGTATTTAGATCTTAGATTTATAAATCTATATGTACCACCATATAAATGTTTTCATGTTTGACAAACAAGCGCTCGAGCAAACAGTTAAGGCTGCATTTGCCCAAGAAGAAATTAACGTTAAATTCATTATTGACGAATACGGAAACGAAGATTTCTTACTAACGCAGCAACAGTTAGATAGTCTCAGACGCGAGCATATTATTTCAATTGTATGTGACCGAGATCAAATTCTCAATTATGCGCACTCTTGCATTAAATCCGATCGACTAAGGGAAATATTATCTAACTCGGACTGATGCAAGTCGCCTTGACTTTGTCACCTTGATAAAATCAAGGAAGTAAAACAAAATATCACTTTTTTTTACTTTCAATTTCATTTCCAAGTACTTGATTTCATTCTAGGTATTTACTTCCTCGTCAAGGGACATACAATTTTTTAGCTTTCTTACCCGAGTATTTATCATCTTCCTTGTTTTATATTCTTGGGCTAATACCAACCTAATTTTTTCAATTGCACGAGACAACGAAACAAATTCATTTATTTGTGCTTCTTCTACTGTAGCCAGCGATTTATATAAATTCGTCTGGATCCTCTTTATAAATCGGTACTGCGCAGGCAAAATATAACGCCCTGCGCATTCATCCTCATGTAGTGTTTCAAAATCAGACATTGTTTCAGTCGGATATATTAAATCCGCGCTCTTCTAATTTTTTAATAGCAACAATCACATCATTGATATTTTCGTAATTCATATATATATTTAAAAGAAAAAAATAAACAGCAACCATGATGAGCGGTTATCAATCATGGTTCTTGCACTGGCTTATGGGTCTCCACGAGGTCCTTTCAGACTTTTGTCCCATGATGAAATCTTGGAGATTTTTTTATCTCATTCTTACAGAGCCTTTCTGATGGCTTCTCGGCAATCCTCGTGATCGGTTCTTTTGGCCAAATGTTTTGTTTTTGTGAGACCCATGTGACGTAGAGCTTTCTGCATCCAAGGCTACTGTTTATTTTTGGGGCTCCAAAGCGTTCTGTGTACATACCCCCCCCCCAGATCAAATTCCCAGGGGTGAAAAACACACCACCACGATTCGACGTGGAGGAGATATGTACACAAGGCCCCTGCTGGGACCCCCATTTTGTTATAAAATCCCAAATGGGCACCGTCGACAATATGTCCGTAACGAGATTCGAACCGCTGACATTTGATAAAGTCGGGACGAGAGACAAACGCTTTACCACTGTACCACGGTCTCATCTGATAATACAGGGTTTAAAAATTATCATATAGGTAACTATTGACAGACCGTTAACAAGTTCTGAACTGGATTTTAAACACTAAATTTAAGTTGGATCTAAATTTTAACACAGAATGCTTATGAAAAATAACACTTACCTGTACTGACAAACGCGGAAGTGTTATAGACTGTGACGCATTGTGTACACAGTTGGCTGTAAAAAAAAAAAACTGTATTCCGCTCTGCCACGCTGGATAAATTTACCTGTAATGACAATCTCAAGGAGTGTTGCGCAATCTCCCTGATGAAATCACCTTGAAGTCAAGGGGGAGATAATTGTATCATTGACTTCTACACAGTCGCTGTAGAGTTTTCTCCGTTATCTGCATCTACATAAGAAAATATCATCCAGGTATTAAACTTGTATGAAAACGATGATTTGATTATATTTCCTGCAACACGTTGGACCGAACGCGGGTGAATACCAAAATTCCTGCCAGCTGCGTTTATTGACTGAAATATTTTCTCTTCACGGGTACTTATATTGAAAGATCTGACAGCTTTCCTTGTAACGCTCTTAAATTTACCGGTACTACCTCGTGCAGAATTCTCACTCTGCGTGATAGATTGTAGGTTAGATAATTTATTGTTAAGTTTTTGTCCATCAATGTGATCGATCACAAGACCGTCTTTGATCTTTTCAAAGAAACACTCGAACACGAACCTGTGATTATAATAACCTTTCCCTCCAGCAGTAAATCCAAGATAACCAGCATTATCAACAACACCAAGTGGTTTTTTTCAGCCTACAATTTCTGACTATTTCCTCACGATTCGCTTCGTAATTCTTAATGATAGGATGTGGGACAAATTCTTGGCTCATTTATATAATAATATATTTGTCTAATTTATAATTTGTCTGAAAACTTAGTTATATAATCGCGCTCACATTTTAGCGCAACATCGTTATTGTTTTTGTTATAATATCTTTTAAGTTCACGGTATCTTTTTCCCCCGAAACTTGCACATAACTGTGTTTTATCCCTGACCCCAACACCACATCGCAGACACGGTATTGTTCCTAAACTCCCCCTTCGGATGCTTTGGGAATGTTCCCCGCAGAATTCTTTTCTGCAGGATTTGTTACAAACAGTTACAGATCCAACTTTAAACCACTTGCACTTATTCATTCTATATATAATATTTCTTATTTAAATGTTTGTCTTAAATATAATATGGAGGAGCTTGAAAGATTATCTGCAATCAAGCCCTGGAAAGCTTCTAGATTCGATCTTGACAGACTAAACCCTGACTCGCGGAGACGAGCCCTAACTGATCTGTTTGATATTATCAGGAATGCCAAAAAAGAATTTCGTAATGATGGAGCAGTTCACGTATGGTCTACATTTAAAATTATACGCGACACCGAAGGTGTCGTTGACGAAGTCGATGTCGTTGACTCTGTCAAGGACGCTACAATGAATGATACACGAGCGAAAACAATTATAGATTACCTTAATCAGAAATATTGTTTTAGAATAAAATTTATTGTGCAAGATGATTCCGATACATGGATTATCCGTGACAAACGTGACCCTGTCCTTGCTAATGGAAAAACCGTTCTGTTAAGTAAAGATTCCAAACCAGGGATGTTGACTGGGATTGATAAACCATATTACGCTCGAGCGTATCCTGTGACCGCGGTCATTTATGGAATCTATCCGATAAAAACACCAAAAATCAACAAACTTGCCCCAGTTGCCAAAGTCAAGGCTGAATTGTGTAGCCGAGCGAGTAATGGAACATTTAAAAAATGGGATGCGCGAAACGGTCTAACTAATCTAAGACGTTCCAAGATAGCAGCGTGGGCTGAAAAAGTCAAGGATACAGGAGCATCAATAAACGATGTTGCCGAGCTAGAAAAAAAAAAACACTAAGATTTCCCATAACCGTAACAACGATAACAGAGAAAGTATTATACAAATCGAAATATAATCGGAACGGAGCTCCAATAAATATCATTGATCATAACGCTCACGCTTGGACTAACGCAGTCACGATATTTCCGCGGGAACTCTGGTAAAAATATGTTTGATTTTATTAAACAGATAAGCAAAAACGACCCTGTGTTGGTGTGGTTGTTTAAAAGTTCCGAAGATGGTGAGTATGATCAATTTGTAAGATCTAACGGTGAATTATACCGGACGGAATCTCTGCAACAGGACATGAAATAACTCGCAGAGAGATATTCAGAAAACACTGAGCAGTTATTAACTAATTGTTTTACAGTTCCGAGTGTTGCCGCTCACGCCGACAAAGAAAGAAATTCATGGAAGCCAACCCGAGGTGAGTTTCTCGAGGATATACAATTGAGTTGTGTCGAGTATGGACATGGCGGTTTGTGGAATACCAAGTATGACCACAAGGATATCATTTCCGTAGACATGGTTGCATGTTATCCGGGAAGTTTTCTTGGGATGGGCGAGTGTAGTGGATATTTTAAAAGATTTGGACATCCCACGAACTCGATGACGCGAATTGCTATAAATGGTCCTTTAAACGATTTTGACTTGACAGGATTTGTTCGTGTAACGTCGTTTGAATTCGCTGAAGAGCTTCATCAATTTGTCATGTTTGGTTTGGCAGAGATTTCTCAGAGAAACGTTGGGCACCAATAGTGTTGTTGCGATATATGCTTGACAGCCGAATACTGGTATCGTTGACGGTCAGTGAAGCAATCATATCGTACCGAAAACAGACTTCGGTTTGGTTACCAACACCGGAGCGTATCAGTCTCGATGAAGTCATTGAGGAATATGCACGAGAGTGTCCAAATACTCCTGTTGGTGTCATTAACAATAACGCTCCTAATATTCTTAAGATTAAACTCAGCAATAGTGAAAAAACAGCAAAAGATCTCGATAGAAGAATAATCGGTAAATTTACTCAAGGTGGTGCATACGATCATACACGACATCACTCACGATTGATTATGGATGATGCTGAATTAAATTTTATAATTGCTGATGCCGCTGCGAGAAATATATTTTGTAATCGGGAGGACGCTTTTTTGTCCGACGGAACACGGTTGGGCACAATTGTTAGTTACATTAATGGAGAATCACCTCACTACACACATTTAAGATCTTCGATGCTGGCTTATGTTTCTATAAATTTGCTATCGTAAGTGAATAGATTTCCCGACACTGCAGTTAGAGTTGCCACGGATTCATTTTATATCGATAAAAGATATTCAGAATCACTGGCTCGTTTTACAAGCAACGATGAATCATGGAGTTCGTGGAGAATAAGAAAGGAAATGCTACATTGTTATTGTGAATCAGCTGATGTTGAAATTAAGGATAATTATTGCATATCAGAATTATCAGAAATGTCGTCGGCGCCGTCTGTGAACGATGCAATCACCAGACACAAAACCGTTCATTTGAACGGACCGGGAAGTTCTGGTGAGACAACTCGAGCGATTGAATTATTTCGAAATTCAGATATGATTGTGCTAACACCTACACACAGACTCGCCAGGGAGACGAAACAACGAGGAGTCAATTCTTGTACATATCACAGCTTTTTCAAATACAGCGGTAGTGCGTGGACTCCAGATCGAATGGGAACAAAATATATTCCAAAAGTTATAATTTGGGATGAAATATGTACGGTACCGTTAGATATATTAAAAATATTTCTTGATTGGCTATTAAAAAAAAATACTGCAGTGATAATGTGTGGTGATCACGGTCAGCCACCACCTTTTGTTGGTCCATCTCCGCATTTGTGGTTAAAAGATTTTGTAGATTATTATGAAGAAGTGTCTGATGATTATAGATCTCTTGATGCAACGTTGAAGGAATTTAAAACATTAATTATATTACAACCGAATAAAATTCAATGTGAAATTATGCGTAAAATAATTTCAGAGACTTCAATGAGCGACTTTTGGAAAACGTGGAAACCAAACGATTTGATAGTGGCAAGTAGAAAGATAGTCAGAGACACACTTCAACAGCAGTTATTTCAATTACAACGGGAGAAATTTCCAATGTTGCCAGTGCCATTGTGTTATAGACCAGCTGATACACGACTACAAAATATTGATGTTGATATTCCTGGACAGTCAGAGAAACAGAATTTAGTATTAAATGATGTTGTTGCAGTTGATATCAATGTTGTTGAAGATGCACTAAAAATGAACAAATCCCTGTGGACGCTAGGATACGCAATGACAATTCATTCGTCTCAAGGACTGACTATTTCTGATACAGTTGCTTGGATTATTGATGATCGTATCGAGTAGCCAAACTTAGTTTACTTGGCTGTGTCCAGAGTCAGAAGAATATCTCAACTGCGGAGAATTGTCTTGGAAGAGTCAATGGCCGATGAAATTAATAATGAAAACGACAGTGATATAATAAGAAAAATACTCGCCGGTTACAGAGTGACAAAAAAATAATCGCGATTTTGACCTAGATGTTGAATTTATCATGACACTGAAACAACAACAGAATAATCACTGTGCGAGCTGTAATTGTATAATGTTGTGGTGTTACACTAATAAAAATCCAAAACAATTTACCGTAGACAGAAAAGATAATAGTCGCGCTCATACACGACAAAATGTGATGCTGACCTGTCTTGAATGTAATCGAAGTCGTGGTGCTGGCTAGTCAAGTGATCTGGGCGGTAATTGTGTGTCTTCGGGAATTACTTGTAATTGTTCACGTGTGAATCCACGTTGAGGAGCAGTCGAACCCAGCCTGTAGATTGCTGGTCTACCAGTAGATCTAGTTGAGTTAGATATCTTGTGTGGTGATGCTCCAGATAGGATCAGTCGCTCTTTTTTTACCACCTTCAAGTTCACCTGGTTCATATAAATATCTCACAGTGACATTGCCCAGTATTGGTTGTGCTGAAAAATCACGTCGTTGTGGTATATGTTTTTTGGTAATTGCGTTAATAGGTTTCATGTTGGTTGTTCGAGTAATTTCATTATTTAATGCAGCTATCACGCTTGGTAATCTTGCAACCCATTTGCGCTATCTCTTGTCCTGAATGAATTCCTTCTCGTACTGATATCCAAATAACCGCTCAGCAAGTGTTCGATTAAATCGTTCAACAATTGCCTGATCACGGTGAATTGCAGTATGCCCTCGTCTGATGTTGACATTATGTTGCTTCATTAGCGATGATAATGCGCCCTGAAATTCTTTGCCAGGATCAACTTGTAATAGATTTGACCATCGCAGACCATCTCGTTGATAAATTCGTTCAAAAGCAGAAGCAACCTCAGATGCTGTTTCAGTCGTTAACGGTTCTGCATCTTTGTATTTATTTGCAACATCAACTACAGTTAGCGCGTATTTATATGTTCGACGACGAACGGTATCATGTGGTAGAAATAATATATCAGCCTGATGAACTTCATTAGGAACACTAACATTAAAATGTGCAAAATTAATTTTTCTAGGACGCGGTAGATAAATTTGCCATATTGCCTGTTTGGATAACCAATCTGCTGCAGTATCACGTGTGACTTTTGCTGCACTGGCAAGTTTACTAATTGCTGCGCTACCCCGCCAGTATCCTCTTGGGGAATAATAAATCGACTCCATTATAATTAATTACCAGCGCCTAATACAAGCTTAGATTTCATCGCGGATTTTATTAACCAACTGGCTAACCGCTCCTTGAGAGATTTATCAGTGATGGAATTTAGCGCGTGAATTAATTTCACATCCGCGAGATGCCTATCTTGTAGATTTTTACTTTTATAAGCTACATCATGGACATTGCATGCTTTATCAATAGCATTTATTGGTTCTTCTCCCGGTTTTGGTTGATCTTGGTCATCAAGTCTGATATCAAGTCTGGTTCCAGGACCACAATAATTATATCCTGGTAGATGTTTGTCTCCTGGGTATTTAGCCCACGGAGCTCCTGGAAATTTTCCTAATTTGGCGGCAATATCACCTCCTTTTTTTTTTTTTACTTGACTTTGGTTTTGGCATTGGTTTTGACTTTGGTTTTGGCGCTGACTTTGGTTTTGGCGCTGACTTACCACCTGACGGAGTCAGGGAGATAAATTTGAACTTTTTTATACCGCATCGCTCACACTTGCCCGAAACCGCAGATCTGTTATTTTTTTTTTGTTGTAATGGTTGTTAGATCACTTGTTGGGGTACGTGCTCTACATTTCACACAATATAAATCCATATTTATATTATATTATTCTAATGGAGATCACTGACTTTTCTGCTACAAGGAAACGAGAACCAGTTAAGCATCACGCAGCGCTACAAAATTATGTTCGTATGATTATAATTGGCCCATCTGGGAGTGGTAAGACACAGTTGTTACTTAATTTAATAATGAAGTGGATGAAGTGGGACAAGTTGTATTTGGTAGCACCAAGTGTAGACGATCAACGATGCTACGAAGTGTTAAAAGATTTTAATGAAAGTGCAAAATCATTAAATGAAAACGGTGATGATGTTGAATTTATAACTGACATTAATGAAGCACCAAGTATTAATGATATTGATGGATTTATTAATAATTTAGTTGTTTACGATGATGTCATGTTGGATAAATAATCAAATCCTGCCAAGATATTTTCCAGAGGCAGACACAAAAACACCGATGTGATTTATGTAACCCATCGATATACACAAATTCCTAAAGTGATCAGAGATAACTGTAATATTCTTGCTGTGTTTAACGGAGTTGATACACACACGTTACGAAATATACATCAGACTTGGTGCAGTGGTGATATGGATATAAATAAGTTTAGAAATTTATTTAGTCAGGCTCAGTCAACCCCGCACGGATTTATAAGAATAAATCTACATGATCCTCGAACACGGTATCGAGTCGGGTTAGATACGATTTTGGATAATTTTTCGTACCTCGGTTTTCGAAAAAGGGACGCAGAAAGCAGCAGGGATGGCAACGACAACAAAGGGCAGCAAATACGGCGACAATTGTGTTTACATAAAGCGTCATTTCAGCATTTGGAACCTTTAGGATTCGCCCTCCATAAAGGTCTTATTTCGGCATTTGGAACCTTCTAAAAGTTGTAGGATTCGCCCTCCCTGCTGTTTGTTCTCTTTCAGAACATACGCTTCCGAGCATTAAAACGTGTCTTTCTTTTACAAGACGGTCATCTGGTCCTTTTTTTGTTTAACAAGGAAAGCAATATTCTTTTTAGGCCTCCCCCAAAGTCTAGACTCCTCTTTCAGGAAATTTCAGATCAAGGAATTTTGACTAAGGTCTGATTGCTTCTAAAGTGTACGCCTTAATTTATTCTGCCCAATCGTAGGCAGCGGTCCTTAATTTTTCCCAAAGAAATAATTCCTTTCATCAGGTTTAGACAGGTCGGAATCTGTGCGTAACAATTTCCCTTTGAAAAATGATAAGTGGACATAGGTTCCTACCAAGCGGTTAGGGTTGGTAGCTCAAATGTTTACTTTCTAAGGCCCGTGTTAAGATAGCCTGGTCAATTTCACTTAGTTGGAATGCTGCCCCTTTGAAGTTTACACTGACATGGGCGGAGATGAACGAAGAAAGGACAAAGTGATCCCTCACAAACACTTTTCTGGCTTAAACGCGATAAAATGTTAATGCCCAATGCATTCAACTTTAAAGTTCACTGCAATTCAAACTTCGACACTTCACAGTGTTATTTTGGATTTAATTCATAATACTATAAATTCCTCTTAAAGTTTCATTTCATAACTTATAGAACTAAATTATTTGTAAATTGTACAAAACTTGGCGGTTTTGCTACATTCGGCTCATTACTTTCTGACCACAGAATCGTAACAATGTTTCATTTTGAAATTTTACAATAGTCTTACATGTACCTCATTTCCGCTGCTTACACTTTCTTGAGACGGTACCTCATCGAAACCTGCTTTGGACGGCATTCAGTATATATGTTGTGCTGGATGTTTAACTCTCCATTATCGACTGCATTATTATTAACTGTTATGCAGTGATTTCTTACAGAAAAAAAAAACGATATTTATGGTACTTTGTTTACTATGTATCTTCGTGTATTGCTAGCTCTCGAAACATGCTACTCTACGTTTGTAATAATGGCATTGTTCCCAGCATTCTTTGTTACTGAGCGCGAGGTCGTTACTTTTCTAAGCACCAGAATCAGAGAACATTGGTTGTCTCCATAGAGTATAATTATGTAAACATTGGTCAAAACAAAATTCTACGAAATACTATTGATAATTATATGTGAGTAACGAAATATCTGTTATATTTCTTTAATAACATTAAAAAATTTGATTTGACAGGATGTTGTTATTTCTTAGTAAGCCAAATTTTAGATTTTCATATTTTCATTTGGCCGGATTTCATATAAGTAGGCAATACATAGTATTAGATTGTACCATGATAATCAGTGGCGTAACTACCTTAGTAGCAGGTACAGCCGTGCTTCGGCGCCCGGAAGTGTTTTGACTACGGCCCAACCAGGAAAAAATCATTTAAAGTGACAGTAAGGGGGGTGGGGGTGGCGGTGCAAAAAGTTGTATGTGTGGTCCGTGGTGAGAGAGCTACGCCAGTGATGATAATGTAACACTATTATTCATTTACCAAGTAATATTGATAAGAAAATCTTATTTCTAGGTGTGCATGAAATTGTGATGCTTTGTGAAAGTCTTATTTTATGAAGTTTGTGCTATCGTAATGAATTAAAATCATTATCGCTTTATATAGATGACATTGATAATATGCAAATAATAGAACCCCCCATACATACACACCACAAATATATATATATATATATATATATATATATGTGTGTGTGTGTGTGTGTGTGTGTGTGTGATTTTTGGCTAAAGCCCAGTGATATATTATCAAGTCATAGTCATCATCTCTGTGAAGTTAATGATAAAACAACATGGCCAAATATTCAATGCTAGTAAAATCAGACAAATAAATTGCTTTTCTTTTCATTCTCTATCTCCAAGCAGATTTTGACTGAAGTGAAAAATGTCAGATTACATTTTTCGGAAGTATTCGTTCAGAAATGCATAGTCAAAAAAAGGAAAATAATGCGGCATCATCTGGTAAATATCCCAAAGGTAAATAAAGGACATTTATGCAAGTAGAACGTCTAGGAAGCATACTTCCATCATCAAAAAATTCAATCTTGGGTGGCATGTAGTATCCTAAAACTGGTATCTCTGCAGATGCCGTCACAAACTGTAATATTGTCTCCAATGTAAGTTTGGCTTTCTCCGTTCCTCTTTTACCACCTATAAAAAGCAATACAATTATATATATATATAAACCAAGCGACAGAACAACGCGAAAACCAGCAAGTTTTGTAAAATTTAACAACTAATTTATTTCCCTAGAATACGAAATGAAAATTTAAAAAAGAAAACTTGCAGTATAGTGAAATGGATACCAAATAGTCATAAATGTTTTATCACAAGGCCAAAGATATAGACTAATCAGAGTGAATTCCAGTGTAATTCCAGTTTTAAATGTGCTGATGTACCAATAGCCGCTCGCTGATACTGAATGACGTCCACAGTGCGGTGAATACAAAAATAGGGGATGGTGGTTGCGTGCTGAAGAGTGATTCTTCTAGCATTCTGTTCAGGAGTAGGTTTCATACAATAAACATAACAGCAAGTTTGTTATTTAATAAAATTAAAATGTTGTTTTCATGTGTTAATACCGAATATATTTCATGTGAAACAAAAAGCAAAATATTTTATATTTGAACATGTGACTTCAAGTTCGCTGAAATGGAAATGTCACGTAATGAGATATAACCGGTATTAACAAATTATATATATATATATATATATATATATATATATATATATATATATATATATATATATATATATATATATATATATATATATTTGTGTGTGTGTTTATCGTTTATGCAAACCTTATAATTCATGATCTTCTTTGATATAACAACTTTATGTGGCCATTCCGCTAGCTGCCACAAAGAAGGACTGAACATATTGTTTTACAATACGTCGTAGAAATGTGAATGTAAAAGAAGAAAAAGTCCACCTCTCTTTAGAGGCTATATAAACCTTTCGCATCCGACGTCTCTCAAAATGTGTATATATTGGAGTCCTAGTAAGCATGCTAATCTAACACAACATAGGTACAACGGACTGAACACAGATACAATTTAGATAGTATGGAGTAATTCAGGAGTAAACATGTAATATCATTATATTAATAACAATCTTTAAGAAACTAGTTCAGTTATAACCATGGCGCAAACGAAAAACATTTGCCCCCTATTTCATTTTGATAAATGTATATCTATAATCTATGAAATCAGAACTACCTCTTTCTTGTTATCTTTACAGATGTTATATATTTACCTGAAACTTCTATTAGGTATGCTATGAATTTTTTATAATTATCATCCTCCTTTAATCTTCTGTTAGATCCGATATCTGAGAATAATGTGTCAGAGCTGACCTTGCAGAAGTCCTGAAGACATATTTAATACACGGCTTTCGGCGCATTAACTGAAAAGTAACATTTCAATACATAAAAAGTTGTAATTGACCCAAACTGTTTCATTGGCAAGGTTGCAATAACAAAAGGGACTTTGTACCATAACTTCTATTTGCACATAAGACTTTATTATCAGTTTGATTCTTATCCAGTTATGAGCATCTTCAGTTTACCTCTCAAGAATTGGAAAATATGAGGGGTACAAGATTTATAAAGCTTGATGAGATTAGCTGATATTCACATAATCTAATACATGCTAAGCTTATGCTTTTAAAATAACCTTAACAATGTTTACAATCATTATTTAATAAACAAGCTATATTGTATAGTGTGGTCCCAAAATCACTGCCAAGATTTTTAGTGTATAATGATAACAGGTTACAAGAGTTTTATAGGTCCGGGTTACAGCTGCAGGTTTAGGAAAGTTTAGATACTCATTTGTGCTTACATCAACAAAACCAAGCCGATTTAAGCCATCTCTAAATTGTGCCTGGACTGGTGTTAAGTTTTGGGACAGGAGCGTTTCCAATTCTTCTTCTGTTAGGAAACATGGTAGAAGCCCGTTCTGCATCAATAACAAACCTAAAAATATTGTTAACAAGAATAGAATGGTACTTTAGAAAAGTACCAAAGATGACGCGCGTGTGATATTAAATGAAAGATATATTTAAACCAAATGAATCATTTTTCTGTTTCACGCTTATTAACTCCAAAAAACGAGGCAAAGCCTGTTAAGCAAGAAATGTGGGTCATCACAATCACATCTTACTAGTGTTGAAATACGCGTGAAACATGAATGCTCGCCAAAAATAGCAATGTATTGACCATGCATGCAACAATGTCGTGTAAACTGAAACTGATGTATAGGAGTTAAAGAATGTCAAAAATATTTTTGCTAAAACAGGATCGCTTTATATGTCAAGAGAGAGAGAGAGAGAGGGTATACTTTCGTTCAATAACAGAATGACAGACCTATACCATTCATTTACACGACAAACGATTTGCTTTATCGATTGCTTACCAAATTGCAGACCAAAGCTATTTACCACAAAAATTAACATGAAAGCATACTGTGCTCTGCCTAATATTCACATCGCAAATATGTTGTCCATTGATAGCCGAATTATGACCAGCATAGTAAAAATTAAATCTACAGCAAGTAACGAAAATATAACACTTACCACAAACTAGTCCTTCACCAAAATAGTATTTCCTTTCAAGTCCACCGGAGTCATCTTTCAGTGTGTATGCACCCTCCTCAGTCATTTCAAAACGTTTCCATTCTTCTTTTCTTATCTCTTGCATCATATGAGTGAGGAACTCTTTCCTTGGTCCCCCTAGGTCGGAAGCCTCTTCTCCATAAAATGTCACCTCAGAGGGGTACCAGAAGGTTTGGCGCTTCCAAGATCTCCTCCATTCCTGTTGCAAACATATTCATCCGCGACACGTATATGGGTTGGGCTTCACCCTCCAGCGGTTCTGTTAATGATGTTTGGTCTAACTGTCTTCCAGTCATTACAGATTTTTGAAAATAGCGCAAGACAGCTACTGGGTCATTAATATCCTTGCTGTGGCAACAAAAAAGAGCAAGTCAACGTACTTAAATTACTGAATTAAGGTGGAATTTTGTAAACTTTGAAGGCATCAATATATACTGAAACTAGAGAAAAGAAAAGCAACGGAGTCTAACAATCTTAAAATTTGTCAGTTGTATCTAACTTTCCTAATTCAAAGGGCAAACACTCATTCAGATGCATGTGGCAGTGAGAAATAAAGATATGCACTGAAAACATGTAATTGAAGTCAAGCTATATACATGAATTAATATATTTTACTTGGATAACAAAGCAGAAGATATCCAAGAAGATTAACTAGTTGATAGACATATTAGCAATCGGTGCTTATTGGTGTGCGTGTGTTTGTGTTAAACCAGTCTTTAATATTAAGAAAATAATTACCTTTTTGCAGATGGAAACATAAACATGTCACTTGGCACAAAAATACATAGTCCAGCATGTAAAATGAACTAATTAGAGTTACTGCATCTTATTATGCGTTATTATGATCCATCTAGACAAAAGAATTTCCACTATCTCATATAAAGTAGTGTATCGCTGGAAAGGCATAGATTGGCCTCAAGAAGGAAATTTTGTTTTTCATATACTTTGAACAAAGACTATTGATCGATTTTTTTCTAAGCATGAATGTATACAGCAACCATACAACATGGCATCTCATAATTGGATCTTTCCAAAAATTTTTTTTTAAAACATCTTACACTCCTTCCAAAATCACAGCCAAGTTGTCAACTAAACAATAAGACCTGTAATTTGTCATTACAGTATGATGCTGATCACCAATGTTGGGATGTCCGGTTACGTCATTATGATGTTCAGTGTTTCTTGATCCAGCACCATGCTCTTCACTGGTACGGTCTACTGTTGCTACTATACCAGCATGCTTGCTAGTCCCAGAGCTGGGAACGTGGCCACGACAGTATCATGTTGTCTGATATCTGGAATTGTGGGTACATTACTGTACATTTCACCAGTGTTGAGTAGTGGGTCTACAGTACTGCTGTTGTGTGTTGTTACAACACTAGGCTGCTCACTAACGTTAGCTGAATCATCGCTGAAATAGATTTACAAAATTTGACAAATCAGATGATTATAGATCGATTCAGATTTATGTCGTCTTGTAAGTTTCATAAAAAGCATATGCATTCTACAAGAAATATATTTTAGATAAGAACTGTACTGTAATAGTTGAAATCTATGTAGGAGACAACTGGAATGACTATGAAGTGGCATATTTATTAATCAAGGATGATTAAATTCCATCATCAGACTCTAACATGCAAGAGGATTGACAATGAAGCAAAACACCGCGTAAAAATCCACCAACAGGACATTTATTTAGTTTACATGGGTAGTGACCAGTGGACTGAGTAAAGTGGACAATGTATAATGCATGATCAATCTGCACTGGAGCCTCACTTTCTTTTTCACTAAAGTGATGCTCTATTGTGATGTTTAGTGGATTCCATACATTTATATGCAGTCTACTTCCAGTAAATCACATATCAAGTTTGCAGGAACGGTACGAATGTAAATCATGTATCAGTTGTACATGCAACTATACTATACTCTACACAAATGTGAATCATTTTTCAAATGTACAGGGAGTTAGTTACAAATTCTACACAAATATGAATCATGTAAGGCAAATAATCAAGTACTGAAAGATGGACAGAAGACCGTCACACAAATTGTCTAGTCCCGAGTCAAGTAGATCTAAAACCTAGGTTCAAAGACATAAAACTTACTAGAAAATTTCAATGAAATCTGCATCTTCTCCTGATTTCTGAAAATCATAAAAAATATGTGGGTACATTTTTAGCAATAACACTCTCAATCCCCAACATTACGTAAATACTCTGCACACATGATACCATCGTATAAATTGAGTGATCTAAACAACAGGCACTTTCTAACCAAACGAAATGCATAGCCTTTGATTCTGTCTAGGTATCAGTAAAGCTTATAAAAAATACTCTCAACAGAAAAGCAAAGCAAAACTTCATTTACACAGCACTTCATCTTCGCTAGCCAAGCTTCCGATATGATAATCCTATCTACACCTTGGCGGATCGAACACATATACTGGTGCTTTGTCCTAGCGACATCTATTGGATTTCCTGAACTGCCTCCCTTCGTACATAATGCCAAGTAACCAATAGCGTGGTACATTCTACATTGGCCGAAAATAATGGAGGCAATTGACCTAAAAGGATACTTTGGATGTTTAACCTCGAAAGTATGACTATGTACCAGAGTGAAGCCATTACAGGTGTATTTGAGAGAAAGGAAATTGTGCAAACACGGACTGGGACTAGAAAATTGCTTACTTATCAGTCCATTCTAGCTGTGTTCTCCCCTTGTCCCGATCATGTAGGAACAGTGTTCACATTTGAACAACTTAATTTTGATTGGATGCGGTGGCTTGCTGTTGCATCCAGTGAAATTCATAGACATGAAACACAGAAATATCTGCCCGATACGCCGAGGCGGTGATAGGTTACCATATCGGAACCTTGCCTTGCGAAGATGACAGCCCTTAGAAATTGCACCTTTGTCTAATATACATGAATTGTATATAAACGGATGTAACATACAGTTGGATTAATGTTAAAGCTTTAACATGAGCAAAATACCTGATACAATTAATTGATAATCAGACTACCTTACCTGACAAGTTTGCATGTGTAGTCTCAGATCCTTTATAGGTACCATGCTTGAACAAGACAAACACTTTTCTTGCTCTTCAAAGGAGTCTTCTATGTCAATTATAGCGATACTCTTCTGAATCGGCCTGATGTATATGCGACCTGTACCGAACTCCCTAATGTCTTCTGCACTTCATCTTTCGTGACTTACTGTGGTTAAAACTTTTTTGGAGTTGCATTTTAGCGTTAACAGCTCAAAACCACCACACTGATCTAAAGCCGGAAAAGAGTTGGACAACAGATAATGAATATTACATTTTTTATTTTCGAGTACGGATAACAGTTTTATATCAATGTTCACTTTTAAACTCAATTTTAAACCAATTATGTAATGTGTTTGTTTGGCGTTAGAATTTCAGGAATAAAGATATGGTTAAATTTATTTAGAAGGTTGGTTCAAGCTGAAAATATTGAATGGATGATGTTGAGTACTGAGAGAAATCGTCATCGAGTCTTATATTTCAGTAATTTCTTGAATATCATTCAATTATTTTTACTCAGATAATATTGTTTTGTGAACGTATCTAAAATTTGGTTTATACTTTTACTTGATTTTGACAAGAAAACCATAGGACATAGCTTGTTCAACCAAATCTTACTTGTCCGCATAAACGTTAAGAAAAACACCTGGTCTTACAAGTACAGTATTAAAACTAATCGCAAAAAGGGTTACAGTTAAGTCTATAAATAAAATAGACGATATCTACTGAATCTGTACATTTCAAATTTTACATAGTGTTTCTGAACTTTTATTTTGTGGAATATTCTATTTAAAAATGCAATAGGAGCTTAACGCATAATTTATGGTCCAACAAATATTAGCTTCCACCACTCCCACTTACACATAAGCTTGATGGTTTAGCAATAAGTACTTAATTGTTTGATTTGCCAAGAAACAATATTCTAAGTAAACATTAGAGAAAAACATTTCCAGCTGGAATATTCTTTTCATGTTGAGGCTTGGAACAACTTGAAGATGGGAATTTGTACATGTTCACATTGTTGAGAGGAAGTTAATTTCTATGACTCAACAAATCTATATATTGTGAAAAAGAAGTGCACATAGAGATACAATTTGAAAGAGACATCTGCATCAAGAAAAAAAGTAGATATACTCACATCAACAAGCGATGGTGTATCTTCTCTATTATGACTTAAACTGTAACTAGATGAGCAACCTAGAGGCGGAAACCGAGTTGCATAGTGCCTACCTGCTGTTGCTTTTTTTTTTTTACAGTTCATTCTCTTCAGATTTAGAACGTAACATACAAGCATTTATTCGCATGCACTTCAATCGTTTCCTTCATTTCAAAAATTTGCCGATCACCTTTCATTACTTTTTGGAAAACATAATTACCTTAGTATGGCCTGTCTCACTTGGTCATGCAAAGCATCAGCAGGAATAATAACTTTCTTTTTCCCAAGGCCATTTTTACGTAGGATTCTCCTTTCTTCCAGAGATGGAATAGTAGTAGAAGTATTGGAACTCAGACAAACAAAAGATCGAGTCATAGTGCGACCTAAAATAGAAATATGTATCACGGCAGTTTACTTGTTTTGGTGACTAGAATCAGGACATAAAAATGAGCAATATTTCCTAAAACTTTATATAAATTTATGTTGCAAGAGTGAAGCAGCTAGGTATGTGTTTGTGAGACATGGATGCCCACACGTTCCTGTTGGACAAAAATTCAAGCAAGAAATAAATATGCATGTATTTATAAATCATACTTAGGTTTCATATTCTCTATTGTAATTGTGTGTGAAAAAATGTGATAAATTCCATTTTGTAAATTCTAAATGTAGGCATTTCATCAAAATCGAACAATGTAAATTTGTGAATCGTCAAACACACTAACGAAAAGACATAGCAGAACAAAAACAACAATAACATAAGAGGGGAGAAACAAACACATAGTAACATTTGTGCATCGTAAGACAGACACACATCGCGCAGACAGTCAATACAATAGTTGGGGTACTTATTTTATATTCAAAATAATACTAGTACAGAATATTTGAAAAGAAACAAACATTGTGCCTTGTTCTAGTGGTTAACTTGAATGTTGAAGTGATGTGGTGCTGGTGTCACATCAAGACAATAAAGGCTATATATATATATATATATATATATATATATATATATATATATATATATATATATATATATATATATATGGGATAACCTATTTGTGTGAGAGTATTTGTGTGTTTGTGTGTACACGTTCTATTAGATGCATTGTATGAAACGTATTTTTCCATTCATAAGTGTTGCCTTGGATGCTTAATATGGCAAAAAATACCCCAAAAAACAGAAATAAAGCAACTATATAAAATAGTGATATATAGTGATAATGAAGGGTACATTTTCTTCTCCCATCAATCCTGACCAAATTGTTATCAGTCCTACCAGTTCTTGACCTATATGGATTTAATCTCTGTGCAAAACAAAAAGAACATGTGACAAGTCTAAATGTACAGAAAAAAGATTATGTGGGTTTTTCTCATATAACAAAAGATGATGCCTAGGTCATTATATTTTGGGGGAAATCAATAACATTTCATGGTGATATTCGTTTACTCTTCTATTGAAAGAAGACCTATTTGATACACTAGGCTTCTATGAATGTTATAGGGCTTATGTGTGCGGAAACACACTTTATGAATCATAACGTTTAATTAAAGTTTAGCGGATATTATATTTTTACACATTAGCAATAGGACATTAGCAAGTTACGGAAAGGCAAAACTATAAATTAGTCGGTGTTAATAGTTTCATTGTTTTTCGCATAGCATTTAAATCAGTTTAGTGGCTGTTGAATCCACTAAACTTAATTAAATTGATTAAATGGGACAGTTGCATAAAATTAAGTTAAAATTCAATTTTAAAATCTTCGTAGCATCAACAACTCAGGATGACAGACAGAATGACGAAACACCGTGATGACAATGATGTAGCTCATGGAATTAAACAGTGCAAAAAGGAGAAGTTTGTTGAAATTATATACCATTGTTCTACTAAACAAGCGCCTGTGTTCCTCCGATACCGATGAAGATGATGTCTGACTCGCAGATGAACTAGATGCAGAGGATGTAAGTGATGATTAGGTGGAGGAAATCTGGTCTGCGACCCTCCTCAAGATAGATATGGCATCATCAAGGTTTGTACTCATGTCTAATTAAGAACAAAATTGGTAATAGTTATGGAACGCCATAAACAGTACTTGCGTGCAAGCTGTTTGTATGAATCGTTTTCTGTTCTGTAAAATCAATGAATTGGTTGTCACAATGAGGAATACGTGTGTGTGTGTGTGTGTGTGTGTGTGTGTATGAATGTATGGATGTTTAAATTTGCATTGTTTGCTTGTTAGTTTTGTTTTAAAAAATTTATTTCACCTTATACTATTGTAATGTAATATTGTATGTTGGACCTAACCCTGTAAAAATTTAAGTTCATTTTATATTCGACTTTAATTACTGATTTTTTTAAAGACTGTGAACAAGTAATATATAGCTAAACTATTCTCTTTGTGTATGGGGTTGATATTAAAATCACTATCAATAGAAGTAGACATGTTTATTTGGGTCTGGGTCTAGGTTATTGGAAATTCCCCATAAATTGCCATGTTTTTCCTGTTTTTTACTACATTTTGTATTATAATGTTAGAAATAGTTATATATATATATTTATAAATAATTACAACTAAGATTTTATTTTGTAAACATTAGGAGCCTTCTGTAAGGGTTTGTATGACAAAATGCTAATTGTGACCGGAGGTCAAGTAGTGGACTATATAATATTGTCACTGGAAAAATTATCCATTTGTGATTTAAAATCATAGTAGAATTAGTCTGAATTATTGTTGTGACCAGTAGTTCATATGGGCTAGAAATTTAGTTATTTCAATTATTTCTTCTCTGGAAATAAAAACGTGCTCTGATAATATTCTTGGAAATAGAGTCTTGGATTTATAGTGAAATACAAAAAAGGATATTATCTTCAAGGGATCTTATCAACAAAAGACTGTTGACAAAACAACACTTTACGAGCCATCGCAGGCACATCAACCCTTTCAGCGTTGGATTTAATTTGGATTTCCACTAAAGTTTATTCATACCTCTTATCATCGGAACTTTGTCTGTAATTATATGATTATTTTGCGATTTAATTAGCAATACCATAATTTCTTTCTCTTTATTTTCACTTTGTAATCTAGGGAAAATAAAATCTTTGTTGAATTTTTCAGTCTGTTACTTCTCACACTTTTCTATTACATATTTAAAACGACGGAGTCGTAATAATGTGTGTGTGTGTGTGTGTGTGTGTGTGTGTGTGTGTGTATAGCGTCATGTCTATCAAATTGGATAGTAAATACGTAGAATAGTGTAGACAAAGTGTCAAAAACGGAGTGCTCATGGCTAGAAACGTGAGGTCTTGGAAGTGGGGAATCTGTAGGTAACTCTGAGTTACTGTAGTGAACAAAATGGCATCGAGTTTCGACGATTGAGGAGACCAGTATATAAATGCTTTACATAATGAATAAAGCTCCTGAAGACAGTTACACAAAGGTACATATGAGCTATCTTGTGTAAATACTGTCTAACCCTAAGGCATAATGTAATGATGCGGACAAGTTCTAGCGTTGTCTGATACAATGCACAGAGTAAAGGTCTCGGCGACTTTTGATTTGTTTTACTAAGATTCTTCCTATAAAACATGTTGGTCGGGTCTTGATGCTGAAATTATGCATAATTAGACATGGACACGAAGGATTTAAACTGTATAAGAAAGACTGTTGGTCAACTGCATACAGTAAATCGCATACATAAGAAATTAATGAATATTATCCTTCACTTAGTAATGAAAGGTTAATTCCTCGCCCTGTTAATTATATTTTTTTTATTTATTAAATTATGGCAAATTGTTCCTTGTAAACAAGTTGGTATTGAAAGAAATCAACACACTCTACATGTATGTATGTATGTATGTATGTATGTATGTATGTACAACACATATACAAATAATGACAAGAATGCTTAAAAAAACCAGACGATCCTTACAAAACTATTTTGACATTATCGTGCAACATCATTACTGAATGGATACTGCCTTGCTGAATTACTGATCGGAATAAGATTACTAGCTACTTTGCCACCGGCACCAGAAAACTTGTAGCAGAAAATGGCAAGATTTAAAGAAACTGAAGAAATCGGAAAATTATAGACATTTAATGCTCATGCTTACCACAGTATCAGAGCTTGTCTGAGTGATTTTTTAAAAACCCTGATACTTGACTCTTGATGAAAGCAAATCAGCATCTATCAAGCAAACTTGATATTTCACACGTTTGGGAAGACTGTGAAACCCACATGAGAGACAGAACCAGGTCACGTTTCATTTTAAATGTTAACGTACGCAGGATTTGAGATGTAGCGTTAGCCTAATTCTAATTAGCTTTAAATATCACTCAGCTATTCATGACAAAGAAATTAATCAGACATTCTACACTGGACTAGAACTGATTTACATCAACAGCTGGTTGATGTTATGCCCTCACAGGGTTTAAGATCAATGAGAAAAATAGTTTTGAGGGCAACCATGTCTCCGCAGCTTTACTGGTGTCTTGTAATTAATAAATAATTAGTATGCGTTTAATACAAATACGCCATATATATTAAACGTATTAGTTCATATTATCAAAAGAAGCAGATATCCAGTAAGGCACTGTTATCCTTTTTACCATCCAGGTTAGTATGCAGAATAAAAGCCGTCTTTTACCGACTGATAAATGGTGCTCACCTGGAATATTCTGTTTCATATATAACTTCGAACTAGTAATTGATAGCAGCCTATAACAAATCATAATTCCCCACCACATACTTTACCTCTTTCACACTGTACCTTACCTTCCCAGTTAATAATCGCCCTCATATTCTATATCCCATCGTTCATTCAATGATTCTACATTGCATTTATCTGGTAAATATCTAGACTTCATTAAAAATAAACTTCAAATCGACCTCAACAATATATCAGTTTGGTGTCATCAAAACAAAATACATATTAACATCTCTGAAACGAAATGTATGACAATTGGAAAAAGGCAGCGTCTATCTACTAACATGGATTTACTTCTAACTCAAAATGGCTTAGACGTATCTATTGTCAAAAATCAGAAACTTCTTGGTATCTACATTGATCAACACCTCATCTGGAATGCGCATATCGATAACCTATGTGCAATGGTAGTCAAAAAAATAACTGTTAAAACTGCTTTCGAAATTTCTACCTCCACAATCACTTGAAATTTATTTTTCGAATTATATACTACCACTGATAGATTACGGCCGTACCATATGGGGAAACACATCAAATTATAATCTGTCCAGAATTGATAGACTCAAGAAAAGGGCAGCCCAAATAATACTGAAACTTTCTGTTATGACTCCCTCAAATGTTTTGTTTTCACGTATAAAATGGCTACCTATACAAAAACGTATTCTTTATTTTAAAGGAATCATGACATACAAGACTTTCAACAGTCTTTCTCCAGATTATATCTCTAACATAATTGAACTAAGATCATCGAATACTGAGCGTAATCTCCGATCGACGACTAACAACGATCTCCAGATTCCTCGGTCGAAAACCAATCATTACAAAAGCTCATTTTTTGTATCAGCACCTACTGTATGGAATTCCTTATCAATGAGGATACATAATTCAACTTCCCTTGCTTTTTTAAAATATCATTAAAGAAATTCTTTCTAGACCAACTGGAATGACATACTAAAAGCTCTGAATAGAAAACTTTATAATCATATCCATGATTGATATATCCAGATCTTATTCGAGATATATATATATATATATATATATATATATATATATATATATATATATATATATATATATATATATATATATATAAAGTAAGACTTATGCTGAAATGTATATACCTGTGTTTTGAATATTGTTCATAGTTGCATGTTTCCCAGTATAGTCACACATAGTCACGACAATACCTGGTTATGTGCATGATCTTATATTTTTATTTTGTGTATTTTTTTTTCTTCTTATTTTGTTTTAAATATTTAAAAAAAATTGTAACATAGCCGATTACAAAAACTGAGGACCACACGGCAGATGGGTCAGCCATGACCAAATGTGTTATCCTCGTTAAAGATAGTTTATTATTATCATTATTATTATTATTATTATTATTATTATTATTGTTAATGCATACTTCACTGATCGCGTAACTCATATCCACGCCTGAGTTTTACATATTAATTTCACGCGTTTCTTTTTGTTTTCCACCTTTGGTTCAATGTTAATTTCTCTTTGCATTTTGTAATAATAATAATAATAATAATAAATGTCTTATGTGATGATGGTAACACAATTAGTACCGAAACTAACCTCACTTGTGGCACTTTATTATCTACATATGTAGAGGCAAATATATAAAATACATTTGAGAAACAAACATCATACAGAAAAGGTTTAATGATTGATATACACAGGAACAATTCAGTATTGATATAGCACAGAAAGCATTGTGTCAAACACACACACACACACACACAGGGGAAAGCTGACCATAACCGGTTATATACATTATTTAGATTGTATCCATTTCAAACGCCTGTGACGAAAGGTATGCTCTGATGGTTCTTCATTAACATCTATAGCTAGACAGTTCCAAATGATTGGACCCAAACTATTTTTATACAATTCCATTTCGGGCTTAGAAAGAAGAAAGTTATAATTTGCATACAGTAAATCGCATACATAAGAAATTAATGAATATTATCCTTCACTTAGTAATGAAAGGTTAATTCCTAGCCCTGTTAATTATATTTTTTTTATTTATTAAATTATGGCAAATTGTTCCTTGTAAACAAGTTGGTATTGAAAGAAATCAACACACTCTACATAGAGCGTAGTATCGATAGACCAGAAACTGTATTGACATTATTTGTCCTTTTACTGAACATATTGTTTATATAGTTTGGCGTCGAATCATTAGAAACTAAGTCTTTAAACTGTGAACAAATTTCTTTTAGAAAAATTACCACGTATGATGTTGTCACTCATATTTATACGTAATATTAATTTCATGTCACACGCAATCATTATTCTCATCTCGTTCTAAGTCATACTTGCTGTACATACATATTGATTGGAATGCATCTATCGCTCTCCTTTTCATAATATATTTTCTCAGTGCGCGCCTGCGCATGTGATACTGCTGACATATATACATATTTTATTGAATAAAATCTATGAGAAAAGTTATAGATCGCTACTGGAGTTATTCTTCAATAACAAAACATTACAATCACCATCACTATTTAGCACCACTTAGACCAATAACTGGTGGCGCCTCCAATCATGTCAGAAAAATGCGGACAAGTGCTTGTAGGTGTGTACAGCACCACAATAAAACAATATCAAGAGAATAAATTAAAGACACCAGCAGCACAAATATCATGTTCAACAACAACAACAACAACAACAACAATAATAATAATAATAATAATAATAATAATAAAAAGAAGAAGAAGAAGAAGAAGAAGAAGAATTTACTTGACATAATAAATCTGTTGATGGTGCACAAAGTTAGATTTTCTTAAACTTTACGGTTTCGCTTGTTTCTGTTACTTAGTTTAACACCATAAAGTTGTAACACTTCATATAGACCCAGACTTAAAGTATCAAGAGATGCTAATTGTTGATACACGTTCCATGTTGATTTGTTTGATCTATTTGGAGATGTGGACCGTTTGTCTTTCTAAGGGCTCATCACATACCACTTTACAAATATGGAAGTCCTTGTAGTGTTGAAACATATATCGAAAGAAAGACAGCAATGGAATCAATTTCTTTTCTTCTTTCTGAATTATCCCAGGATCATGTCTCTATGATTCTTGTAAAATATTTTACGTTTTCACAATTTTTCAAGGAACTTTACAAAACCATATATTACCATGAAGGTTCCATCTTCGTTTTTATTAAAAATGTAGACGCACCAGAAATAATGTGCAGATGGAAACTGGAATGGAATTATGAAACTACCTGACATTAATAATTCATTCACACTAGATATTCTTATAAAATACAAAGTTATTATTTTGGTACTAGGTTTTATATATTTTGGAAGATAAAAGACTAAAAGTGTGGCTTATGAAAAAAGATGAAATGTGGACAGAAATAGAAACTACAAAAGAATAACTATTTAATTATTATGCAAATTGATAAAACTTGTTGCACGAATGTTGCATGCACAAGGTTCGTGTAAATTTTAATCATAAACTTTTATAAATTTCCATGTTAATATCATTTCAAAAACTTTATTTTAATTTATTTTTTATTTTAATTTTAAATTATTTATTTTAATTTAATATTTTAATATTTTAATAGCCATAGTTTCTTAAGTGTTACTTCTAATATATATATATATATATATATATATATATATATATATATATATATATATATATATATATATATATATATATATATATATATATATATATATATATATATATATATAGCCATATATTATTACCGTTTACTGGTAATGCATTTAAATATAACCAAAAAACAACGTCATGCCCAAAGTACATCCTCCTTTATAGTGACCAATATATAAGAAATAAAGCAACATATACACCGAGTTTCTTGATATGTGGAAGCCTGTAAAACTGACAGGATTATACAATTTTGGAGACAAAGCTGTTATTGGTTGATCTTAAAATTAGTCCGTACTGAAAAGTTATAAGCTACCATGACAATAAATAAATAAATAAATAAATAAATAAATAAATCTATTTATTCTTCTTCCTATTATTATTATAAGAAGAAGATGAAGAAGAAAAGCAAGAACAAGAAGAAAATGAATTATCTAAACTGATATAATGGTATAGTTATGACAACAATGATGATAATGGTAGTGATGATAAGCTGGAGGTTGCCTTTATTTCGCTTAAACATTATTTTTAACCTGTTTGTATATATTTGTGATCATCTAAAAAAAACTCTTCTGCTAAAACACTTTTGGGAACCGATGAAAATTGGACTTAAATATTTGATGAAGAGGTATAGTGCTTTTGTGGAATTGGTTTTTATATTTGTGTGTCAGTAGTGAATGGGGATACCCTAGGGACAATGGGACTTACCATTAAAAACATGAGAGTTGTACCCTGGGGACTATGGAAAATTTAACATTAGAGAACAAAGTTTGTGCCCTAGGGACAATGGGAATTTAACATGGGGAATAGTTCGTGGGACTGTCTAGGGACAAGGGGAATTTACCATGGGGGAATAGATCGTGGGACTGTCTAGGGACAAGGGGAAATTTAACATGGTGAATAAATTGTGGGACTGTCTAGGGACAAGAGGAATTTAACATGGGATTTTTTTTTAAAAATAAAAAAAAAAATGGGGTAGGCAATGAAAGTTAAGGTCTTTTCGAGAGACTGGAGTGGCCCTGAAAAGGGCCTTTGGGTTTATGTTAATATGCCCTTAACATAAAGGGCATCTGCGACATCTTCTTCTTCTTAAACTTCGTCTAACTGTAGGTCCATAGACTAAAACTCTTTTGAGGCATCCTTGCCTCTCCACGTAAATCCTACGTATCCATAGGCTCGTGTCGGTCCTATGGACAACTGTCCACTCGGATCGGACATACATCAGTATGTCCGTCCTGAATATCATCGCTGACACAAGCGTAGAAGATTGAACGTCGGTCCACATGTTGAGGCGCCGAGAACAAGTGAAGGAATGCAGTGAACTGCACTTATTTATAGGGAGAGGAAAGATTGAAACGGATTGAGTTCGTTGACCAATCCAAACACGCGTTACATAATTCAGTCAGCCCGCATCCAATCCGAAGAGAGCAGTCTGTGACGTCACGTGGTCTATATAGATTCGCTAGCGCCTGTGCGCAGTCAATTCATGCGACAGTTTTTCAACATGACGGAAACTCAGAAAACGATAAATTGGGGTGCACCAGCAGTGGAGACCGCCCAAGGGAACCCGGACTTACTTTCAGAAGAGGTGAATTGGGATTTTGTGGATTCTCTTACCTCGCAAGAATTTGTTCCGGTACCTTCGCCACCTTCTCCTTCATTACCACACGTGGAGAATTTTAGACAGAGACAGAAAGAAGAATTGGAGAAAATTATATAACAGCAAAAGGAAGCGGAACAAGCTTTTCTCCTACAGCAACAGCAGCAAGAAGAAGAGGTAAGAAAAAAACAGCAACAAGAAGAAGCAGCAGCAAAGAAACAAGGGTGTGAAAATCAAACGGTCACGGTACTGTTAGACATTGTAGCGGAGTTAAGAAGTCTGAAACAAGTCTGAAACAAATGTATCAGACTTCTTTATTACGACCGAAGAAAATACGACCTTCCCGAGCTAAACACTCCAACTCTGTGACTAAGCCTACCGTACCACCCTTAGTGATTTCAACCAAATCATCATCATCATCAACAGTACGCAGTCCAGAAGTAGGCCTTAGCCGTGGCAAAGGCTTAAGACAGGTAAAGTTGATTGCTTAAACTCACCCCTGCACCAAAAAAGGCCCTTGTCAGGGCCACCCACGTCTATCGAAAAGAGACAGACTTTCAATTGCCAACATCCATTCAAACTCAAAAGAAAATAACCATTTTACCCCTATAGTACGTGTGTATGAGTGTGTGAGTGTACGTTCTTATTTTAAAATCAAAACCCAAAAGACACTTACCTTTTTATACCTAATTTATTCTCTTATAAATATTAACAATCCAATTCACAATTCACAACAGAGCACTTTAAAAAGTTCATAAACTTCTTCTGTCTCATTTTTTTCACTCTCTCTGTTTTTTTCAGTTTCTTCACCGTTACAGTCTTTTCCTCCTCTTCCTCCTCACTTTCTTCCCTTCTTCTTTTCTTCTCCTGTTTCTTTTTCTTCACCTCTCTGTTTTCTTCCTCTTCTTCATCTTCTTCCTCTGAAGAATCCCTCTCTTCTTCTGACTCCTCTTGTTTCCTTTTTGGGCAATCTGGAGACCAATGTCCTTTTTCTTGACAATAATAACAGGTATCTTGACTTTTGTCTTTTCTACCCCTTTTTTTCTTTATTGACGGTCTGGACACTCTGAAGACCAATGCCCTTTCTTCTGACAGATATAGCAAGTATCTTAACTTTTATCTCGCAAGGAAGGAGAGTAGTCCGACGACTGGTCTGAAGAGAATTTTCGGATGACCCCTCGCAAAGCTCTGATGAAACGTTCCATCTGAGTAGTCTCTTTCATCGTTGTGCTCGGTTTGAGAGTGAAATGAATAGTGAAAGGACAAGACACATACCTTTTATATACGCTGGTCTGCTATGACTATAAATTAGTCCATGGTGTTTAAACTTTAGTCATTTGACTTTTTGCTATCAAGATGAAACGATCCAATTCATTTGAGAAGAAAGAAGAAGAAAGTAAGAGGCAGAAATATGATCTATCGCCTTGTACCAGGGCTGAAGTCTTGGCACAAATTCATGCCAGTGATTTTGAAGAGGACATGAGTGAACCAGAATCCGAACCCTCTAAACAAAGTTCACCACCCTTAGTCAACCCTGAAAAGTACTATTCCGTTCAAGAGACCGAAAAGCGTCCCTCTAGAAAATTTAGAACCACGGCTTACAAATACACGGTGAAGTTTAAAGATTTCAAGTCCGAAGTACCGTTAGAGAAAGCAGAAGGGTTCATCACCGAGATGTGGGATTCTTTGCTCACCACACTCAAACGACAATGTCAACCCAAAGAAGACGATCTCTTGAGACTTTCCATACAACACGACGGTTTGAAATCCCCTGTTTGGATCGAGTTTAGCAGCCCTGCAGAATTGACCGTTTCCAAAGTCATGGACAAAATTCAACACGTACAACAATCTAATGACCAGTTTGACATCACCGATGGAAAAGCCACACTGGACATGACCCACGTCTCTCCTCCTCAAGGGACTGGACGCAAAAAGATCTTATTGGTGGACGAGCTTCGCAGCACCAAAACAAGTCTCGTCCGAATTCACAACCCTCAAGACCAGATGTGTTTAGCCAGGGCTATCGTGGTGGGACGAATCTATGCCAACAAAAACGACACGGTAGAATGGAAAAGAGCCTGGGAGAACATTCGAAATTCGGACCGAGCCAAACAACGAAACGAAGCAGAACTCCTGTTGCAACAAGCTGACTTGCCCAAAGACACCCCCTGTGTCATTCCTGAGATGCAAAAATTGCAAGATGCCCTAGCTCCATGCTACACCTTGAAAGTGTACCCTCAAGAAGTGCGCGGGCCTCTGTTGTTTCGAGGCCAAGACTTTAAAGATGGAAAATACATTCACCTCTATCATCACGATGACCATTTCGATACCATTACCAGTATCACCTCATTCCTGGGATACGGTTATTACTGTGAGAAATGTGACTATGGTTATAATCATTGAGAACAACACAAACATTGCGGATCGAAATGTTTAGGATGTTTGCCCTCTCCACCCTGTCTGAGCGATGGGCAAGAACCAGTGCATTGTCCAGCTTGTCTGCGCACGTTTGTCAGCCCTGCATGTTACCAACAACATCTGAAGACGCAAGGTTCACAGAAGAAATGTGCTTGTCAACTGCTGAGATTGTGCCCTACGTGTGGACAAGGCATACGTACCAATAGTACCAAGGCACACGTATGTTCAGGAAAGAAAAAATGTCACATTTGTCACCACATCGTGAACTTGGAACATCAATGATACGTGCAAAAATACCAATCCCAACCAAAGAAAGAAGACGGTCACAAGAAGAAAGGCAATTTCATCTTGTTCGATTTCGAATGCATGCAAGAGACCGGCATTCACATTCCTAATTTCTGCGTGGCTCATCCAGCGTGCGAGAAGTGCATTCAAGAACCTATCTTCAGTCATTGCCCTCACTGCAGCAAGATTCCTGGAGGACGTGAAAAAATCTTTCGGGGACCGAACACGCTAGCTGATTTCGCACAGTGGGTCTTAGACGCCATCGACGAGACGTGGAGCCAAGACGCCATCCAACGTTACGGCGATTGTCATCGTCATGTCACGGTGAGGGCTCACAATTTCTCCGGATACGATGGACAGTTTCTTTTGAGATACTATACGGAACATGGCACCGAGCGTCCTGAAGTCACTTTGAACGGAGCCAAAATTATTTTCATGCAAGTGGGACAAGTGCAGTTTAAAGATTCGATGAGTTACTTGGCCATGTGTTTGAGTCGAATGCCTAAAACGTTTGGAATGACTGAAATGGCTAAAGGGTACTTTCCACACTTTTTCAATACGGAAGCCAATCAACACGCCGTTCTACCCCATTTGCCTGAGGCTCACTATTACGACCCTGACAACATGAGTACCGAACAACGAGAAGCTTTCTACGCTTGGTACCAGGCTCACGCCTCGGACCCTTTCGACTTTCAGGAAGAAATGCTAAAGTATTGTAGTTCCGACGTGGACATTTTACGGCGTTGCTGTGGAAAATTTTGAGAACTGTTCATGGAACACGGAGGGGTCGATCCTTTGAAAGAAGCTTGCACCATTGCCAAAGCGTGTTCCTTAGTGTACCGGCAACGATTCATGCCTGAAAACACCGTGGCTGTCATCAGTCCTCAAACGACCAACTATGTCAAACGTCAATACTCGGTAAAAGCCCTACGCTGGTTACATTACTTGTGTGACAAGGAAGACAAATGGATTCAGCATGCCCACAACGGAGGAGGCGAAAAGACAATCGGAACGCATTCGGTCGATGGCTGAGACTTAGAAAACCCCAAGATCGTGTACGAGTTTAACGGTTGCTTATTTCACGGATGTCCCGTCTGTTACCCTGACCGTGGCACTAAAAATCAGGTTTTACAACGAACCATGGAAGACTTGTACCAGGACACTTGTCAGCGACGCCGAAAGTTAGAACAGCAAGGATACCAAGTGGTGGAAATGTGGGAACACGAATATGATCACCGTTTGAAAACCGATCCCGAGTTTAAACGCCTCGTGGAAAGTTACCAGTTCATGGACCCCCTCAACCCGAGGGATAGTTTGTACGGAGGAAGGACTAATGCCACTTGCTTGCTGTACCAAGCTGACGAAGAGAAAAGAGAAGAAATCAAATACTTGGACATGTGTTAGCTGTATCCCTACTTGTGCAAGTATTGTCGCTTTCCTGCAGCGAACCCACAATTGTTCACCGAACACATCGACCTGAAAAACATTCGACAACACGAAGGCTTGATCAAGTGCAAAGTTTTGCCTCCCACGAACCTATACCATCCCGTCTTACCTCACCATTGCCAAGGCAAACTGATGTTTCCTTTGTGCCGTACTTGTGCCGAAACGTGCAACCAAGATCAACCTTGTCAGCACACCCAGGAAGAACGGGCCTTGACGGGGACATGGGTCAGCGTAGAATTGTTCAAAGTATGGACATGGGATACCAACTGTTAGAAGTGTACGAAATTTGCCACTTTCCCAAGACTCAAGAATACCACAAGGGTGACCCCACGCAGAAAGGCATTTTCGCAGACTACGTGGATGCCTTTTTGAAACTGAAGCAAGAAGCCAGTGGCTATCCGTCCTGGTGTCACACTCCCGAAGACCAAAAGACGTTCAAAGAGAAATACTGGGCACAAGAAGGCATTACTTTAGATCACATCGAGAAAAACGAAGGCAGGCGATCGTTTGCCAAAGTGATGTTAAATTGCTTGTGGGGCAAAATGGCACAACGACCGTGTTTAACCAAGACGGAATATTTGACCGAACCTTCCAGCTATTTCCAGATGATTCACGACAAAACCAAATTCATGAAACATATGGACGTCGTTCGCGAGAATTTGATCTTGGTCAATTACGAAGAAGATCTGGACTTTGTACAAAACGACCCCTTTGTAAATGTCATCATTGCGGCTTACGTGACAGCTCATGCTCGCTTAAAATTGTACGAAGCTTTAGAACTGTTAGGGGAACGTGTCCTGTACTTTGACACGGACAGTTGCATTTACATCCATCACCCGAGTCAACATCACCCTGACATCGAAGGAGACCGTTTAGGAGCCTGGACAGACGAGCACCCCGACGACAAGATTTTAAGTTTCGTCAGTGGTGGTACTAAAAATAACGGCTACGAATACCGGGACAAACAAGGACAAGTGCACACGAAGTGTAAAGTGAAAGGACTGACTCTGAATTATCGTACCAGTCGAGTGGTGAACTTTGGCGTATTGAAAGAAGCCTTGCAGTCTAGAGAAGATGAACACTTTAAAGTGACCACCTATCAACATAACAAGATTGTACGTTTACCCACTCACCACATCGTCAGTCTACCCTTGGAAAAAGGCTATCAAATTGTGTACCAGAAGCGAGTGCGACTTCCCAATCATTTCACCTTACCGTATGGACACGTCGGTATTGGTCTGTATATAAAAGGGAACACTAGGCAAGATCGATAGTTCATTGTGACTACCAAGACCAAGCGAACAAGATGAATACTTTCAGAGAAACACAAAACAAGTTTAGAAAGGCACAATTCAAGTGTGGGGCTTCTTAAGTGGAATGCAAAGTTTTGCCTCCCACGAACCTATACCATCCCGTCTTACCTCACCATTGCCAAGGCAAACTGATGTTTCCTTTGTGCCGTACTTGTGTCGAAACGTGCAACCAAGATCAACCTTGTCAGCACACCCAGGAAGAACGGGCCTTGACGGGGACATGGGTCAGCGTAGAATTGTTCAAAGTATGGACATGGGATACCAACTGTTAGAAATGTACGAAATTTGCCACTTTCCCAAGACTCAAGAATACCACAAGGGTGACCCCACGCAGAAAGGCATTTTCGCAGACTACGTGGATGCCTTTTTGAAACTGAAGCAAGAAGCCAGTGGCTATCCGTCCTGGTGTCACACTCCCGAAGACCAAAAGACGTTCAAAGAGAAATACAGGGCACAAGAAGGCATTACTTTAGATCACATCGAGAAAAACGAAGGCAGGCGATCGTTTGCCAAAGTGATGTTAAATTGCTTGTGGGGCAAAATGGCACAACGACCGTGTTTACCCAAGACGGAATATTTGACCGAACCTTCCCGCTATTTCCAGATGATTCACGACAAAACCAAATTCAAGAAACACATGGACGTCGTTCGCGAGAATTTGATTTTGGTCAATTATGAAGAAGATCTGGACTTTGTACAAAACGACCCCTTTGTAAATGTCATCATTGCGGCTTACGTGACAGCTCATGCTCGCTTAAAATTGTACGAAGCTTTAGAACTGTTAGGGGAACGTGTCCTGTACTTTGACACGGACAGTTGCATTTACATCCATCACCCGAGTCAACATCACCCTGACATCGAAGGAGACCGTTTAGGAGCCTGGACAGACGAGCACCCCGACGACAAGATTTTAAGTTTCGTCAGTGGTGGTCCTAAAAATAACGGCTACGAATACCGGGACAAACAAGGACAAGTGCACACGAAGTGTACAGTGAAAGGACTGACTCTGAATTATCGTACCAGTCGAGTGGTGAACTTTGGCGTATTGAAAGAAGCCTTGCAGTCTAGAGAAGATGAACACTTTAAAGTGACCACCTATCAACATAACAAGATTGTACGTTTACCCACTCACCACATCGTCAGTCTACCCTTGGAAAAAGGCTATCAAATTGTGTACCAGAAGCGAGTGCGACTTCCCAATCATTTCACCTTACCGTATGGACACGTCGGTATTGGTCTGTATATAAAAGGGAACCCTAGGCAAGATCGATAGTTCATTGTGACTACCAAGACCAAGCGAACAAGATGAATACTTTCAGAGAAACACAAAACAAGTTTAGAAAGGCACAATTCAAGTGTGGGGCTTCTGAAGTGGAATGCAAAGTTTTGCCTCCCACGATCCTATACCATCCCGTCTTACCTCACCATTGCCAAGGCAAACTGATGTTTCCTTTGTGCCGTACTTGTGCCGAAACGTGCAACCAAGATCAACCTTGTCAGCACACCCAGGAAGAACGGGCCTTGACGGGGACATGGGTCAGCGTAGAATTGTTCAAAGTATGGACATGGGATACCAACTGTTAGAAGTGTACGAAATTTGCCACTTTCCCAAGACTCAACAATACCACAAGGGTGACCCCACGCAGAAAGGCATTTTCGCAGACTACGTGGATGCCTTTTTGAAACTGAAGCAAGAAGCCAGTGGCTATCCGTCCTGGTGTCACACTCCCGAAGACCAAAAGACGTTCAAAGAGAAATACTGGGCACAAGAAGGCATTACTTTAGATCACATCGAGAAAAACGAAGGCAGGCGATCGTTTGCCAAAGTGATGTTAAATTGCTTGTGGGGCAAAATGGCACAACGACCGTGTTTAACCAAGACGGAATATTTGACCGAACCTTCCCGCTATTTCCAGATGATTCACGACAAAACCAAATTCATGAAACACATGGACGTCGTTCGCGAGAATTTGATCTTGGTCAATTACGAAGAAGATCTGGACTTTGTACAAAACGACCCCTTTGGAAATGTCATCATTGCGGTTTACGTGACAGCTCATGCTCGCTTAAAATTGTACGAAGCTTTAGAACTGTTAGGGGAACGTGTCCTGTACTTTGACACGGCAGTTGCATTTACATCCATCACCCGAGTCAACATCACCCTGACATCGAAGGAGACCGTTTAGGAGCCTGGACAGACGAGCACCCCGACGACAAGATTTTAAGTTTCGTCAGTGGTGGTCCTAAAAATAACGCCTACGAATACCGGGACAAACAAGGAGAAGTGCACACGAAGTGTAAAGGGAAAGGACTGACTCTGAATTATCGTACCAGTCGAGTGGTGAACTTTGGCGTATTGAAAGAAGCCTTGCAGTCTAGAGAAGATGAACACTTTAAAGTGACCACCTATCAACATAACAAGATTGTACGTTTACCCACTCACCACATCGTCAGTCTACCCTTGGAAAAAGGCTATCAAATTGTGTACCAGAAGCGAGTGCGACTTCAAAATCATTTCACCTTACCGTATGGACACGTCGGTATTGGTCTGTATATAAAAGGGAACCCTAGGCAAGATCGATAGTTCATTGTGACTACCAAGACCAAGCGAACAAGATGAATACTTTCAGAGAAACACAAAACAAGTTTAGAAAGGCACAATTCAAGTGTGGGGCTTCTTAAGTGGAATGCAAAGTTTTGCCTCCCACGAACCTATACCATCCCGTCTTACCTCACCATTGCCAAGGCAAACTGATGTTTCCTTTGTGCCGTACTTGTGTCGAAACGTGCAACCAAGATCAGCCTTGTCAGCACACCCAGGAAGAACGGGCCTTGACTGGGACATGGGTCAGCGTAGAATTGTTCAAAGTATGGACATGGGATACCAACTGTTAGAAATGTACGAAATTTGCCACTTTCCCAAGACTCAAGAATACCACAAGGGTGACCCCACGCAGAAAGGCATTTTCGCAGACTACGTGGATGCCTTTTTGAAACTGAAGCAAGAAGCCAGTGGCTATCCGTCCTGGTGTCACACTCCCGAAGACCAAAAGACGTTCAAAGAGAAATACTGGGCACAAGAAGGCATTACTTTAGATCACATCGAGAAAAACGAAGGCAGGCGATCGTTTGCCAAAGTGATGTTAAATTGCTTGTGGGGCAAAATGGCACAACGACCGTGTTTACCCAAGACGGAATATTTGACCGAACCTTCCCGCTATTTCCAGATGATTCACGACAAAACCAAATTCATGAAACACATGGACGTCGTTCGCGAGAATTTGATTTTGGTCAATTATGAAGAAGATCTGGACTTTGTACAAAACGACCCCTTTGTAAATGTCATCATTGCGGCTTACGTGACAGCTCATGCTCGCTTAAAATTGTACGAAGCTTTAGAACTGTTAGGGGAACGTGTCCTGTACTTTGACACGGACAGTTGCATTTACATCCATCACCCGAGTCAACATCACCCTGACATCGAAGGAGACCGTTTAGGAGCCTGGACAGACGAGCACCCCGACGACAAGATTTTAAGTTTCGTCAGTGGTGGTCCTAAAAATAACGCCTACGAATACCGGGACAAACAAGGACAAGTGCACACGAAGTGTAAAGTGAAAGGACTGACTCTGAATTATCGTACCAGTCGAGTGGTGAACTTTGGCGTATTGAAAGAAGCCTTGCAGTCTTGAGAAGATGAACACTTTAAAGTGACCACCTATCAACATAACAAGATTGTACGTTTACCCACTCACCACATCGTCAGTCTACCCTTGGAAAAAGGCTATCAAATTGTGTACCAGAAGCGAGTGCGACTTCCCAATCATTTCACCTTACCGTATGGACACGTCGGTATTGGTCTGTATATAAAAGGGAACCCTAGGCAAGATCGATAGTTCATTGTGACTACCAAGACCAAGCGAACAAGATGAATACTTTCAGAGAAACACAAAACAAGTTTAGAAAGGCACAATTCAAGTGTGGGGCTTCTGAAGTGGAATGCAAAGTTTTGCCTCCCACGATCCTATACCATCCCGTCTTACCTCACCATTGCCAAGGCAAACTGATGTTTCCTTTGTGCCGTACTTGTGCCGAAACGTGCAACCAAGATCAACCTTGTCAGCACACCCAGGAAGAACGGGCCTTGACGGGGACATGGGTCAGCGTAGAATTGTTCAAAGTATGGACATGGGATACCAACTGTTAGAAGTGTACGAAATTTGCCACTTTCCCAAGACTCAAGAATACCACAAGGGTGACCCCACGCAGAAAGGCATTTTCGCAGACTTCGTGGATGCCTTTTTGAAACTGAAGCAAGAAGCCAGTGGCTATCCGTCCTGGTGTCACACTCCCGAAGACCAAAAGACGTTCAAAGAGAAATACTGGGCACAAGAAGGCATTACTTTAGATCACATCGAGAAAAACGAAGGCAGGCGATCGTTTGCCAAAGTGATGTTAAATTGCTTGTGGGGCAAAATGGCACAACGACCGTGTTTAACCAAGACGGAATATTTGACCGAACCTTCCCGCTATTTCCAGATGATTCACGACAAAACCAAATTCATGAAACACATGGACGTCGTTCGCGAGAATTTGATCTTGGTCAATTACGAAGAAGATCTGGACTTTGTACAAAACGACCCCTTTGGAAATGTCATCATTGCGGTTTACGTGACAGCTCATGCTCGCTTAAAATTGTACGAAGCTTTAGAACTGTTAGGGGAACGTGTCCTGTACTTTGACACGGCAGTTGCATTTACATCCATCACCCGAGTCAACATCACCCTGACATCGAAGGAGACCGTTTAGGAGCCTGGACAGACGAGCACCCCGACGACAAGATTTTAAGTTTCGTCAGTGGTGGTCCTAAAAGTAACGCCTACGAATACCGGGACAAACAAGGAGAAGTGCACACGAAGTGTAAAGGGAAAGGACTGACTCTGAATTATCGTACCAGTCGAGTGGTGAACTTTGGCGTATTGAAAGAAGCCTTGCAGTCTAGAGAAGATGAACACTTTAAAGTGACCACCTATCAACATAACAAGATTGTACGTTTACCCACTCACCACATCGTCAGTCTACCCTTGGAAAAAGGCTATCAAATTGTGTACCAGAAGCTAGTGCGACTTCCCAATCATTTCACCATACCGTATGGACACGTCGGTATTGGTCTGTATATAAAAGGGAACCCTAGGCAAGATCGATAGTTCATTGTGACTACCAAGACCAAGCGAACAAGATGAATACTTTCAGAGAAACACAAAACAAGTTTAGAAAGGCACAATTCAAGTGTGGGGCTTCTGAAGTGGAATGCAAAGTTTTGCCTCCCACGAACCTATACCATCCCGTCTTACCTCACCATTGCCAAGGCAAACTGATGTTTCCTTTGTGCCGTACTTGTGCCGAAACGTGCAACCAAGATCAACCTTGTCAGCACACCCAGGAAGAACGGGCCTTGACGGGGACATGGGTCAGCGTAGAATTGTTCAAAGTATGGACATGGGATACCAACTGTTAGAAGTGTACGAAATTTGCCACTTTCCCAAGACTCAACAATACCACAAGGGTGACCCCACGCAGAAAGGCAATTTCGCAGACTACGTGGATGCCTTTTTGAAACTGAAGCAAGAAGCCAGTGGCTATCCGTCCTGGTGTCACACTCCCGAAGACCAAAAGACGTTCAAAGAGAAATACTGGGCACAAGAAGGCATTACTTTAGATCACATCGAGAAAAACGAAGGCAGGCGATCGTTTGCCAAAGTGATGTTAAATTGCTTGTGGGGCAAAATGGCACAACGACCGTGTTTACCCAGGACGGAATATCTGACCGAACCTTCCCGCTATTTCCAGATGATTCACGACAAAACCAAATTCGTGAAACAGATGGACGTCGTTCGCGAGAATTTGATCTTGGTCAATTACGAAGAAGATCTGGACTTTGTACAAAACGACCCCTTTGTAAATGTCATCATTGCGGCTTACGTGACAGCTCATGCTCGCTTACAATTGTACGAAGCTTTAGAACTGTTAGGGGAACGTGTCCTGTACTTTGACACGGACAGTTGCATTTACATCCATCACCCGAGTCAACATCACCCTGACATCGAAGGAGACCGTTTAGGAGCCTGGACAGACGAGCACCCCGACGACAAGATTTTAAGTTTCGTCAGTGGTGGTCCTAAACATTACGGCTACGAATACCGGGACAAACAAGGACAAGTGCACACGAAGTGTAAAGTGAAAGGACTGACTTTGAATTATCGTACCAGTCGAGTGGTGAACTTTGGCGTATTGAAAGAAGCCTTGCAGTCTAGAGAAGATGAACACTTTAAAGTGACCACCTATCAACATAACAAGATTGTACGTTTACCCACTCACCACATCATCAGTATACCCTTGGAAAAAGGTTATCAAATTGTGTACCAGAAGCGAGTGCGACTTCCCAATCATTTCACCTTACCGTATGGACACGTCGGTATTGGTATGTATATAAAAGGGATCCCTAGGCAAGATCGATAGTTCATTGTGAATACCAAGACCAAGCGAACAAGATGAATACTTTCAGAGAAACACAAAACAAGTGTAGGGCTTCTGAAGTGGAATGCAAAGTTTTGCCTCCCACGAACCTATACCATCCCGTCTTACCTCACCATTGCCAAGGCAAACTGATGTTTCCTTTGTGCCGTACTTGTGCCGAAACGTGCAACCAAGATCAACCTTGTCAGCACACCCAGGAAGAACGGGCCTTGACGGGGACATGGGTCAGCGTAGAATTGTTCAAAGTATGGACATGGGATACCAACTGTTAGAAGTGAACGAAATTTGCCACTTTCCCAAGACTCAACAATACCACAAGGGTGACCCCACGCAGAAAGGCATTTTCGCAAACTACGTGGATGCCTTTTTGAAACTGAAGCAAGAAGCCAGTGGCTATCCGTCCTGGTGTCACACTCCCGAAGACCAAAAGACGTTCAAAGAGAAATACTGGGCACAAGAAGGCATTACTTTAGATCACATCGAGAAAAACGAAGGCAGGCGATCGTTTGCCAAAGTGATGTTAAATTGCTTGTGGGGCAAAATGGCACAACGACCGTGTTTACCCAAGACGGAATATTTGACGGAACTTTCCAGCTATTTCCAGATGATTCACGACAAAACCAAATTCATGAAACACATGGACGTCGTTCGCGAGAATTTGATCTTGGTCAATTACGAAGAAGATCTGGACTTTGTACAAAACGACCCCTTTGTAAATGTCATCATTGCGGATTACGTGACAGCTCATGCTCGCTTAAAATTGTACGAAGCTTTAGAACTGTTAGGGGAACGTGTCCTGTACTTTGACACGGACAGTTGCATTTACATCCATCACCCGAGTCAACATCACCCTGACATCGAAGGAGACCGTTTAGGAGCCTGGACAGACGAGCACCCCGACGACAAGATTTTAAGTTTCGTCAGTGGTGGTCCTAAACATTACGGCTACGAATACCGGGACAAACAAGGAGAAGTGCACACGAAGTGTAAAGTGAAAGGACTGACTCTGAATTATCGTACCAGTCGAGTGGTGAACTTTGGCGTATTGAAAGAAGCCTTGCAGTCTAGAGAAGATGAACACTTTAAAGTGACCACCTATCAACATAACAAGATTGTACGTTTACCCACTCACCACATCGTCAGTCTACCCTTGGAAAAAGGTTATCAAATTGTGTACCAGAAGCGAGTGCGACTTCCTAATCATTTCATCTTACCGTATGGACACGTCGGTATTGGTCTGTATATAAAAGGGAACCCTAGGCAAGATCGATAGTTCATTGTGACTACCAAGACCAAGCGAACAAGATGAATACTTTCAGAGAAACACAAAACAAGTTTAGAAAGGCACAATTCAAGTGTGGGGCTTCTGAAGTGGAATGCAAAGTTTTGCCTCCCACGAACCTATACCATCCCGTCTTACCTCACCATTGCCAAGGCAAACTGATGTTTCCTTTGTGCCGTACTTGTGCCGAAACGTGCAACCAAGATCAACCTTGTCAGCACACCCAGGAAGAACGGGCCTTGACGGGGACATGGGTCAGCGTAGAATTGTTCAAAGTATGGACATGGGATACCAACTGTTAGAAGTGTACGAAATTTGCCTCTTTCCCAAGACTCAACAATACTACAAGGGTGACCCCACGCAGAAAGGCATTTTCGCAGACTACGTGGATGCCTTTTTGAAACTGAAGCAAGAAGCCAGTGGCTATCCGTCCTGGTGTCACACTCCCGAAGACCAAAAGACGTTCAAAGAGAAATACTGGGCACAAGAAGGCATTACTTTAGATCACATCGAGAAAAACGAAGGCAGGCGATCGTTTGCCAAAGTGATGTTAAATTGCTTGTGGGGCAAAATGGCACAACGACCGTGTTTACCCAAGACGGAATATTTGACCGAACCTTCCCGCTATTTCCAGATGATTCACGACAAAACCAAATTCATGAAACACATGGACGTCGTTCGCGAGAATTTGATCTTGGTCAATTACGAAGAAGATCTGGACTTTGTACAAAACGACCCCTTTGGAAATATCATCATTGCTGTTTACGTGACAGCTCATGCTCGCTTACAATTGTACGAAGCTTTAGAACTGTTAGGGGAACGTGTCCTGTACTTTGACACGGCAGTTGCATTTACATCCATCACCCGAGTCAACATCACCCTGACATCGAAGGAGACCGTTTAGGAGCCTGGACAGACGAGCACCCCGACGACAAGATTTTAAGTTTCGTCAGTGGTGGTCCTAAAAATAACGGCTACGAATACCGGGATAAACAAGGAGAAGTGCACACGAAGTGTAAAGGGAAAGGACTGACTCTGAATTATCGTACCAGTCGAGTGGTGAACTTTAGCGTATTGAAAGAAGCCTTGCAGTCTAGAGAAGATGAACACTTTAAAGTGACCACCTATCAACATAACAAGATTGTACGTTTACCCACTCACCACATCGTCAGTCTACCCTTGGAAAAAGGCTATCAAATTGTGTACCAGAAGCGAGTGCGACTTCCTAATCATTTCATCTTACCGTATGGACACGTCGGTATTGGTCTGTATATAAAAGGGAACCCTAGGCAAGATCGATAGTTCATTGTGACTACCAAGACCAAGCGAACAAGATGAATACTTTCAGAGAAACACAAAACAAGTTTAGAAAGGCACAATTCAAGTGTGGGGCTTCTGAAGTGGAATGCAAAGTTTTGCCTCCCACGAACCTATACCATCCCGTCTTACCTCACCATTGCCAAGGCAAACTGATGTTTCCTTTGTGCCGTACTTGTGCCGAAACGTGCAACCAAGATCAACCTTGTCAGCACACCCAGGAAGAACGGGCCTTGACGGGGACATGGGTCAGCGTAGAATTGTTCAAAGTATGGACATGGGATACCAACTGTTAGAAGTGTACGAAATTTGCCTCTTTCCCAAGACTCAACAATACTACAAGGGTGACCCCACGCAGAAAGGCATTTTCGCAGACTACGTGGATGCCTTTTTGAAACTGAAGCAAGAAGCCAGTGGCTATCCGTCCTGGTGTCACACTCCCGAAGACCAAAAGACGTTCAAAGAGAAATACTGGGCACAAGAAGGCATTACTTTAGATCACATCGAGAAAAACGAAGGCAGGCGATCGTTTGCCAAAGTGATGTTAAATTGCTTGTGGGGCAAAATGGCACAACGACCGTGTTTACCCAGGACGGAATATCTGCCCGAACCTTCCCGCTATTTCCAGATGATTCACGACAAAACGAAATTCGTGAAACAGATGGACGTCGTTCGCGAGTATTTGATCTTGGTCAATTACGAAGAAGATCTGGACTTTGTACAAAACGACCCCTTTGTAAATGTCATCATTGCGGCTTACGTGACAGCTCATGCTCGCTTACAATTGTACGAAGCTTTAGAACTGTTAGGGGAACGTGTCCTGTACTTTGACACGGACAGTTGCATTTACATCCATCACCCGAGTCAACATCACCCTGACATCGAAGGAGACCGTTTAGGAGCCTGGACAGACGAGCACCCCGGCGACAAGATTTTAAGTTTCGTCAGTGGTGGTCCTAAAAATAACGGCTACGAATACCGGGACAAACAAGGACAAGTGCACACGAAGTGTAAAGTGAATTATCGTACCAGTCGAGTGGTGAACTTTGGCGTATTGAAAGAAGCCTTGCAGTCTAGAGAAGATGAACACTTTAAAGTGACCACCTATCAACATAACAAGATTGTACGTTTACCCACTCACCACATCGTCAGTATACCCTTGGAAAAAGGTTATCAAATTGTGTACCAGAAGCGAGTGCGACTTCCCAATCATTTCACCTTACCGTATGGACACGTCGGTATTGGTATGTATATAAAAGGGATCCCTAGGCAAGATCGATAGTTCATTGTGAATACCAAGACCAAGCGAACAAGATGAATACTTTCAGAGAAACACAAAACAAGTGTAGGGCTTCTGAAGTGGAATGCAAAGTTTTGACTCCCACGAACCTATACCATCCCGTCTTACCTCACCATTGCCAAGGCAAACTGATGTTTCCTTTGTGCCGTACTTGTGCCGAAACGTGCAACGAAGATCAACCTTGTCAGCACACCCAGGAAGAACGGGCCTTGACGGGGACATGGGTCAGCGTAGAATTGTTCAAAGTATGGACATGGGATACCAACTGTTAGAAGTGTACGAAATTTGCCACTTTCCCAAGACTCAACAATACCACAAGGGTGACCCCACGCAGAAAGGCATTTTCGCAGACTACGTGGATGCCTTTTTGAAACTGAAGCAAGAAGCCAGCGGCTATCCGTCCTGGTGTCACACTCCCGAAGACCAAAAGACGTTCAAAGAGAAATACTGGGCACAAGAAGGCATTACTTTAGATCACATCGAGAAAAACGAAGGCAGGCGATCGTTTGCCAAAGTGATGTTAAATTGCTTGTGGGGCAAAATGGCACAACGACCGTGTTTACCCAAGACGGAATATTTGACCGAACCTTCCCGCTATTTCCAGATGATTCACGACAAAACCAAATTCATGAAACACATGGACGTCGTTCGCGAGAATTTGATCTTGGTCAATTACGAAGAAGATCTGGACTTTGTACAAAACGACCCCTTTGGAAATGTCATCATTGCGGCTTACGTGACAGCTCATGCTCGCTTAAAATTGTACGAAGCTTTAGAACTGTTAGGGGAACGTGTCCTGTACTTTGACACGGACAGTTGCATTTACATCCATCACCCGAGTCAACATCACCCTGACATCGAAGGAGACCGTTTAGGAGCCTGGACAGACGAGCACCCCGACGACAAGATTTTAAGTTTCGTCAGTGGTGGTCCTAAAAATAACGGCTACGAATACTGGGACAAACAAGGAGAAGCGCACATGAAGTGTAAAGTGAAAGGACTGACTCTGAATTATCGTACCAGTCGAGTGGTGAACTTTGGCGTATTGAAAGAAGCCTTGCAGTCTAGAGAAGATGAACACTTTAAAGTGACCACCTATCAACATAACAAGATTGTACGTTTACCCACTCACCACATCGTCAGTCTACCCTTGGAAAAAGGCTATCAAATTGTGTACCAGAAGCGAGTGCGACTTCAAAATCATTTCACCTTACCGTATGGACACGTCGGTATTGGTCTGTATATAAAAGGGAACCCTAGGCAAGGTCGATAGTTCATTGTGACTACCAAGACCAAGCGAGCAAGATGAATACTTTCAGAGAAACACAAAACAAGTTTAGAAAGGCACAATTCAAGTGTGGGGCTTCTGAAGTGGAATGCAAAGTTTTGCCTCCCACGAACCTATACCATCCCGTCTTACCTCACCATTGCCAAGGCAAACTGATGTTTCCTTTGTGCCGTACTTGTGCCGAAACGTGCAACCAAGATCAACCTTGTCAGCACACCCAGGAAGAACGGGCCTTGACGGGGACATGGGTCAGCGTAGAATTGTTCAAAGTATGGACATGGGATACCAACTGTTAGAAGTGAACGAAATTTGCCACTTTCCCAACACTCAAGATTACCACAAGGGTGACCCCACGCAGAAAGGTATTTTCGCAAACTACGTGGATGCCTTTTTGAAACTGAAGCAAGAAGCCAGTGGCTATCCGTCCTGGTGTCACACTCCCGAAGACCAAAAGACGTTCAAAGAGAAATACTGGGCACAAGAAGGCATTACTTTAGATCACATCGAGGAAAACGAAGGCAGGCGATCGTTTGCCAAAGTGATGTTAAATTGCTTGTGGGGCAAAATGGCACAACGACCGTGTTTACTAAAAACGGAATATTTGACGGAACGTTCCAGCTATTTCCAGATGATTCACGACAAAACCAAATTCATGAAACACATGGACGTCGTTCGCGAGAATTTGATCTTGGTCAATTACGAAGAAGATCTGGACTTTGTACAAAACGACCCCTTTGGAATTGTCATCATTGCGGCTTACGTGACAGCTCATGCTCGCTTAAAATTGTACGAAGCTTTAGAACTGTTAGGGGAACGTGTCCTGTACTTTGACACGGACAGTTGCATTTACATCCATCACCCGAGTCAACATCACCCTGACATCGAAGGAGACCGTTTAGGAGCCTGGACAGACGAGCACCCCGACGACAAGATTTTAAGTTTCGTCAGTGGTGGTCCTAAACATTACGGCTACGAATACCGGGACAAACAAGGAGAAGTGCACACGAAGTGTAAAGTGAAAGGACTGACTCTGAATTATCGTACCAGTCGAGTGGTGAACTTTGGCGTATTGAAAGAAGCCTTGCAGTCTAGAGAAGATGAACACTTTAAAGTGACCACCTATCAACATAACAAGATTGTACGTTTACCCACTCACCACATCGTCAGTCTACCCTTGGAAAAAGGCTATCAAATTGTGTACCAGAGGCGAGTGCGACTTCCCAATCATTTCATCTTACCGTATGGACACGTCGGTATTGGTCTGTATATAAAAGGGAACCCTAGGCAAGATCGATAGTTCATTGTGACTACCAAGACCAAGCGAACAAGATGAATACTTTCAGAGAAACACAAAACAAGTTTAGAAAGGCACAATTCAAGTGTGGGGCTTCTGAAGTGGAATGCAAAGTTTTGCCTCCCACGAACCTATACCATCCCGTCTTACCTCACCATTGCCAAGGCAAACTGATGTTTCCTTTGTGCCGTACTTGTGCCGAAACGTGCAACCAAGATCAACCTTGTCAGCACACCCAGGAAGAACGGGCCTTGACGGGGACATGGGTCAGCGTAGAATTGTTCAAAGTATGGACATGGGATACCAACTGTTAGAAGTGTACGAAATTTGCCACTTTCCCAAGACTCAACAATACCACAAGGGTGACCCCACGCAGAAAGGCATTTTCGCAGACTACGTGGATGCCTTTTTGAAACTGAAGCAAGAAGCCAGTGGCTATCCGTCCTGGTGTCACACTCCCGAAGACCAAAAGACGTTCAAAGAGAAATACTGGGCACAAGAAGGCATTACTTTAGATCACATCGAGAAAAACGAAGGCAGGCGATCGTTTGCCAAAGTGATGTTAAATTGCTTGTGGGGCAAAATGGCACAACGACCGTGTTTACCCAGGACGGAATACCTGCCCGAACCTTCCCGCTATTTCCAGATGATTCACGACAAAACGAAATTCGTGAAACAGATGGACGTCGTTCGCGAGTATTTGATCTTGGTCAATTACGAAGAAGATCTGGACTTTGTACAAAACGACCCCTTTGTAAATGTCATCATTGCGGCTTACGTGACAGCTCATGCTCGCTTACAATTGTACGAAGCTTTAGAACTGTTAGGGGAACGTGTCCTGTACTTTGACACGGACAGTTGCATTTACATCCATCACCCGAGTCAACATCACCCTGACATCGAAGGAGACCGTTTAGGAGCCTGGACAGACGAGCACCCCGACGACAAGATTTTAAGTTTCGTCAGTGGTGGTCCTAAACATTACGGCTACGAATACCGGGACAAACAAGGACAAGTGCACACGAAGTGTAAAGTGAAAGGACTGACTCTGAATTATCGTACCAGTCGAGTGGTGAACTTTGGCGTATTGAAAGAAGCCTTGCAGTCTAGAGAAGATGAACACTTTAAAGTGACCACCTCTCAACATAACAAGATTGTACGTTTACCCACTCACCACATCGTCAGTATACCCTTGGAAAAAGGTTATCAAATTGTGTACCAGAAGAGAGTGCGACTTCCCAATCATTTCACCTTACCGTATGGACACGTCGGTATTGGTATGTATATAAAAGGGATCCCTAGGCAAGATCGATAGTTCATTGTGAATACCAAGACCAAGCGAACAAGATGAATACTTTCAGAGAAACACAAAACAAGTGTAGGGCTTCTGAAGTGGAATGCAAAGTTTTGCCTCCCACGAACCTATACCATCCCGTCTTACCTCACCATTGCCAAGGCAAACTGATGTTTCCTTTGTGCCGTACTTGTGCCGAAACGTGCAACCAAGATCAACCTTGTCAGCACACCCAGGAAGAACGGGCCTTGACGGGGACATGGGTCAGCGTAGAATTGTTCAAAGTATGGACATGGGATACCAACTGTTAGAAGTGTACGAAATTTGCCACTTTCCCAAGACTCAACAATACCACAAGGGTGACCCCACGCAGAAAGGCATTTTCGCAGACTACGTGGATGCCTTTTTGAAACTGAAGCAAGAAGCCAGTGGCTATCCGTCCTGGTGTCACACTCCCGAAGACCAAAAGACGTTCAAAGAGAAATACTGGGCACAAGAAGGCATTACTTTAGATCACATCGAGAAAAACGAAGGCAGGCGATCGTTTGCCAAAGTGATGTTAAATTGCTTGTGGGGCAAAATGGCACAACGACCGTGTTTACCCAAGACGGAATATTTGACCGAACCTTCCCGCTATTTCCAGATGATTCACGACAAAACCAAATTCATGAAACACATGGACGTCGTTCGCGAGAATTTGATCTTGGTCAATTACGAAGAAGATCTGGACTTTGTACAAAACGACCCCTTTGGAAATGTCATCATTGCGGCTTACGTGACAGCTCATGCTCGCTTAAAATTGTACGAAGCTTTAGAACTGTTAGGGGAACGTGTCCTGTACTTTGACACGGACAGTTGCATTTACATCCATCACCCGAGTCAACATCACCCTGACATCGAAGGAGACCGTTTAGGAGCCTGGACAGACGAGCACCCCGACGACAAGATTTTAAGTTTCGTCAGTGGTGGTCCTAAAAATAACGGCTACGAATACCGGGAGAAACAAGGAGAAGCGCACACGAAGTGTAAAGTGAAAGGACTGACTCTGAATTATCGTACCAGTCGAGTGGTGAACTTTGGCGTATTGAAAGAAGCCTTGCAGTCTAGAGAAGATGAACACTTTAAAGTGACCACCTATCAACATAACAAGATTGTACGTTTACCCACTCACCACATCGTCAGTCTACCCTTGGAAAAAGGCTATCAAATTGTGTACCAGAAGCGAGTGCGACTTCAAAATCATTTCACCTTACCGTATGGACACGTCGGTATTGGTCTGTATATAAAAGGGAACCCTAGGCAAGGTCGATAGTTCATTGTGACTACCAAGACCAAGCGAACAAGATGAATACTTTCAGAGAAACACAAAACAAGTTTAGAAAGGCACAATTCAAGTGTGGGGCTTCTGAAGTGGAATGCAAAGTTTTGCCTCCCACGAACCTATACCATCCCGTCTTACCTCACCATTGCCAAGGCAAACTGATGTTTCCTTTGTGCCGTACTTGTGCCGAAACGTGCAACCAAGATCAACCTTGTCAGCACACCCAGGAAGAACGGGCCTTGACGGGGACATGGGTCAGCGTAGAATTGTTCAAAGTATGGACATGGGATACCAACTGTTAGAAGTGAACGAAATTTGCCACTTTCCCAAGACTCAACAATACCACAAGGGTGACCCCACGCAGAAAGGCATTTTCGCAGACTACGTGGATGCCTTTTTGAAACTGAAGCAAGAAGCCAGTGGCTATCCGTCCTGGTGTCACACTCCCGAAGACCAAAAGACGTTCAAAGAGAAATACTGGGCACAAGAAGGCATTACTTTAGATCACATCGAGAAAAACGAAGGCAGGCGATCGTTTGCCAAAGTGATGTTAAATTGCTTGTGGGGCAAAATGGCACAACGACCGTGTTTACCCAAGACGGAATATCTGATAGAACCTTCCCGCTATTTCCAGATGATTCACGACAAAACGAAATTCGTAAAACACATGCACGTCGTTCGCGAGAATTTGATCTTGGTCAATTACGAAGAAGATCTGGACTTTGTACAAAACGACCCCTTTGTAAATGTCATCATTGCGGCTTACGTGAGAGCTCATGCTCGCTTACAATTGTACGATGCTTTAGAACTGTTAGGGGAACGTGTCCTGTACTTTGACACGGACAGATGCATTTACATCCATCACCCGAGTCAACATCACCCTGACATCGAAGGAGACCGTTTAGGAGCCTGGACAGACGAGCACCCCGACGACAAGATTTTAAGTTTCGTCAGTGGTGGTCCTAAACATTACGGCTACGAATACCGGGACAAACAAGGAGAAGTGCACACGAAGTGTAAAGTGAAAGGACTGACTCTGAATTATCGTACCAGTCGAGTGGTGAACTTTGGCGTATTGAAAGAAGCCTTGCAGTCTAGAGAAGATGAACACTTTAAAGTGACCACCTATCAACATAACAAGATTGTACGTTTACCCACTCACCACATCGTCAGTCTACCCTTGGAAAAAGGTTATCAAACTGTGTACCAGAAGCGAGTGCGACTTCCCAATCATTTCACCTTACCGTATGGACACGTCGGTATTGGTATGTATATAAAAGGGATCCCTAGGCAAGATCGATAGTTCATTGTGAATACCAAGACCAAGGGAACAAGATGAATACTTTCAGAGAAACACAAAACAAGTTTAGAAAGGCACAATTCAAGTGTGGGGCTTATGATGTGGAATGCAAAGTTTTGCTTCCCACGAACCTATACCATCCCGTCTTACCTCACCATTGCCAAGGCAAACTGATGTTTCCTTTGTGCCGTACTTGTGCCGAAACATGCAACCAAGATCAACCTTGTCAGCACACCCAGGAAGAACGGGCCTTGACGGGGACATGGGTCAGCGTAGAATTGTTCAAAGTATGGACATGGGATACCAACTGTTAGAAGTGTACGAAATTTGCCACTTTCCCAAGACACAACAATACCACAAGGTTGACCCCACGCAGAAAGGCATTTTTGCAGACTACGTGGATGCCTTTTTGAAACTGAAGCAAGAAGCCAGTGGCTATCCGTCCTGGTGTCACACTCCCGAAGACCAAAAGACGTTCAAAAAGAAATACTGGGCACAAGAAGGCATTACTTTAGATCACATCGAGAAAAACGAAGGCAGGCGATCGTTTGCCAAAGTGATGTTAAATTGCTTGTGGGGCAAAATGGCACAACGACCGTGTTTAACCAAGACGGAATATTTGACCGAACCTTCCCGCTATTTCCAGATGATTCACGACAAAACCAAATTCATGAAACACATGGACGTCGTTCGCGAGAATTTGATCTTGGTCAATTACGAAGAAGATCTGGACTTTGTACAAAACGACCCCTTTGGAAATATCATCATTGCGGTTTACGTGACAGCTCATGCTCGCTTAAAATTGTACGAAGCTTTAGAACTGTTAGGGGAACGTGTCCTGTACTTTGACACGGCAGTTGCATTTACATCCATCACCCGAGTCAACATCACCCTGACATCGAAGGAGACCGTTTAGGAGCCTGGACAGACGAGCACCCCGACGACAAGATTTTAAGTTTCGTCAGTGGTGGTCCTAAACATTACGGCTACGAATACCGGGACAAACAAGGACAAGTGCACACGAAGTGTAAAGTGAAAGGACTGACTCTGAATTATCGTACCAGTCGAGTGGTGAACTTTGGCGTATTGAAAGAAGCCTTGCAGTCTAGAGAAGATGAACACTTTAAAGTGACCACCTATCAACATAACAAGATTGTACGTTTACCCACTCACCACATCGTCAGTATACCCTTGGAAAAAGGTTATCAAATTGTGTACCAGAAGCGAGTGCGACTTCCCAATCATTTCACCTTACCGTATGGACACGTCGGTATTGGTATGTATATAAAAGGGATCCCTAGGCAAGATCGATAGTTCATTGTGAATACCAAGACCAAGCGAACAAGATGAATACTTTCAGAGAAACACAAAACAAGTGTAGGGCTTCTGAAGTGGAATGCAAAGTTTTACCTCCCACGAACCTATACCATCCCGTCTTACCTCACCATTGCCAAGGCAAACTGATGTTTCCTTTGTGCCGTACTTGTGCCGAAACGTGCAACGAAGATCAACCTTGTCAGCACACCCAGGAAGAACGGGCCTTGACGGGGACATGGGTCAGCGTAGAATTGTTCAAAGTATGGACATGGGATACCAACTGTTAGAAGTGTACGAAATTTGCCACTTTCCCAAGACTCAACAATACCACAAGGGTGACCCCACGCAGAAAGGCATTTTCGCAGACTACGTGGATGCCTTTTTGAAACTGAAGCAAGAAGCCAGTGGCTATCCGTCCTGGTGTCACACTCCCGAAGACCAAAAGACGTTCAAAGAGAAATACTGGGCACAAGAAGGCATTACTTTAGATCACATCGAGAAAAACGAAGGCAGGCGATCGTTTGCCAAAGTGATGTTAAATTGCTTGTGGGGCAAAATGGCACAACGACCGTGTTTAACCAAGACGGAATATTTGACCGAACCTTCCCGCTATTTCCAGATGATTCACGACAAAACCAAATTCATGAAACACATGGACGTCGTTCGCGAGAATTTGATCTTGGTCAATTACGAAGAAGATCTGGACTTTGTACAAAACGACCCCTTTGGAAATGTCATCATTGCGGCTTACGTGACAGCTCATGCTCGCTTAAAATTGTACGAAGCTTTAGAACTGTTAGGGGAACGTGTCCTGTACTTTGACACGGACAGTTGCATTTACATCCATCACCCGAGTCAACATCACCCTGACATCGAAGGAGACCGTTTAGGAGCCTGGACAGACGAGCACCCCGACGACAAGATTTTAAGTTTCGTCAGTGGTGGTCCTAAAAATAACGGCTACGAATACCGGGAGAAACAAGGAGAAGCGCACACGAAGTGTAAAGTGAAAGGACTGACTCTGAATTATCGTACCAGTCGAGTGGTGAACTTTGGCGTATTGAAAGAAGCCTTGCAGTCTAGAGAAGATGAACACTTTAAAGTGACCACCTATCAACATAACAAGATTGTACGTTTACCCACTCACCACATCGTCAGTCTACCCTTGGAAAAAGGCTATCAAATTGTGTACCAGAAGCGAGTGCGACTTCAAAATCATTTCACCTTACCGTATGGACACGTCGGTATTGGTCTGTATATAAAAGGGAACCCTAGGCAAGGTCGATAGTTCATTGTGACTACCAAGACCAAGCGAACAAGATGAATACTTTCAGAGAAACACAAAACAAGTTTAGAAAGGCACAATTCAAGTGTGGGGCTTCTGAAGTGGAATGCAAAGTTTTGCCTCCCACGATCCTATACCATCCCGTCTTACCTCACCATTGCCAAGGCAAACTGATGTTTCCTTTGTGCCGTACTTGTGCCGAAACGTGCAACCAAGATCAACCTTGTCAGCACACCCAGGAAGAACGGGCCTTGACGGGGACATGGGTCAGCGTAGAATTGTTCAAAGTATGGACATGGGATACCAACTGTTAGAAGTGAACGAAATTTGCCACTTTCCCAAGACTCAACAATACCACAAGGGTGACCCCACGCAGAAAGGCATTTTCGCAAACTACGTGGATGCCTTTTTGAAACTGAAGCAAGAAGCCAGTGGCTATCCGTCCTGGTGTCACACTCCCGAAGACCAAAAGACGTTCAAAGAGAAATACTGGGCACAAGAAGGCATTACTTTAGATCACATCGAGAAAAACGAAGGCAGGCGATCGTTTGCCAAAGTGATGTTAAATTGCTTGTGGGGCAAAATGGCACAACGACCGTGTTTACCCAAGACGGAATATTTGACGGAACCTTCCAGCTATTTCCAGATGATTCACGACAAAACCAAATTCATGAAACACATGGACGTCGTTCGCGAGAATTTGATCTTGGTCAATTACGAAGAAGATCTGGACTTTGTACAAAACGACCCCTTTGTAAATGTCATCATTGCGGCTTACGTGACAGCTCATGCTCGCTTAAAATTGTACGAAGCTTTAGAACTGTTAGGGGAACGTGTCCTGTACTTTGACACGGACAGTTGCATTTACATCCATCACCCGAGTCAACATCACCCTGACATCGAAGGAGACCGTTTAGGAGCCTGGACAGACGAGCACCCCGACGACAAGATTTTAAGTTTCGTCAGTGGTGGTCCTAAACATTACGGCTACGAATACCGGGACAAACAAGGAGAAGTGCACACGAAGTGTAAAGTGAAAGGACTGACTCTGAATTATCGTACCAGTCGAGTGGTGAACTTTGGCGTATTGAAAGAAGCCTTGCAGTCTAGAGAAGATGAACACCTTAAAGTGACCACCTATCAACATAACAAGATTGTACGTTTACCCACTCACCACATCGTCAGTCTACCCTTGGAAAAAGGTTATCAAACTGTGTACCAGAAGCGACTGCGACTTCCCAATCATTTCACCTTACCGTATGGACACGTCGGTATTGGTATGTATATAAAAGGGATCCCTAGGCAAGATCGATAGTTCATTGTGAATACCAAGACCAAGGGAACAAGATGAATACTTTCAGAGAAACACAAAACAAGTTTAGAAAGGCACAATTCAAGTGTGGGGCTTATGATGTGGAATGCAAAGTTTTGCTTCCCACGAACCTATACCATCCCGTCTTACCTCACCATTGCCAAGGCAAACTGATGTTTCCTTTGTGCCGTACTTGTGCCGAAACATGCAACCAAGATCAACCTTGTCAGCACACCCAGGAAGAACGGGCCTTGACGGGGACATGGGTCAGCGTAGAATTGTTCAAAGTATGGACATGGGATACCAACTGTTAGAAGTGTACGAAATTTGCCACTTTCCCAAGACACAACAATACCACAAGGTTGACCCCACGCAGAAAGGCATTTTTGCAGACTACGTGGATGCCTTTTTGAAACTGAAGCAAGAAGCCAGTGGCTATCCGTCCTGGTGTCACACTCCCGAAGACCAAAAGACGTTCAAAGAGAAATACTGGGCACAAGAAGGCATTACTTTAGATCACATCGAGAAAAACGAAGGCAGGCGATCGTTTGCCAAAGTGATGTTAAATTGCTTGTGGGGCAAAATGGCACAACGACCGTGTTTAACCAAGACGGAATATTTGACCGAACCTTCCCGCTATTTCCAGATGATTCACGACAAAACCAAATTCATGAAACACATGGACGTCGTTCGCGAGAATTTGATCTTGGTCAATTACGAAGAAGATCTGGACTTTGTACAAAACGACCCCTTTGGAAATATCATCATTGCGGTTTACGTGACAGCTCATGCTCGCTTAAAATTGTACGAAGCTTTAGAACTGTTAGGGGAACGTGTCCTGTACTTTGACACGGCAGTTGCATTTACATCCATCACCCGAGTCAACATCACCCTGACATCGAAGGAGACCGTTTAGGAGCCTGGACAGACGAGCACCCCGACGACAAGATTTTAAGTTTCGTCAGTGGTGGTCCTAAACATTACGGCTACGAATACCGGGACAAACAAGGAGAAGTGCACACGAAGTGTAAAGTGAAAGGACTGACTCTGAATTATCGTACCAGTCGAGTGGTGAACTTTGGCGTATTGAAAGAAGCCTTGCAGTCTAGAGAAGATGAACACTTTAAAGTGACCACCTATCAACATAACAAGATTGTACGTTTACCCACTCACCACATCGTCAGTATACCCTTGGAAAAAGGTTATCAAATTGTGTACCAGAAGCGAGTGCGACTTCCCAATCATTTCACCTTACCGTATGGACACGTCGGTATTGGTATGTATATAAAAGGGATCCCTAGGCAAGATCGATAGTTCATTGTGAATACCAAGACCAAGCGAACAAGATGAATACTTTCAGAGAAACACAAAACAAGTGTAGGGCTTCTGAAGTGGAATGCAAAGTTTTGACTCCCACGAACCTATACCATCCCGTCTTACCTCACCATTGCCAAGGCAAACTGATGTTTCCTTTGTGCCGTACTTGTGCCGAAACGTGCAACCAAGATCAACCTTGTCAGCACACCCAGGAAGAACGGGCCTTGACGGGGACATGGGTCAGCGTAGAATTGTTCAAAGTATGGACATGGGATACCAACTGTTAGAAGTGTACGAAATTTGCCACTTTCCCAAGACTCAACAATACCACAAGGGTGACCCCACGCAGAAAGGCATTTTCGCAGACTACGTGGATGCCTTTTTGAAACTGAAGCAAGAAGCCAGTGGCTATCCGTCCTGGTGTCACACTCCCGAAGACCAAAAGACGTTCAAAGAGAAATACTGGGCACAAGAAGGCATTACTTTAGATCACATCGAGAAAAACGAAGGCAGGCGATCGTTTGCCAAAGTGATGTTAAATTGCTTGTGGGGCAAAATGGCAGAACGACCGTGTTTACCCAAGACGGAATATTTGACCGAACCTTCCCGCTATTTCCAGATGATTCACGACAAAACCAAATTCATGAAACACATGGACGTCGTTCGCGAGAATTTGATCTTGGTCAATTACGAAGAAGATCTGGACTTTGTACAAAACGACCCCTTTGGAAATGTCATCATTGCGGCTTACGTGACAGCTCATGCTCGCTTAAAATTGTACGAAGCTTTAGAACTGTTAGGGGAACGTGTCCTGTACTTTGACACGGACAGTTGCATTTACATCCATCACCCGAGTCAACATCACCCTGACATCGAAGGAGACCGTTTAGGAGCCTGGACAGACGAGCACCCCGACGACAAGATTTTAAGTTTCGTCAGTGGTGGTCCTAAAAATAACGGCTACGAATACCGGGAGAAACAAGGAGAAGCGCACACGAAGTGTAAAGTGAAAGGACTGACTCTGAATTATCGTACCAGTCGAGTGGTGAACTTTGGCGTATTGAAAGAAGCCTTGCAGTCTAGAGAAGATGAACACTTTAAAGTGACCACCTATCAACATAACAAGATTGTACGTTTACCCACTCACCACATCGTCAGTCTACCCTTGGAAAAAGGCTATCAAATTGTGTACCAGAAGCGAGTGCGACTTTAAAATCATTTCACCTTACCGTATGGACACGTCGGTATTGGTCTGTATATAAAAGGGAACCCTAGGCAAGGTCGATAGTTCATTGTGACTACCAAGACCAAGCGAACAAAATGAATACTTTCAGAGAAACAGAAAACAAGTTTAGAAAGAAACACAATTCAAGTGTGGGGCTTCTGAAGTGGAATGCAAAGTTTTGCCTCCCATGAACCTATACGATCCCGTCTTACCTCACCATTGCCAAGGCAAACTGATGTTTCCTTTGTGCCGTACTTGTGCCGAAACGTGCAACCAAGATCAACCTTGTCAGCACACCCAGGAAGAACGGGCCTTGACGGGGACATGGGTCAGCGTAGAATTGTTCAAAGTATGGACATGGGATACCAACTGTTAGAAGTGTACGAAATTTGCCACTTTCCCAAGACTCAACAATACCACAAGGGTGACCCCACGCAGAAAGGCATTTTCGCAGACTACGTGGATGCCTTTTTGAAACTGAAGCAAGAAGCCAGTGGCTATCCGTCCTGGTGTCACACTCCCGAAGACCAAAAGACGTTCAAAGAGAAATACTGGGCACAAGAAGGCATTACTTTAGATCACATCGAGAAAAACGAAGGCAGGCGATCGTTTGCCAAAGTGATGTTAAATTGCTTGTGGGGCAAAATGGCACAACGACCGTGTTTACCCAAGACGGAATATCTGACCGAACCTTCCCGCTATTTCCAGATGATTCACGACAAAACGAAATTCGTAAAACACATGCACGTCGTCCGCGAGAATTTGATCTTGGTCAATTACGAAGAAGATCTGGACTTTGTACAAAACGACCCCTTTGTAAATGTCATCATTGCGGCTTACGTGAGAGCTCATGCTCGCTTACAATTGTACGATGCTTTAGAACTGTTAGGGGAACGTGTCCTGTACTTTGACACGGACAGATGCATTTACATCCATCACCCGAGTCAACATCACCCTGACATCGAAGGAGACCGTTTAGGAGCCTGGACAGACGAGCACCCCGACGACAAGATTTTAAGTTTCGTCAGTGGTGGTCCTAAACATTACGGCTACGAATACCGGGACAAACAAGGAGAAGTGCACACGAAGTGTAAAGTGAAAGGACTGACTCTGAATTATCGTACCAGTCGAGTGGTGAACTTTGGCGTATTGAAAGAAGCCTTGCAGTCTAGAGAAGATGAACACTTTAAAGTGACCACCTATCAACATAACAAGATTGTACGTTTACCCACTCACCACATCGTCAGTCTACCCTTGGAAAAAGGTTATCAAACTGTGTACCAGAAGCGAGTGCGACTTCCCAATCATTTCACCTTACCGTATGGACACGTCGGTATTGGTATGTATATAAAAGGGATCCCTAGGCAAGATCGATAGTTCATTGTGAATACCAAGACCAAGGGAACAAGATGAATACTTTCAGAGAAACACAAAACAAGTTTAGAAAGGCACAATTCAAGTGTGGGGCTTATGATGTGGAATGCAAAGTTTTGCTTCCCACGAACCTATACCATCCCGTCTTACCTCACCATTGCCAAGGCAAACTGATGTTTTCTTTGTGCCGTACTTGTGCCGAAACATGCAACCAAGATCAACCTTGTCAGCACACCCAGGAAGAACGGGCCTTGACGGGGACATGGGTCAGCGTAGAATTGTTCAAAGTATGGACATGGGATACCAACTGTTAGAAGTGTACGAAATTTGCCACTTTCCCAAGACACAACAATACCACAAGGTTGACCCCACGCAGAAAGGCATTTTTGCAGACTACGTGGATGCCTTTCTGAAACTGAAGCAAGAAGCCAGTGGCTATCCGTCCTGGTGTCACACTCCCGAAGACCAAAAGACGTTCAAAGAGAAATACTGGGCACAAGAAGGCATTACTTTAGATCACATTGAGAAAAACGAAGGCAGGCGATCGTTTGCCAAAGTGATGTTAAATTGCTTGTGGGGCAAAATGGCACAACGACCGTGTTTACCCAAGACGGAATATCTGACCGAACCTTCCCGCTATTTCCAGATGATTCACGACAAAACCAAATTCGTGAAACACATGGACGTCGTTCGCGAGAATTTGATCTTGGTCAATTACGAAGAAGATCTGGACTTTGTACAAAACGACCCCTTTGGAAATGTCATCATTGCGGCTTACGTGACAGCTCATGCTCGCTTAAAATTGTACGAAGCTTTAGAACTGTTAGGGGAACGTGTCCTGTACTTTGACACGGACAGTTGCATTTACATCCATCACCCGAGTCAACATCACCCTGACATCGAAGGAGACCGTTTAGGAGCCTGGACAGACGAGCACCCCGACGACAAGATTTTAAGTTTCGTCAGTGGTGGTCCTAAAAATAACGGCTACGAATACCGGGACAAACAAGGAGAAGCGCACATGAAGTGTAAAGTGAAAGGACTGACTCTGAATTATCGTACCAGTCGAGTGGTGAACTTTGGCGTATTGAAAGAAGCCTTGCAGTCTAGAGAAGATGAACACTTTAAAGTGACCACCTATCAACATAACAAGATTGTACGTTTACCCACTCACCACATCGTCAGTCTACCCTTGGAAAAAGGCTATCAAATTGTGTACCAGAAGCGAGTGCGACTTCAAAATCATTTCACCTTACCGTATGGACACGTCGGTATTGGTCTGTATATAAAAGGGAACCCTAGGCAAGGTCGATAGTTCATTGTGACTACCAAGACCAAGCGAGCAAGATGAATACTTTCAGAGAAACACAAAACAAGTTTAGAAAGGCACAATTCAAGTGTGGGGCTTCTGAAGTGGAATGCAAAGTTTTGCCTCCCACGAACCTATACCATCCCGTCTTACCTCACCATTGCCAAGGCAAACTGATGTTTCCTTTGTGCCGTACTTGTGCCGAAACGTGCAACCAAGATCAACCTTGTCAGCACACCCAGGAAGAACGGGCCTTGACGGGGACATGGGTCAGCGTAGAATTGTTCAAAGTATGGACATGGGATACCAACTGTTAGAAGTGAACGAAATTTGCCACTTTCCCAACACTCAAGAATACCACAAGGGTGACCCCACGCAGAAAGGTATTTTCGCAAACTACGTGGATGCCTTTTTGAAACTGAAGCAAGAAGCCAGTGGCTATCCGTCCTGGTGTCACACTCCCGAAGACCAAAAGACGTTCAAAGAGAAATACTGGGCACAAGAAGGCATTACTTTAGATCACATCGAGGAAAACGAAGGCAGGCGATGGTTTGCCAAAGTGATGTTAAATTGCTTGTGGGGCAAAATGGCACAACGACCGTGTTTACTAAAAACGGAATATTTGACGGAACGTTCCAGCTATTTCCAGATGATTCACGACAAAACCAAATTCATGAAACACATGGACGTCGTTCGCGAGAATTTGATCTTGGTCAATTACGAAGAAGATCTGGACTTTGTACAAAACGACCCCTTTGGAATTGTCATCATTGCGGCTTACGTGACAGCTCATGCTCGCTTAAAATTGTACGAAGCTTTAGAACTGTTAGGGGAACGTGTCCTGTACTTTGACACGGACAGTTGCATTTACATCCATCACCCGAGTCAACATCACCCTGACATCGAAGGAGACCGTTTAGGAGCCTGGACAGACGAGCACCCCGACGACAAGATTTTAAGTTTCGTCAGTGGTGGTCCTAAACATTACGGCTACGAATACCGGGACAAACAAGGAGAAGTGCACACGAAGTGTAAAGTGAAAGGACTGACTCTGAATTATCGTACCAGTCGAGTGGTGAACTTTGGCGTATTGAAAGAAGCCTTGCAGTCTAGAGAAGATGAACACTTTAAAGTGACCACCTATCAACATAACAAGATTGTACGTTTACCCACTCACCACATCGTCAGTCTACCCTTGGAAAAAGGCTATCAAATTGTGTACCAGAGGCGAGTGCGACTTCCCAATCATTTCATCTTACCGTATGGACACGTCGGTATTGGTCTGTATATAAAAGGGAACCCTAGGCAAGATCGATAGTTCATTGTGACTACCAAGACCAAGCGAACAAGATGAATACTTTCAGAGAAACACAAAACAAGTTTAGAAAGGCACAATTCAAGTGTGGGGCTTCTGAAGTGGAATGCAAAGTTTTGCCTCCCACGAACCTATACCATCCCGTCTTACCTCACCATTGCCAAGGCAAACTGATGTTTCCTTTGTGCCGTACTTGTGCCGAAACGTGCAACCAAGATCAACCTTGTCAGCACACCCAGGAAGAACGGGCCTTGACGGGGACATGGGTCAGCGTAGAATTGTTCAAAGTATGGACATGGGATACCAACTGTTAGAAGTGTACGAAATTTGCCACTTTCCCAAGACTCAACAATACCACAAGGGTGACCCCACGCAGAAAGGCATTTTCGCAAACTACGTGGATGCCTTTTTGAAACTGAAGCAAGAAGCCAGTGGCTATCCGTCCTGGTGTCACACTCCCGAAGACCAAAAGACGTTCAAAGAGAAATACTGGGCACAAGAAGGCATTACTTTAGATCACATCGAGAAAAACGAAGGCAGGCGATCGTTTGCCAAGGTGATGTTAAATTGCTTGTGGGGCAAAATGGCACAACGACCGTGTTTACCCAAGACGGAATATTTGACCGAAGCTTCCCGCCATTTCCAGATGATTCACGACAAAACCAAATTCATGAAACACATGGACGTCGTTCACGAGAATTTGATCTTGGTCAATTACGAAGAAGATCTGGACTTTGTACAAAACGACCCCTTTGTAAATGTCATCATTGCGGCTTACGTGACAGGTCATGCTCACTTACAATTGTACGAAGCTTTAGAACTGTTAGGGGAACGTGTCCTGTACTTTGACACGGACAGTTGCATTTACATCCATCACCCGAGTCAACATCACCCTGACATCGAAGGAGACCGTTTAGGAGCCTGGACAGACGAGCACCCCGACGACAAGATTTTAAGTTTCGTCAGTGGTGGTCCTAAACATTACGGCTACGAATACCGGGACAAACAAGGAGAAGTGCACACGAAGTGTAAAGTGAAAGGACTGACTCTGAATTATCGTACCAGTCGAGTGGTGAACTTTGGCGTATTGAAAGAAGCCTTGCAGTCTAGAGAAGATGAACACTTTAAAGTGACCACCTATCAACATAACAAGATTGTACGTTTACCCACTCACCACATCGTCAGTCTACCCTTGGAAAAAGGCTATCAAATTGTTTACCAGAAGCGAGTGCGACTTCCCAATCATTTCACCTTACCGTATGGACACGTCGGTATTGGTCTGTATATAAAAGGGAACCCTAGGCAAGATCGATAGTTCATTGTGACTACCAAGACCAAGCGAACAAGATGAATACTTTCAGAGAAAAAGAAAACAAGTTTAGAAAGGCACAATTCAAGTGTGGGGCTTCTGAAGTGGAATGCAAAGTTTTGCCTCCCACGAACCTATACCATCCCGTCTTACCTCACCATTGCCAAGGCAAACTGATGTTTCCTTTGTGCCGTACTTGTGCCGAAACGTGCAACCAAGATCAACCTTGTCAGCACACCCAGGAAGAACGGGCCTTGACTGGGACATGGGTCAGCGTTGAATTGTTCAAAGTATGGACATGGGATACCAACTGTTAGAAGTGTACGAAATTTGCCACTTTCCCAAGACTCAAGAATACCACAAGGGTGACCCCACGCAGAAAGGCATTTTCGCAGACTACGTGGATGCCTTTTTGAAACTGAAGCAAGAAGCCAGTGGCTATCCGTCCTGGTGTCACACTCCCGAAGACCAAAAGACGTTCAAAGAGAAATACTGGGCACAAGAAGGCATTACTTTAGATCACATCGAGAAAAACGAAGGCAGGAGTTTGTTTGCCAAAGTGATGTTAAATTGCTTGTGGGGCAAAATGGCACAACGACCGTGTTTACCCAAGACGGAATATCTGATAGAACCTTCCCGCTATTTCCAGATGATTTACGACAAAACGAAATTCGTGAAACACATGGACGTCGTTCGCGAGAATTTGATCTTGGTCAATTACGAAGAAGATCTGGACTTTGTACAAAACGACCCCTTTGGAAATGTCATCATTGCGGCTTACGTGACAGCTCATGCTCGCTTAAAATTGTACGAAGCTTTAGAACTGTTAGGGGAACGTGTCCTGTACTTTGACACGGACAGTTGCATTTACATCCATCACCCGAGTCAACATCACCCTGACATCGAAGGAGACCGTTTAGGAGCCTGGACAGACGAGCACCCCGACGACAAGATTTTAAGTTTCGTCAGTGGTGGTCCTAAACATTACGGCTACGAATACCGGGACAAACAAGGACAAGTGCACACGAAGTGTAAAGTGAAAGGACTGACTCTGAATTATCGTACCAGTCGTGTGGTGAACTTTGGCGTATTGAAAGAAGCCTTGCAGTCTAGAGAAGATGAACACTTTAAAGTGACCACCTATCAACATAACAAGATTGTACGTTTACCCACTCACCACATCGTCAGTCTACCCTTGGAAAAAGGTTATCAAATTGTGTACCATAAGCGAGTGCGACTTCCCAATCATTTCACCTTACCGTATGGACACGTCGGTATTAGTATGTATATAAAAGGGATCCCTAGGCAAGATCGATAGTTCATTGTGAATACCAAGACCAAGCGAACAAGATGAATACTTTCAGAGAAACACAAAACAAGTGTAGGGCTTCTGAAGTGGAATGCAAAGTTTTGCCTCCCACGAACCTATACCATCCCGTCTTACCTCACCATTGCCAAGGCAAACTGATGTTTCCTTTGTGCCGTACTTGTGCCGAAACGTGCAACCAAGATCAACCTTGTCAGCACACCCAGGAAGAACGGGCCTTGACGGGGACATGGGTCAGCGTAGAATTGTTCAAAGTATGGACATGGGATACCAACTGTTAGAAGTGTACGAAATTTGCCACTTTCCCAAGACTCAACAATACCACAAGGTTGCCCACACGCAGAAACGCATTTTTGCAGACTACGTGGATGCCTTTTTGAAACTGAAGCAAGAAGCCAGTGGCTATCCGTCCTGGTGTCACACTCCCGAAGACCAAAAGACGTTCAAAGAGAAATACTGGGCACAAGAAGGCATTACTTTAGATCACATCGAGAAAAACGAAGGCAGGCGATTGTTTGCCAAAGTGATGTTAAATTGCTTGTGGGGCAAAATGGCACAACGACCGTGTTTACCCAAGACGGAATATTTGACGGAACCTTCCAGCTATTTCCAGATGTTTCACGACAAAACCAAATTCATGAAACACATGGACGTCGTTCGCGAGAATTTGATCTTGGTCAATTACGAAGAAGATCTGGACTTTGTACAAAACGACCCCTTTGGAAATGTCATCATTGCGGCTTACGTGACAGCTCATGCTCGCTTAAAATTGTACGAAGCTTTAGAACTGTTAGGGGAACGTGTCCTGTACTTTGACACGGACAGTTGCATTTACATCCATCACCCGAGTCAACATCACCCTGACATCGAAGGAGACCGTTTAGGAGCCTGGACAGACGAGCACCCCGACGACAAGATTTTAAGTTTCGTTAGTGGTGGTCCTAAACATTACGGCTACGAATACCGGGACAAACAAGGAGAAGTGCACACGAAGTGTAAAGTGAAAGGACTGACTCTGAATTATCGTACCAGTCGTGTGGTGAACTTTGGCGTATTGAAAGAAGCCTTGCAGTCTAGAGAAGATGAACACTTTAAAGTGACCACCTATCAACATAACAAGATTGTACGTTTACCCACTCACCACATCGTCAGTCTACCCTTGGAAAAAGGTTATCAAATTGTGTACCATAAGCGAGTGCGACTTCCCAATCATTTCACCTTACCGTATGGACACGTCGGTATTGGTATGTATATAAAAGGGATCCCTAGGCAAGATCGATAGTTCATTGTGAATACCAAGACCAAGCGAACAAGATGAATACTTTCAGAGAAACACAAAACAAGTGTAGGGCTTCTGAAGTGGAATGCAAAGTTTTGCCTCCCACGAACCTATACCATCCCGTCTTACCTCACCATTGCCAAGGCAAACTGATGTTTCCTTTGTGCCGTACTTGTGCCGAAACGTGCAACCAAGATCAACCTTGTCAGCACACCCAGGAATAACGGGCCTTGACGGGGACATGGGTCAGCGTAGAATTGTTCAAAGTATGGACATGGGATACCAACTGTTAGAAGTGTACGAAATTTGCCACTTTCCCAAGACACAAGAATACCACAAGGGTGACCCCACGCAGAAAGGAATTTTCGCAGACTACGTGGATGCCTTTTTGAAACTGAAGCAAGAAGCCAGTGGCTATCCGTCCTGGTGTCACACTCCCGAAGACCAAAAGACGTTCAAAGAGAAATACTGGACACAAGAAGGCATTACTTTAGATCACATCGAGAAAAACGAAGGCAGGCGATCGTATGCCAAAGTGATGTTAAATTACTTGTGGGGCAAATTGGCACAACGACCGTGTTTACCCAAGACGGAATATTTGACCGAACCTTCCCGCTATTTCCAGATGGTTCACGACAAAACCAAATTCATGAAACACATGGACGTCGTTCACGAGAATTTGATCTTGGTCAATTACGAAGAAGATCTGGACTTTGTACAAAACGACCCCTTTGGAAATGTCATCATTGCGGCTTACGTGACAGCTCATGCTCGCTTAAAATTGTACGAAGCTTTAGAACTGTTAGGGGAACGTGTCCTGTACTTTGACACGGACAGTTGCATTTACATCCATCACCCGAGTCAACATCACACTGACATCGAAGGAGACCGTTTAGGAGCCTGGACAGACGAGCACCCCGACGACAAGATTTTAAGTTTCGTCAGTGGTGGTCCTAAAAATTACCGCTACGATGACCGGGACAAACAAGGAGAAGTGCACACGAAGAGTAAAGTGAAAGGACTGACTCTGAATTATCGTACCAGTCGAGTGGTGAACTTTGGCGTATTGAAAGAAGCCTTGCAGTCTAGAGAAGATGAACACTTTAAAGTGACCACCTATCAACATAACAAGATTGTACGTTTACCCACTCACCACATCGTCAGTCTACCCTTGGAAAAAGTCTCTCAAATTGTGTACCAGAAGCGAGTGCGACTTCAAAATCATTTCACCTTACCGTATGGACACGTCGGTATTGGTCTGTATATAAAAGGGAACCCTAGGCAAGATCGATAGTTCATTGTGACTACCAAGACCAAGCGAACAAGATGAATACTTTCAGAGAAACACAAAACAAGTTTAGAAAGGCACAATTGAAGTGTGGGGCTTCTAAAGTCTAATGCAAAGTTTTGCCTTCCACGAACCTATACCATCCCGTCTTACCTCACCATTGCCAAGGCAAACTGATGTTTCCTTTGTGCCGTACTTGTGCCGAAACGTGCAACCAAGATCAACCTTGTCAGCACACCCAGGAAGAACGGGCCTTGACGGGGACATGGGTCAGCGTAGAATTGTTCAAAGTATGGACATGGGATACCAACTGTTAGAAGTGTACGAAATTTGCCACTTTCCCAAGACTCAACAATACCACAAGGGTGACCCCACGCAGAAAGGCATTTTCGCAGACTACGTGGATGCCTTTTTGAAACTGAAGCAAGAAGCCAGTGGCTATCCGTCCTGGTGTCACACTCCCGAAGACCAAAAGACGTTCAAAGAGAAATACTGGGCACAAGAAGGCATTACTTTAGATCACATCGAGAAAAACGAAGGCAGGCGATCGTTTGCCAAAGTGATGTTAAATTGCTTCTGGGGCACAATGGCACAACGACCGTGTTTACCCAAGACGGAATATTTGACCGAACCTTCCCGCTATTTCCAGATGATTCACGACAAAACCAAATTCATGAAACACATGGACGTCGTTCGCGAGAATTTGATCTTGGTCAATTACGAAGAAGATCTGGACTTTGTACAAAACGACCCCTTTGGAAATGTCATCATTGCGGCTTACGTGACAGCTCATGCTCGCTTAAAATTGTACGAAGCTTTAGAACTGTTAGGGGAACGTGTCCTGTACTTTGACACGGACAGTTGCATTTACATCCATCACCCGAGTCAACATCACCCTGACATCGAAGGAGACCGTTTAGGAGCCTTGACAGACGAGCACCCAGACGACAAGATTTTAAGTTTCGTCAGTGGTGGTCCTAAAAATAACGGCTACGAATACCGGGACAAACAAGGAGAAGTGCACACGAAGTGTAAAGTGAAAGGACTGACTCTGAATTATCGTACCAGTCGAGTGGTGAACTTTGGCGTATTGAAAGAAGCCTTGCAGTCTAGAGAAGATGAACACTTTAAAGTGACCACCTATCAACATAACAAGATTGTACGTTTACCCACTCACCACATCGTCAGTCTACCCTTGGAAAAAGGCTATCAAATTGTGTACCAGAAGCGAGTGCGACTTGAAAATCACTTCACCTTACCGTATGGACACGTCGGTATTGGTCTGTATATAAAAGGGAACCCTAGGCAAGATCGATAGTTCATTGTGACTACCAAGACCAAGCGAACAAGATGAATACTTTCAGAGAAACACAAAACAAGTTTAGAAAGGCACAATTCAAGTGTGGGGCTTCTGAAGTGGAATGCAAAGTTTTGCCTCCCACGAACCTATACCATCCCGTCTTACCTCACCATTGCCAAGGCAAACTGATGTTTCCTTTGTGCCGTACTTGTGCCGAAACGTGCAACCAAGATCAACCTTGTCAGCACACCCAGGAAGAACGGGCCTTGACGGGGACATGGGTCAGCGTAGAATTGTTCAAAGTATGGACATGGGATACCAACTGTTAGAAGTGTACGAAATTTGCCACTTTCCCAAGACTCAACAATACCACAAGGGTGACCCCACGCAGAAAGGCATTTTCGCAGACTACGTGGATGCCTTTTTGAAACTGAAGCAAGAAGCCAGTGGCTATCCGTCCTGGTGTCACACTTCCGAAGACCAAAGGACGTTCAAAGAGAAATACTGGGCACAAGAAGGCATTACTTTAGATCACATCGAGAAAAACGAAGGCAGGCGATCGTTTGCCAAAGTGATGTTAAATTGCTTGTGGGGCAAAATGGCACAACGACCGTGTTTACCCAAGACGAAATATTTGACCGAACCTTCCCGCTATTTCCAGATGATTCACGACAAAACTAAATTCATGAAACATATGGACGTCGTTCGCGAGAATTTGATCTTGGTCAATTACGAAGAAGATCTGGACTTTGTACAAAACGACCCCTTTGGAAATGTCATCATTGCGGCTTACGTGACAGCTCATGCTCGCTTAAAATTGTACGAAGCTTTAGAACTGTTAGGGGAACGTGTCCTGTACTTTGACACGGACAGTTGCATTTACATCCATCACCCGAGTCAACATCACCCTGACATCGAAGGAGACCGTTTAGGAGCCTGGACAGACGAGCACCCCGGCGACAAGATTTTAAGTTTCGTCAGTGGTGGTCCTAAAAATAACGGCTACGAATACCGGGACAAACAAGGACAAGTGCACACGAAGTGTAAAGTGAATTATCGTACCAGTCGAGTGGTGAACTTTGGCGTATTGAAAGAAGCCTTGGAGTCTAGAGAAGATGAACACTTTAAAGTGACCACCTATCAACATAACAAGATTGTACGTTTACCCACTCACCACATCGTCAGTCTACCCTTGGAAAAAGGCTATCAAATTGTGTACCAGAAGCGAGTGCGACTTTAAAATCATTTCACCTTACCGTATGGACACGTCGGTATTGGTCTGTATATAAAAGGGAACCCTAGGCAAGATCGATAGTTCATAGTGACTACCAAGACCAAGCGAACAAGATGAATACTTTCAGAGAAACACAAAACAAGTGTAGAAAGGAACAATTGAAGTGTGGGGCTTCTAAAGTCTAATGCAAAGTTTTGCCTTCCACGAACCTATACCATTCCGTCTTACCTCACCATTGCCAAGGCAAACTGATGTTTTCTTTGTGCCGTACTTGTGCCGAAACGTGCAACCAAGATCAACCTTGTCAGCATAGCCAGGAAGAACGGGCCTTGACGGGGACATAGGTCAGCGTAGAATTGTTCAAAGTATGGACATGGATACCAGCTGTTAGAAGTGTACGAAATTTGCCACTTTCCCAACACTCAACAATACCACAAGGGTGACCCCACGCAGAAAGGCATTTTCGCAGACTACGTGGATGCCTTTTTGAAACTGAAGCAAGAAGCCAGTGGCTATCCGTCCTGGTGTCACACTCCCGAAGACCAAAAGACGTTCAAAGAGAAATACTGGGCACAAGAAGGCATTACTTTAGATCACATCGAGAAAAACGAAGGCAGGCGATCGTTTGCCAAAGTGATGTTAAATTGCTTCTGGGGCACAATGGCACAACGACGGTGTTTACCCAAGACGGAATATTTGACCGAACCTTCCCGCTATTTCCAGATGATTCACGACAAAACTAAATTCATGAAACATATGGACGTCGTTCGCGAGAATTTGATCTTGGTCAATTACGAAGAAGATCTGGACTTTGTACAAAACGACCCCTTTGGAAATGTCATCATTGCGGCTTACGTGACAGCTCATGCTCGCTTAAAATTGTACGAAGCTTTAGAACTGTTAGGGGAACGTGTCCTGTACTTTGACACGGACAGTTGCATTTACATCCATCACCCGAGTCAACATCACCCTGACATCGAAGGAGACCGTTTAGGAGCCTGGACAGACGAGCACCCCGGCGACAAGATTTTAAGTTTCGTCAGTGGTGGTCCTAAAAATAACGGCTACGAATACCGGGACAAACAAGGACAAGTGCACACGAAGTGTAAAGTGAAAGGACTGACTCTGAATTATCGTACCAGTCGAGTGGTGAACTTTGGCGTATTGAAAGAAGCCTTGCAGTCTAGAGAAGATGAACACTTTAAAGTGACCACCTATCAACATAACAAGATTGTACGTTTACCCACTCACCACATTGTCAGTCTACCCTTGGAAAAAGGCTATCAAATTGTGTACCAGAAGCTAGTGCGACCTCCCAATCATTTCACCTTACCGTATGGACACGTCGGTATTGGTCTGTATATAAAAGGGAACCCTAGGCAAGATCGATAGTTCATTGTGACTACCAAGACCAAGCGAACAAGATGAATACTTTCAGAGAAACACAAAACAAGTTTAGAAAGGAACAATTCAAGTGTGGGGCTTATGAAGTGGAATGCAAAGTTTTGCTTCCCACGAACCTATACCATCCCGTCTTACCTCACCATTGCCAAGGCAAACTGATGTTTCCTTTGTGCCGTACTTGTGCCGAAACGTGCAACCAAGATCAACCTTGTCAGCACACCCAGGAAGAACGGGCCTTGACGGGGACATGGGTCAGCGTAGAATTGTTCAAAGTATGGACATGGGATACCAGCTGTTAGATGTGAACGAAATTTGCCACTTTCCCAAGACTCAAGAATACCACAAGGGTGACCCCACGCAGAAAGGCATTTTCGCAGACTTCGTGGATGCCTTTTTGAAACTGAAGCAAGAAGCCAGTGGCTATCCGTCCTGGTGTCACACTCCCGAAGACCAAAAGACGTTCAAAGAGAAATACTGGGCACAAGAAGGCATTACTTTAGATCACATCGAGAAAAACGAAGGCAGGCGATCGTTTGCCAAAGTGATGTTAAATTGCTTGTGGGGCAAAATGGCACAACGACCGTGTTTACCCAAGACGGAATATTTGACCGAACCTTCCCGCTATTTCCAGATGATTCACGACAAAACCAAATTCATGAAACATATGGACGTCGTTCGCGAGAATTTGATCTTTGTCAATTACGAAGAAGATCTGGACTTTGTACAAAACGACCCCTTTGGAAATGTCATCATTGCGGTTTACGTGACAGCTCATGCTCGCTTAAAATTGTACGAAGCTTTAGAACTGTTAGGGGAACGTGTCCTGTACTTTGACACGGACAGTTGCATTTACATCCATCACCCGAGTCAACATCACCCTGACATCGAAGGAGACCGTATAGGAGCCTGGACAGACGAGCACCCCGACGACAAGATTTTAAGTTTCGTCAGTGGTGGTCCTAAAAATAACGCCTACGAATACCGGGACAAACAAGGACAAGTGCACACGAAGTGTAAAGTGAAAGGACTGACTCTGAATTATCGTACCAGTCGAGTGGTGAACTTTGGCGTATTGAAAGAAGCCTTGAAGTCTAGAGAAGATGAACACTTTAAAGTGACCACCTATCAACATAACAAGATTGTACGTTTACCCACTCACCACATCGTCAGTCTACCCTTGGAAAAAGGCTATCAAATTGTGTACCAGAAGTGAGTGCGACTTCCCAATCATTTCACCTCACCGTATGGACACGTCGGTATTGGTCTGTATATAAAAGGGAACCCTAGGCAAGATCGATAGTTCATTGTGACTACCAAGACCAAGCGAACAAGATGAATACTTTCAGAGAAACACAAAACAAGTGTAGAAAGGAACAATTGAAGTGTGGGGCTTCTAAAGTCTAATGCAAAGTTTTGCCTTCCACGAACCTATACCATTCCGTCTTACCTCACCATTGGCAAGGCAAACTGATGTTTCCTTTGTGCCGTACTTGTGCCGAAACGTGCAACCAAGATCAACCTTGTCAGCACACCCAGGAAGAACGGGCCTTGACGGGGACATGGGTAAGCGTAGAATTGTTCAAAGTATGGACATGGATACCAGCTGTTAGAAGTGTACGAAATTTGCCACTTTCCCAAGACTCAAGAATACCACAAGGGTGACCCCACGAAAAAAGGCATTTTCGCAGACTACGTGGATGCCTTTTTGAAACTGAAGCAAGAAGCCAGTGGCTATCCGTCCTGGTGTCACACTCCCGAAGACCAAAAGACGTTCAAAGAGAAATACTGGGCACAAGAAGGCATTACTTTAGATCACATCGAGAAAAACGAAGGCAGGCGATCGTTTGCCAAAGTGATGTTAAATTGCTTGTGGGGCAAAATGGCACAACGACCGTGTTTACCCAAGACGGAATATTTGACCGAACCTTCCCGCTATTTCCAGATGGTTCACGACAAAACCAAATTCATGAAACACATGGACGTCGTTCGCGAGAATTTGATCTTGGTCAATTACGAAGAAGATCTGGACTTTGTACAAAACGACCCCTTTGGAAATGTCATCATTGCGGTTTACGTGACAGCTCATGCTCGCCTAAAATTGTACGAAGCTTTAGAACTGTTAGGGGAACGTGTCCTGTACTTTGACACGGCAGTTGCATTTACATCCATCACCCGAGTCAACATCACCCTGACATCGAAGGAGACCGTTTAGGAGCCTGGACAGACGAGCACCCCGACGACAAGATTTTAAGTTTCGTCAGTGGTGGTCCTAAAAATAACGGCTACGAATACCGGGACAAACAAGGACAAGTGCACACGAAGTGTAAAGTGAAAGGACTGACTCTGAATTATCGTACCAGTCGAGTGGTGAACTTTGGCGTATTGAAAGAAGCCTTGGAGTCTAGAGAAGATGAACACTTTAAAGTGACCACCTATCAACATAACAAGATTGTACGTTTACCCACTCACCACATCGTCAGTCTACCCTTGGAAAAAGGCTATCAAATTGTGTACCAGAAGCTAGTGCGACCTCCCAATCATTTCACCTTACCGTATGGACACGTCGGTATTGGTCTGTATATAAAAGGGAACCCTAGGCAAGATCGATAGTTCATTGTGACTACCAAGACCAAGCGAACAAGATGAATACTTTCAGAGAAACACAAAACAAGTTTAGAAAGGAACAATTCAAGTGTGGGGCTTATGAAGTGGAATGCAAAGTTTTGCTTCCCACGAACCTATACCATCCCGTCTTACCTCACCATTGCCAAGGCAAACTGATGTTTCCTTTGTGCCGTACTTGTGCCGAAACGTGCAACCAAGATCAACCTTGTCAGCACACCCAGGAAGAACGGGCCTTGACGGGGACATGGGTCAGCGTAGAATTGTTCAAAGTATGGACATGGGATACCAACTGTTAGATGTGAACGAAATTTGCCACTTTCCCAAGACTCAAGAATACCACAAGGGTGACCCCACGCAGAAAGGCATTTTCGCAGACTTCGTGGATGCCTTTTTGAAACTGAAGCAAGAAGCCAGTGGCTATCCGTCCTGGTGTCACACTCCCGAAGACCAAAAGACGTTCAAAGAGAAATACTGGGCACAAGAAGGCATTACTTTAGATCACATCCAGAAAAACGAAGGCAGGCGATCGTTTGCCAAAGTGATGTTAAATTGCTTGTGGGGCAAAATGGCACAACGACCGTGTTTACCCAAGACGGAATATTTGACCGAACCTTCCCGCTATTTCCAGATGGTTCACGACAAAACCAAATTCATGAAACACATGGACGTCGTTCACGAGAATTTGATCTTGGTCAATTACGAAGAAGATCTGGACTTTGTACAAAACGACCCCTTTGGAAATGTCATCATTGCGGCTTACGTGACAGCTCATGCTCGCTTAAAATTGTACGAAGCTTTAGAACTGTTAGGGGAACGTGTCCTGTACTTTGACACGGACAGTTGCATTTACATCCATCACCCGAGTCAACATCACACTGACATCGAAGGAGACCGTTTAGGAGCCTGGACAGACGAGCACCCCGACGACAAGATTTTAAGTTTAGTCAGTGGTGGTCCTAAAAATTACCGCTACGATGACCGGGACAAACAAGGAGAAGTGCACACGAAGAGTAAAGTGAAAGGACTGACTCTGAATTATCGTACCAGTCGAGTGGTGAACTTTGGCGTATTGAAAGAAGCCTTGCAGTCTAGAGAAGATGAACACTTTAAAGTGACCACCTATCAACATAACAAGATTGTACGTTTACCCACTCACCACATCGTCAGTCTACCCTTGGAAAAAGGCTATCAAATTGTGTACCAGAAGCGAGTGCGACTTCCCAATCATTTCACCTTACCGTATGGACACGTCGGTATTGGTCTGTATATAAAAGGGAACCCTAGGCAAGATCGATAGTTCATTGTGACTACCAAGACCAAGCGAACAAGATGAATACTTTCAGAGAAACACAAAACAAGTTTAGAAAGGCACAATTGAAGTGTGGGGCTTCTAAAGTCTAATGCAAAGTTTTGCCTTCCACGAACCTATACCATCCCGTCTTACCTCACCATTGCCAAGGCAAACTGATGTTTCCTTTGTGCCGTACTTGTGCCGAAACGTGCAACCAAGATCAACCTTGTCAGCACACCCAGGAAGAACGGGCCTTGACGGGGACATGGGTCAGCGTAGAATTGTTCAAAGTATGGACATGGGATACCAACTGTTAGAAGTGTACGAAATTTTCCACTTTCCCAAGACTCAACAATACCACAAGGGTGACCCCACGCAGAAAGGCATTTTCGCAGACTACGTGGATGCCTTTTTGAAACTGAAGCAAGAAGCCAGTGGCTATCCGTCCTGGTGTCACACTCCCGAAGACCAAAAGACGTTCAAAGAGAAATACTGGGCACAAGAAGGCATTACTTTAGATCACATCGAGAAAAACGAAGGCAGGCGATCGTTTGCCAAAGTGATGTTAAATTGCTTGTGGGGCACAATGGCACAACGACCGTGTTTACCCAAGACGGAATATTTGACCGAACCTTCCCGCTATTTCCAGATGATTCACGACAAAACCAAATTCATGAAACACATGGACGTCGTTCGCGAGAATTTGATCTTGGTCAATTACGAAGAAGATCTGGACTTTGTACAAAACGACCCCTTTGGAAATGTCATCATTGCGGCTTACGTGACAGCTCATGCTCGCTTAAAATTGTACGAAGCTTTAGAACTGTTAGGGGAACGTGTCCTGTACTTTGACACGGACAGTTGCATTTACATCCATCACCCGAGTCAACATCACCCTGACATCGAAGGAGACCGTTTAGGAGCCTGGACAGACGAGCACCCCGACGACAAGATTTTAAGTTTCGTCAGTGGTGGTCCTAAAAATAACGGCTACGAATACTGGGACAAACAAGGAGAAGTGCACACGAAGTGTAAAGTGAAAGGACTGACTCTGAATTATCGTACCAGTCGAGTGGTGAACTTTGGCGTATTGAAAGAAGCCTTGCAGTCTAGAGAAGATGAACACTTTAAAGTGACCACCTATCAACATAACAAGATTGTACGTTTACCCACTCACCACATCGTCAGTCTACCCTTGGAAAAAGGCTATCAAATTGTGTACCAGAAGCGAGTGCGACTTGAAAATCACTTCACCTTACCGTATGGACACGTCGGTATTGGTCTGTATATAAAAGGGAACCCTAGGCAAGATCGATAGTTCATTGTGACTACCAAGACCAAGCGAACAAGATGAATACTTTCAGAGAAACACAAAACAAGTTTAGAAAGGCACAATTCAAGTGTGGGGCTTCTGAAGTGGAATGCAAAGTTTTGCCTCCCACGAACCTATACCATCCCGTCTTACCTCACCATTGCCAAGGCAAACTGATGTTTCCTTTGTGCCGTACTTGTGCCGAAACGTGCAACCAAGATCAACCTTGTCAGCACACCCAGGAAGAACGGGCCTTGACGGGGACATGGGTCAGCGTAGAATTGTTCAAAGTATGGACATGGGATACCAACTGTTAGAAGTGTACGAAATTTGCCACTTTCCCAAGACTCAACAATACCACAAGGGTGACCCCACGCAGAAAGGCATTTTCGCAGACTACGTGGATGCCTTTTTGAAACTGAAGCAAGAAGCCAGTGGCTATCCGTCCTGGTGTCACACTCCCGAAGACCAAAAGACGTTCAAAGAGAAATACTGGGCACAAGAAGGCATTACTTTAGATCACATCGAGAAAAACGAAGGCAGGCGATCGTTTGCCAAAGTGATGTTAAATTGCTTGTGGGGCAAAATGGCACAACGACCGTGTTTACCCAAGACGGAATATTTGACCGAACCTTCCCGCTATTTCCAGATGATTCACGACAAAACTAAATTCATGAAACATATGGACGTCGTTCGCGAGAATTTGATCTTGGTCAATTACGAAGAAGATCTGGACTTTGTACAAAACGACCCCTTTGGAAATGTCATCATTGCGGCTTACGTGACAGCTCATGCTCGCTTAAAATTGTACGAAGCTTTAGAACTGTTAGGGGAACGTGTCCTGTACTTTGACACGGACAGTTGCATTTACATCCATCACCCGAGTCAACATCACCCTGACATCGAAGGAGACCGTTTAGGAGCCTGGACAGACGAGCACCCCGGCGACAAGATTTTAAGTTTCGTCAGTGGTGGTCCTAAAAATAACGGCTACGAATACCGGGACAAACAAGGACAAGTGCACACGAAGTGTAAAGTGAATTATCGTACCAGTCGAGTGGTGAACTTTGGCGTATTGAAAGAAGCCTTGCAGTCTAGAGAAGATGAACACTTTAAAGTGACCACCTATCAACATAACAAGATTGTACGTTTACCCACTCACCACATCGTCAGTCTACCCTTGGAAAAAGGCTATCAAATTGTGTACCAGAAGCGAGTGCGACTTTAAAATCATTTCACCTTACCGTATGGACACGTCGGTATTGGTCTGTATATAAAAGGGAACCCTAGGCAAGATCGATAGTTCATTGTGACTACCAAGACCAAGCGAACAAGATGAATACTTTCAGAGAAACACAAAACAAGTGTAGAAAGGAACAATTGAAGTGTGGGGCTTCTAAAGTCTAATGCAAAGTTTTGCCTTCCACGAACCTATACCATTCCGTCTTACCTCACCATTGCCAAGGCAAACTGATGTTTCCTTTGTGCCGTACTTGTGCCGAAACGTGCAACCAAGATCAACCTTGTCAGCACACCCAGGAAGAACGGGCCTTGACGGGGACATAGGTCAGCGTAGAATTGTTCAAAGTATGGACATGGATACCAGCTGTTAGAAGTGTACGAAATTTGCCACTTTCCCAACACTCAACAATACCACAAGGGTGACCCCACGCAGAAAGGCATTTTCGCAGACTACGTGGATGCCTTTTTGAAACTGAAGCAAGAAGCCAGTGGCTATCCGTCCTGGTGTCACACTCCCGAAGACCAAAAGACGTTCAAAGAGAAATACTGGGCACAAGAAGGCATTACTTTAGATCACATCGAGAAAAACGAAGGCAGGCGATCGTTTGCCAAAGTGATGTTAAATTGCTTGTGGGGCAAAATGGCACAACGACCGTGTTTACCCAAGACGGAATATTTGACCGAACCTTCCCGCTATTTCCAGATGATTCACGACAAAACCAAATTCATGAAACACATGGACGTCGTTCGCGAGAATTTGATCTTGGTCAATTACGAAGAAGATCTGGACTTTGTACAAAACGACCCCTTTGGAAATGTCATCATTGCGGTTTACGTGACAGCTCATGCTCGCCTAAAATTGTACGAAGCTTTAGAACTGTTAGGGGAACGTGTCCTGTACTTTGACACGGCAGTTGCATTTACATCCATCACCCGAGTCAACATCACCCTGACATCGAAGGAGACCGTTTAGGAGCCTGGACAGACGAGCACCCCGACGACAAGATTTTAAGTTTCGTCAGTGGTGGTCCTAAAAATAACGCCTACGAATACCGGGACAAACAAGGAGAAGTGCACACGAAGTGTAAAGGGAAAGGACTGACTCTGAATTATCGTACCAGTCGAGTGGTGAACTTTGGCGTATTGAAAGAAGCCTTGCAGTCTAGAGAAGATGAACACTTTAAAGTGACCACCTATCAACATAACAAGATTGTACGTTTACCCACTCACCACATCGTCAGTCTACCCTTGGAAAAAGGCTATCAAATTGTGTACCAGAAGCTAGTGCGACTTCCCAATCATTTCACCTTACCGTACGGACACGTCGGTATTGGTCTGTATATAAAAGGGAACCCTAGGCAAGATCGATAGTTCATTGTGACTACCAAGACCAAGCGAACAAGATGAATACTTTCAGAGAAACACAAAACAAGTTTAGAAAGGAACAATTCAAGTGTGGGGCTTATGAAGTGGAATGCAAAGTTTTGCTTCCCACGAACCTATACCATCCCGTCTTACCTCACCATTGCCAAGGCAAACTGATGTTTCCTTTGTGCCGTACTTGTGCCGAAACGTGCAACCAAGATCAACCTTGTCAGCACACCCAGGAAGAACGGGCCTTGACGGGGACATGGGTCAGCGTAGAATTGTTCAAAGTATGGACATGGGATACCAACTGTTAGATGTGAACGAAATTTGCCACTTTCCCAAGACTCAAGAATACCACAAGGGTGACCCCACGCAGAAAGGCATTTTCGCAGACTACGTGGATGCCTTTTTGAAACTGAAGCAAGAAGCCAGTGGCTATCCGTCCTGGTGTCACACTCCCGAAGACCAAAAGACGTTCAAAGAGAAATACTGGGCACAAGAAGGCATTACTTTAGATCACATCGAGAAAAACGAAGGCAGGCGATCGTTTGCCAAAGTGATGTTAAATTGCTTGTGGGGCAAAATGGCACAACGACCGTGTTTACCCAAGACGGAATATTTGACCGAACCTTCCCGCTATTTCCAGATGATTCACGACAAAACCAAATTCATGAAACATATGGACGTCGTTCGCGAGAATTTGATCTTGGTCAATTACGAAGAAGATCTGGACTTTGTACAAAACGACCCCTTTGGAAATGTCATCATTGCGGCTTACGTGACAGCTCATGCTCGCTTAAAATTGTACGAAGCTTTAGAACTGTTAGGGGAACGTGTCCTGTACTTTGACACGGACAGTTGCATTTACATCCATCACCCGAGTCAACATCACCCTGACATCGAAGGAGACCGTTTAGGAGCCTGGACAGACGAGCACCCCGACGACAAGATTTTAAGTTTCGTCAGTGGTGGTCCTAAAAATAACGCCTACGAATACCGGGACAAACAAGGACAAGTGCACACGAAGTGTAAAGTGAAAGGACTGACTCTGAATTATCGTACCAGTCGAGTGGTGAACTTTGGCGTATTGAAAGAAGCCTTGCAGTCTAGAGAAGATGAACACTTTAAAGTGACCACCTATCAACATAACAAGATTGTACGTTTACCCACTCACCACATCGTCAGTCTACCCTTGGAAAAAGGCTATCAAATTGTGTACCAGAAGTGAGTGCGACTTCCCAATCATTTCACCTCACCGTATGGACACGTCGGTATTGGTCTGTATATAAAAGGGAACCCTAGGCAAGATCGATAGTTCATTGTGACTACCAAGACCAAGCGAACAAGATGAATACTTTCAGAGAAACACAAAACAAGTGTAGAAAGGAACAATTGAAGTGTGGGGCTTCTAAAGTCTAATGCAAAGTTTTGCCTTCCACGAACCTATACCATTCCGTCTTACCTCACCATTGGCAAGGCAAACTGATGTTTCCTTTGTGCCGTACTTGTGCCGAAACGTGCAACCAAGATCAACCTTGTCAGCACACCCAGGAAGAACGGGCCTTGACGGGGACATGGGTAAGCGTAGAATTGTTCAAAGTATGGACATGCATACCATCTGTTAGATGTGTACGAAATTTGCCACTTTCCCAAGACTCAAGAATACCACAAGGGTGACCCCACGCAGAAAGGCATTTTCGCAGACTACGTGGATGCCTTTTTGAAACTGAAGCAAGAAGCCAGTGGCTATCCGTCCTGGTGTCACACTCCCGAAGACCAAAAGACGTTCAAAGAGAAATACTGGGCACAAGAAGGCATTACTTTAGATCACATCGAGAAAAACGAAGGCAGGCGATCGTTTGCCAAAGTGATGTTAAATTGCTTGTGGGGCAAAATGGCACAACGACCGTGTTTACCCAAGACGGAATATTTGACCGAACCTTCCCGCTATTTCCAGATGGTTCACGACAAAACCAAATTCATGAAACACATGGACGTCGTTCACGAGAATTTGATCTTGGTCAATTACGAAGAAGATCTGGACTTTGTACAAAACGACCCCTTTGGAAATGTCATCATTGCGGCTTACGTGACAGCTCATGCTCGCTTAAAATTGTACGAAGCTTTAGAACTGTTAGGGGAACGTGTCCTGTACTTTGACACGGACAGTTGCATTTACATCCATCACCCGAGTCAACATCACCCTGACATCGAAGGAGACCGTTTAGGAGCCTGGACAGACGAGCACCCCGACGACAAGATTTTAAGTTTCGTCAGTGGTGGTCCTAAAAATTACCGCTACGAATACCGGGACAAACAAGGACAAGTGCACACGAAGTGTAAAGTGAATTATCGTACCAGTCGAGTGGTGAACTTTGGCGTATTGAAAGAAGCCTTGCAGTCTAGAGAAGATGAACACTTTAAAGTGACCACCTATCAACATAACAAGATTGTACGTTTACCCACTCACCACATCGTCAGTCTACCCTTGGAAAAAGGCTATCAAATTGTGTACCAGAAGCTAGTGCGACTTCCCAATCATTTCACCTTACCGTACGGACACGTCGGTATTGGTCTGTATATAAAAGGGAACCCTAGGCAAGATCGATAGTTCATTGTGACTACCAAGACCAAGCGAACAAGATGAATACTTTCAGAGAAACACAAAACAAGTTTAGAAAGGAACAATTCAAGTGTGGGGCTTATGAAGTGGAATGCAAAGTTTTGCTTCCCACGAACCTATACCATCCCGTCTTACCTCACCATTGCCAAGGCAAACTGATGTTTCCTTTGTGCCGTACTTGTGCCGAAACGTGCAACCAAGATCAACCTTGTCAGCACACCCAGGAAGAACGGGCCTTGACGGGGACATGGGTCAGCGTAGAATTGTTCAAAGTATGGACATGGGATACCAACTGTTAGATGTGAACGAAATTTGCCACTTTCCCAAGACTCAAGAATACCACAAGGGTGACCCCACGCAGAAAGGCATTTTCGCAGACTACGTGGATGCCTTTTTGAAACTGAAGCAAGAAGCCAGTGGCTATCCGTCCTGGTGTCACACTCCCGAAGACCAAAAGACGTTCAAAGAGAAATACTGGGCACAAGAAGGCATTACTTTAGATCACATCGAGAAAAACGAAGGCAGGCGATCGTTTGCCAAAGTGATGTTAAATTGCTTGTGGGGCAAAATGGCACAACGACCGTGTTTACCCAAGACGGAATATTTGACCGAACCTTCCCGCTATTTCCAGATGATTCACGACAAAACCAAATTCATGAAACATATGGACGTCGTTCGCGAGAATTTGATCTTGGTCAATTACGAAGAAGATCTGGACTTTGTACAAAACGACCCCTTTGGAAATGTCATCATTGCGGCTTACGTGACAGCTCATGCTCGCTTAAAATTGTACGAAGCTTTAGAACTGTTAGGGGAACGTGTCCTGTACTTTGACACGGACAGTTGCATTTACATCCATCACCCGAGTCAACATCACCCTGACATCGAAGGAGACCGTTTAGGAGCCTGGACAGACGAGCACCCCGACGACAAGATTTTAAGTTTCGTCAGTGGTGGTCCTAAAAATAACGGCTACGAATACCGGGACAAACAAGGACAAGTGCACACGAAGTGTAAAGTGAAAGGACTGACTCTGAATTATCGTACCAGTCGAGTGGTGAACTTTGGCGTATTGAAAGAAGCCTTGCAGTCTAGAGAAGATGAACACTTTAAAGTGACCACCTATCAACATAACAAGATTGTACGTTTACCCACTCACCACATCGTCAGTCTACCCTTGGAAAAAGGCTATCAAATTGTGTACCAGAAGCTAGTGCGACCTCCCAATCATTTCACCTTACCGTATGGACAGGTCGGTATTGGTCTGTATATAAAAGGGAACCCTAGGCAAGATCGATAGTTCATTGTGACTACCAAGACCAAGCGAACAAGATGAATACTTTCAGAGAAACACAAAACAAGTTTAGAAAGGAACAATTCAAGTGTGGGGCTTATGAAGTGGAATGCAAAGTTTTGCTTCCCACGAACCTATACCATCCCGTCTTACCTCACCATTGCCAAGGCAAACTGATGTTTCCTTTGTGCCGTACTTGTGCCGAAACGTGCAACCAAGATCAACCTTGTCAGCACACCCAGGAAGAACGGGCCTTGACGGGGACATGGGTCAGCGTAGAATTGTTCAAAGTATGGACATGGGATACCAACTGTTAGATGTGAACGAAATTTGCCACTTTCCCAAGACTCAAGAATACCACAAGGGTGACCCCACGCAGAAAGGCATTTTCGCAGACTACGTGGATGCCTTTTTGAAACTGAAGCAAGAAGCCAGTGGCTATCCGTCCTGGTGTCACACTCCCGAAGACCAAAAGACGTTCAAAGAGAAATACTGGGCACAAGAAGGCATTACTTTAGATCACATCGAGAAAAACGAAGGCAGGCGATCGTTTGCCAAAGTGATGTTAAATTGCTTGTGGGGCAAAATGGCACAACGACCGTGTTTACCCAAGACGGAATATTTGACCGAACCTTCCCGCTATTTCCAGATGATTCACGACAAAACCAAATTCATGAAACATATGGACGTCGTTCGCGAGAATTTGATCTTTGTCAATTACGAAGAAGATCTGGACTTTGTACAAAACGACCCCTTTGGAAATGTCATCATTGCGGTTTACGTGACAGCTCATGCTCGCTTAAAATTGTACGAAGCTTTAGAACTGTTAGGGGAACGTGTCCTGTACTTTGACACGGACAGTTGCATTTACATCCATCACCCGAGTCAACATCACCCTGACATCGAAGGAGACCGTTTAGGAGCCTGGACAGACGAGCACCCCGACGACAAGATTTTAAGTTTCGTCAGTGGTGGTCCTAAAAATAACGCCTACGAATACCGGGACAAACAAGGACAAGTGCACACGAAGTGTAAAGTGAAAGGACTGACTCTGAATTATCGTACCAGTCGAGTGGTGAACTTTGGCGTATTGAAAGAAGCCTTGCAGTCTAGAGAAGATGAACACTTTAAAGTGACCACCTATCAACATAACAAGATTGTACGTTTACCCACTCACCACATCGTCAGTCTACCCTTGGAAAAAGGCTATCAAATTGTGTACCAGAAGTGAGTGCGACTTCCCAATCATTTCACCTCACCGTATGGACACGTCGGTATTGGTCTGTATATAAAAGGGAACCCTAGGCAAGATCGATAGTTCATTGTGACTACCAAGACCAAGCGAACAAGATGAATACTTTCAGAGAAACACAAAACAAGTGTAGAAAGGAACAATTGAAGTGTGGGGCTTCTAAAGTCTAATGCAAAGTTTTGCCTTCCACGAACCTATACCATTCCGTCTTACCTCACCATTGGCAAGGCAAACTGATGTTTCCTTTGTGCCGTACTTGTGCCGAAACGTGCAACCAAGATCAACCTTGTCAGCACACCCAGGAAGAACGGGCCTTGACGGGGACATGGGTAAGCGTAGAATTGTTCAAAGTATGGACATGGATACCATCTGTTAGATGTGTACGAAATTTGCCACTTTCCCAAGACTCAAGAATACCACAAGGGTGACCCCACGCAGAAAGGCATTTTCGCAGACTACGTGGATGCCTTTTTGAAACTGAAGCAAGAAGCCAGTGGCTATCCGTCCTGGTGTCACACTCCCGAAGACCAAAAGACGTTCAAAGAGAAATACTGGGCACAAGAAGGCATTACTTTAGATCACATCGAGAAAAACGAAGGCAGGCGATCGTTTGCCAAAGTGATGTTAAATTGCTTGTGGGGCAAAATGGCACAACGACCGTGTTTACCCAAGACGGAATATTTGACCGAACCTTCCCGCTATTTCCAGATGGTTCACGAGAAAACCAAATTCATGAAACACATGGACGTCGTTCACGAGAATTTGATCTTGGTCAATTACGAAGAAGATCTGGACTTTGTACAAAACGACCCCTTTGGAAATGTCATCATTGCGGCTTACGTGACAGCTCATGCTCGCTTAAAATTGTACGAAGCTTTAGAACTGTTAGGGGAACGTGTCCTGTACTTTGACACGGACAGTTGCATTTACATCCATCACCCGAGTCAACATCACCCTGACATCGAAGGAGACCGTTTAGGAGCCTGGACAGACGAGCACCCCGACGACAAGATTTTAAGTTTCGTCAGTGGTGGTCCTAAAAATTACCGCTACGAATACCGGGACAAACAAGGACAAGTGCACACGAAGTGTAAAGTGAATTATCGTACCAGTCGAGTGGTGAACTTTGGCGTATTGAAAGAAGCCTTGCAGTCTAGAGAAGATGAACACTTTAAAGTGACCACCTATCAACATAACAAGATTGTACGTTTACCCACTCACCACATCGTCAGTCTACCCTTGGAAAAAGGCTATCAAATTGTGTACCAGAAGCGAGTGCGACTTCCCAATCATTTCACCTTACCGTACGGACACGTCGGTATTGGTCTGTATATAAAAGGGAACCCTAGGCAAGATCGATAGTTCATTGTGACTACCAAGACCAAGCGAACAAGATGAATACTTTCAGAGAAACACAAAACAAGTTTAGAAAGGAACAATTCAAGTGTGGGGCTTATGAAGTGGAATGCAAAGTTTTGCTTCCCACGAACCTATACCATCCCGTCTTACCTCACCATTGCCAAGGCAAACTGATGTTTCCTTTGTGCCGTACTTGTGCCGAAACGTGCAACCAAGATCAACCTTGTCAGCACACCCAGGAAGAACGGGCCTTGACGGGGACATGGGTCAGCGTAGAATTGTTCAAAGTATGGACATGGGATACCAACTGTTAGATGTGAACGAAATTTGCCACTTTCCCAAGACTCAAGAATACCACAAGGGTGACCCCACGCAGAAAGGCATTTTCGCAGACTACGTGGATGCCTTTTTGAAACTGAAGCAAGAAGCCAGTGGCTATCCGTCCTGGTGTCACACTCCCGAAGACCAAAAGACGTTCAAAGAGAAATACTGGGCACAAGAAGGCATTACTTTAGATCACATCGAGAAAAACGAAGGCAGGCGATCGTTTGCCAAAGTGATGTTAAATTGCTTGTGGGGCAAAATGGCACAACGACCGTGTTTACCCAAGACGGAATATTTGACCGAACCTTCCCGCTATTTCCAGATGATTCACGACAAAACCAAATTCATGAAACATATGGACGTCGTTCGCGAGAATTTGATCTTGGTCAATTACGAAGAAGATCTGGACTTTGTACAGAACGACCCCTTTGGAAATGTCATCATTGCGGCTTACGTGAGAGCTCATGCTCGCTTAAAATTGTACGAAGCTTTAGAACTGTTAGGGGAACGTGTCCTGTACTTTGACACGGACAGTTGCATTTACATCCATCACCCGAGTCAACATCACCCTGACATCGAAGGAGACCGTTTAGGAGCCTGGACAGACGAGCACCCCGACGACAAGATTTTAAGTTTCGTCAGTGGTGGTCCTAAAAATAACGGCTACGAATACCGGGACAAACAAGGACAAGTGCACACGAAGTGTAAAGTGAAAGGACTGACTCTGAATTATCGTACCAGTCGAGTGGTGAACTTTGGCGTATTGAAAGAAGCCTTGCAGTCTAGAGAAGATGAACACTTTAAAGTGACCACCTATCAACATAACAAGATTGTACGTTTACCCACTCACCACATCGTCAGTCTACCCTTGGAAAAAGGCTATCAAATTGTGTACCAGAAGCTAGTGCGACCTCCCAATCATTTCACCTTACCGTATGGACAGGTCGGTATTGGTCTGTATATAAAAGGGAACCCTAGGCAAGATCGATAGTTCATTGTGACTACCAAGACCAAGCGAACAAGATGAATACTTTCAGAGAAACACAAAACAAGTTTAGAAAGGAACAATTCAAGTGTGGGGCTTATGAAGTGGAATGCAAAGTTTTTCTTCCCACGAACCTATACCATCCCGTCTTACCTCACCATTGCCAAGGCAAACTGATGTTTCCTTTGTGCCGTACTTGTGCCGAAACGTGCAACCAAGATCAACCTTGTCAGCACACCCAGGAAGAACGGGCCTTGACGGGGACATGGGTCAGCGTAGAATTGTTCAAAGTATGGACATGGGATACCAACTGTTAGATGTGAACGAAATTTGCCACTTTCCCAAGACTCAAGAATACCACAAGGGTGACCCCACGCAGAAAGGCATTTTCGCAGACTACGTGGATGCCTTTTTGAAACTGAAGCAAGAAGCCAGTGGCTATCCGTCCTGGTGTCACACTCCCGAAGACCAAAAGACGTTCAAAGAGAAATACTGGGCACAAGAAGGCATTACTTTAGATCACATCGAGAAAAACGAAGGCAGGCGATCGTTTGCCAAAGTGATGTTAAATTGCTTGTGGGGCAAAATGGCACAACGACCGTGTTTACCCAAGACGGAATATTTGACCGAACCTTCCCGCTATTTCCAGATGATTCACGACAAAACCAAATTCATGAAACATATGGACGTCGATCGCGAGAATTTGATCTTTGTCAATTACGAAGAAGATCTGGACTTTGTACAAAACGACCCCTTTGGAAATGTCATCATTGCGGTTTACGTGACAGCTCATGCTCGCTTAAAATTGTACGAAGCTTTAGAACTGTTAGGGGAACGTGTCCTGTACTTTGACACGGACAGTTGCATTTACATCCATCACCCGAGTCAACATCACCCTGACATCGAAGGAGACCGTTTAGGAGCCTGGACAGACGAGCACCCCGACGACAAGATTTTAAGTTTCGTCAGTGGTGGTCCTAAAAATAACGCCTACGAATACCGGGACAAACAAGGACAAGTGCACACGAAGTGTAAAGTGAAAGGACTGACTCTGAATTATCGTACCAGTCGAGTGGTGAACTTTGGCGTATTGAAAGAAGCCTTGCAGTCTAGAGAAGATGAACACTTTAAAGTGACCACCTATCAACATAACAAGATTGTACGTTTACCCACTCACCACATCGTCAGTCTACCCTTGGAAAAAGGCTATCAAATTGTGTACCAGAAGTGAGTGCGACTTCCCAATCATTTCACCTCACCGTATGGACACGTCGGTATTGGTCTGTATATAAAAGGGAACCCTAGGCAAGATCGATAGTTCATTGTGACTACCAAGACCAAGCGAACAAGATGAATACTTTCAGAGAAACACAAAACAAGTGTAGAAAGGAACAATTGAAGTGTGGGGCTTCTAAAGTCTAATGCAAAGTTTTGCCTTCCACGAACCTATACCATTCCGTCTTACCTCACCATTGGCAAGGCAAACTGATGTTTCCTTTGTGCCGTACTTGTGCCGAAACGTGCAACCAAGATCAACCTTGTCAGCACACCCAGGAAGAACGGGCCTTGACGGGGACATGGGTAAGCGTAGAATTGTTCAAAGTATGGACATGGATACCAGCTGTTAGAAGTGTACGAAATTTGCCACTTTCCCAAGACTCAAGAATACCACAAGGGTGACCCCACGCAGAAAGGCATTTTCGCAGACTACGTGGATGCCTTTTTGAAACTGAAGCAAGAAGCCAGTGGCTATCCGTCCTGGTGTCACACTCCCGAAGACCAAAAGACGTTCAAAGAGAAATACTGGGCACAAGAAGGCATTACTTTAGATCACATCGAGAAAAACGAAGGCAGGCGATCGTTTGCCAAAGTGATGTTAAATTGCTTGTGGGGCAAAATGGCACAACGACCGTGTTTACCCAAGACGGAATATTTGACCGAACCTTCCCGCTATTTCCAGATGATTCACGACAAAACTAAATTCATGAAACATATGGACGTCGTTCGCGAGAATTTGATCTTGGTCAATTACGAAGAAGATCTGGACTTTGTACAAAACGACCCCTTTGGAAATGTCATCATTGCGGCTTACGTGACAGCTCATGCTCGCTTAAAATTGTACGAAGCTTTAGAACTGTTAGGGGAACGTGTCCTGTACTTTGACACGGACAGTTGCATTTACATCCATCACCCGAGTCAACATCACCCTGACATCGAAGGAGACCGTTTAGGAGCCTGGACAGACGAGCACCCCGGCGACAAGATTTTAAGTTTCGTCAGTGGTGGTCCTAAAAATAACGGCTACGAATACCGGGACAAACAAGGACAAGTGCACACGAAGTGTAAAGTGAATTATCGTACCAGTCGAGTGGTGAACTTTGGCGTATTGAAAGAAGCCTTGCAGTCTAGAGAAGATGAACACTTTAAAGTGACCACCTATCAACATAACAAGATTGTACGTTTACCCACTCACCACATCGTCAGTCTACCCTTGGAAAAAGGCTATCAAATTGTGTACCAGAAGCGAGTGCGACTTTAAAATCATTTCACCTTACCGTATGGACACGTCGGTATTGGTCTGTATATAAAAGGGAACCCTAGGCAAGATCGATAGTTCATTGTGACTACCAAGACCAAGCGAACAAGATGAATACTTTCAGAGAAACACAAAACAAGTGTAGAAAGGAACAATTGAAGTGTGGGGCTTCTAAAGTCTAATGCAAAGTTTTGCCTTCCACGAACCTATACCATTCCGTCTTACCTCACCATTGCCAAGGCAAACTGATGTTTCCTTTGTGCCGTACTTGTGCCGAAACGTGCAACCAAGATCAACCTTGTCAGCACACCCAGGAAGAACGGGCCTTGACGGGGACATAGGTCAGCGTAGAATTGTTCAAAGTATGGACATGGATACCAGCTGTTAGAAGTGTACGAAATTTGCCACTTTCCCAACACTCAACAATACCACAAGGGTGACCCCACGCAGAAAGGCATTTTCGCAGACTACGTGGATGCCTTTTTGAAACTGAAGCAAGAAGCCAGTGGCTATCCGTCCTGGTGTCACACTCCCGAAGACCAAAAGACGTTCAAAGAGAAATACTGGGCACAAGAAGGCATTACTTTAGATCACATCGAGAAAAACGAAGGCAGGCGATCGTTTGCCAAAGTGATGTTAAATTGCTTGTGGGGCAAAATGGCACAACGACCGTGTTTACCCAAGACGGAATATTTGACCGAACCTTCCCGCTATTTCCAGATGATTCACGACAAAACCAAATTCATGAAACACATGGACGTCGTTCGCGAGAATTTGATCTTGGTCAATTACGAAGAAGATCTGGACTTTGTACAAAACGACCCCTTTGGAAATGTCATCATTGCGGTTTACGTGACAGCTCATGCTCGCCTAAAATTGTACGAAGCTTTAGAACTGTTAGGGGAACGTGTCCTGTACTTTGACACGGCAGTTGCATTTACATCCATCACCCGAGTCAACATCACCCTGACATCGAAGGAGACCGTTTAGGAGCCTGGACAGACGAGCACCCCGACGACAAGATTTTAAGTTTCGTCAGTGGTGGTCCTAAAAATAACGCCTACGAATACCGGGACAAACAAGGAGAAGTGCACACGAAGTGTAAAGGGAAAGGACTGACTCTGAATTATCGTACCAGTCGAGTGGTGAACTTTGGCGTATTGAAAGAAGCCTTGCAGTCTAGAGAAGATGAACACTTTAAAGTGACCACCTATCAACATAACAAGATTGTACGTTTACCCACTCACCACATCGTCAGTCTACCCTTGGAAAAAGGCTATCAAATTGTGTACCAGAAGCTAGTGCGACTTCCCAATCATTTCACCTTACCGTACGGACACGTCGGTATTGGTCTGTATATAAAAGGGAACCCTAGGCAAGATCGATAGTTCATTGTGACTACCAAGACCAAGCGAACAAGATGAATACTTTCAGAGAAACACAAAACAAGTTTAGAAAGGAACAATTCAAGTGTGGGGCTTATGAAGTGGAATGCAAAGTTTTGCTTCCCACGAACCTATACCATCCCGTCTTACCTCACCATTGCCAAGGCAAACTGATGTTTCCTTTGTGCCGTACTTGTGCCGAAACGTGCAACCAAGATCAACCTTGTCAGCACACCCAGGAAGAACGGGCCTTGACGGGGACATGGGTCAGCGTAGAATTGTTCAAAGTATGGACATGGGATACCAACTGTTAGATGTGAACGAAATTTGCCACTTTCCCAAGACTCAAGAATACCACAAGGGTGACCCCACGCAGAAAGGCATTTTCGCAGACTACGTGGATGCCTTTTTGAAACTGAAGCAAGAAGCCAGTGGCTATCCGTCCTGGTGTCACACTCCCGAAGACCAAAAGACGTTCAAAGAGAAATACTGGGCACAAGAAGGCATTACTTTAGATCACATCGAGAAAAACGAAGGCAGGCGATCGTTTGCCAAAGTGATGTTAAATTGCTTGTGGGGCAAAATGGCACAACGACCGTGTTTACCCAAGACGGAATATTTGACCGAACCTTCCCGCTATTTCCAGATGATTCACGACAAAACCAAATTCATGAAACATATGGACGTCGTTCGCGAGAATTTGATCTTGGTCAATTACGAAGAAGATCTGGACTTTGTACAAAACGACCCCTTTGGAAATGTCATCATTGCGGCTTACGTGACAGCTCATGCTCGCTTAAAATTGTACGAAGCTTTAGAACTGTTAGGGGAACGTGTCCTGTACTTTGACACGGACAGTTGCATTTACATCCATCACCCGAGTCAACATCACCCTGACATCGAAGGAGACCGTTTAGGAGCCTGGACAGACGAGCACCCCGACGACAAGATTTTAAGTTTCGTCAGTGGTGGTCCTAAAAATAACGCCTACGAATACCGGGACAAACAAGGACAAGTGCACACGAAGTGTAAAGTGAAAGGACTGACTCTGAATTATCGTACCAGTCGAGTGGTGAACTTTGGCGTATTGAAAGAAGCCTTGCAGTCTAGAGAAGATGAACACTTTAAAGTGACCACCTATCAACATAACAAGATTGTACGTTTACCCACTCACCACATCGTCAGTCTACCCTTGGAAAAAGGCTATCAAATTGTGTACCAGAAGTGAGTGCGACTTCCCAATCATTTCACCTCACCGTATGGACACGTCGGTATTGGTCTGTATATAAAAGGGAACCCTAGGCAAGATCGATAGTTCATTGTGACTACCAAGACCAAGCGAACAAGATGAATACTTTCAGAGAAACACAAAACAAGTGTAGAAAGGAACAATTGAAGTGTGGGGCTTCTAAAGTCTAATGCAAAGTTTTGCCTTCCATGAACCTATACCATTCCGTCTTACCTCACCATTGGCAAGGCAAACTGATGTTTCCTTTGTGCCGTACTTGTGCCGAAACGTGCAACCAAGATCAACCTTGTCAGCACACCCAGGAAGAACGGGCCTTGACGGGGACATGGGTAAGCGTAGAATTGTTCAAAGTATGGACATGCATACCATCTGTTAGATGTGTACGAAATTTGCCACTTTCCCAAGACTCAAGAATACCACAAGGGTGACCCCACGCAGAAAGGCATTTTCGCAGACTACGTGGATGCCTTTTTGAAACTGAAGCAAGAAGCCAGTGGCTATCCGTCCTGGTGTCACACTCCCGAAGACCAAAAGACGTTCAAAGAGAAATACTGGGCACAAGAAGGCATTACTTTAGATCACATCGAGAAAAACGAAGGCAGGCGATCGTTTGCCAAAGTGATGTTAAATTGCTTGTGGGGCAAAATGGCACAACGACCGTGTTTACCCAAGACGGAATATTTGACCGAACCTTCCCGCTATTTCCAGATGGTTCACGACAAAACCAAATTCATGAAACACATGGACGTCGTTCACGAGAATTTGATCTTGGTCAATTACGAAGAAGATCTGGACTTTGTACAAAACGACCCCTTTGGAAATGTCATCATTGCGGCTTACGTGACAGCTCATGCTCGCTTAAAATTGTACGAAGCTTTAGAACTGTTAGGGGAACGTGTCCTGTACTTTGACACGGACAGTTGCATTTACATCCATCACCCGAGTCAACATCACCCTGACATCGAAGGAGACCGTTTAGGAGCCTGGACAGACGAGCACCCCGACGACAAGATTTTAAGTTTCGTCAGTGGTGGTCCTAAAAATTACCGCTACGAATACCGGGACAAACAAGGACAAGTGCACACGAAGTGTAAAGTGAATTATCGTACCAGTCGAGTGGTGAACTTTGGCGTATTGAAAGAAGCCTTGCAGTCTAGAGAAGATGAACACTTTAAAGTGACCACCTATCAACATAACAAGATTGTACGTTTACCCACTCACCACATCGTCAGTCTACCCTTGGAAAAAGGCTATCAAATTGTGTACCAGAAGCTAGTGCGACTTCCCAATCATTTCACCTTACCGTACGGACACGTCGGTATTGGTCTGTATATAAAAGGGAACCCTAGGCAAGATCGATAGTTCATTGTGACTACCAAGACCAAGCGAACAAGATGAATACTTTCAGAGAAACACAAAACAAGTTTAGAAAGGAACAATTCAAGTGTGGGGCTTATGAAGTGGAATGCAAAGTTTTGCTTCCCACGAACCTATACCATCCCGTCTTACCTCACCATTGCCAAGGCAAACTGATGTTTCCTTTGTGCCGTACTTGTGCCGAAACGTGCAACCAAGATCAACCTTGTCAGCACACCCAGGAAGAACGGGCCTTGACGGGGACATGGGTCAGCGTAGAATTGTTCAAAGTATGGACATGGGATACCAACTGTTAGATGTGAACGAAATTTGCCACTTTCCCAAGACTCAAGAATACCACAAGGGTGACCCCACGCAGAAAGGCATTTTCGCAGACTACGTGGATGCCTTTTTGAAACTGAAGCAAGAAGCCAGTGGCTATCCGTCCTGGTGTCACACTCCCGAAGACCAAAAGACGTTCAAAGAGAAATACTGGGCACAAGAAGGCATTACTTTAGATCACATCGAGAAAAACGAAGGCAGGCGATCGTTTGCCAAAGTGATGTTAAATTGCTTGTGGGGCAAAATGGCACAACGACCGTGTTTACCCAAGACGGAATATTTGACCGAACCTTCCCGCTATTTCCAGATGATTCACGACAAAACCAAATTCATGAAACATATGGACGTCGTTCGCGAGAATTTGATCTTGGTCAATTACGAAGAAGATCTGGACTTTGTACAAAACGACCCCTTTGGAAATGTCATCATTGCGGCTTACGTGACAGCTCATGCTCGCTTAAAATTGTACGAAGCTTTAGAACTGTTAGGGGAACGTGTCCTGTACTTTGACACGGACAGTTGCATTTACATCCATCACCCGAGTCAACATCACCCTGACATCGAAGGAGACCGTTTAGGAGCCTGGACAGACGAGCACCCCGACGACAAGATTTTAAGTTTCGTCAGTGGTGGTCCTAAAAATAACGGCTACGAATACCGGGACAAACAAGGACAAGTGCACACGAAGTGTAAAGTGAAAGGACTGACTCTGAATTATCGTACCAGTCGAGTGGTGAACTTTGGCGTATTGAAAGAAGCCTTGCAGTCTAGAGAAGATGAACACTTTAAAGTGACCACCTATCAACATAACAAGATTGTACGTTTACCCACTCACCACATCGTCAGTCTACCCTTGGAAAAAGGCTATCAAATTGTGTACCAGAAGCTAGTGCGACCTCCCAATCATTTCACCTTACCGTATGGACAGGTCGGTATTGGTCTGTATATAAAAGGGAACCCTAGGCAAGATCGATAGTTCATTGTGACTACCAAGACCAAGCGAACAAGATGAATACTTTCAGAGAAACACAAAACAAGTTTAGAAAGGAACAATTCAAGTGTGGGGCTTATGAAGTGGAATGCAAAGTTTTGCTTCCCACGAACCTATACCATCCCGTCTTACCTCACCATTGCCAAGGCAAACTGATGTTTCCTTTGTGCCGTACTTGTGCCGAAACGTGCAACCAAGATCAACCTTGTCAGCACACCCAGGAAGAACGGGCCTTGACGGGGACATGGGTCAGCGTAGAATTGTTCAAAGTATGGACATGGGATACCAACTGTTAGATGTGAACGAAATTTGCCACTTTCCCAAGACTCAAGAATACCACAAGGGTGACCCCACGCAGAAAGGCATTTTCGCAGACTACGTGGATGCCTTTTTGAAACTGAAGCAAGAAGCCAGTGGCTATCCGTCCTGGTGTCACACTCCCGAAGACCAAAAGACGTTCAAAGAGAAATACTGGGCACAAGAAGGCATTACTTTAGATCACATCGAGAAAAACGAAGGCAGGCGATCGTTTGCCAAAGTGATGTTAAATTGCTTGTGGGGCAAAATGGCACAACGACCGTGTTTACCCAAGACGGAATATTTGACCGAACCTTCCCGCTATTTCCAGATGATTCACGACAAAACCAAATTCATGAAACATATGGACGTCGTTCGCGAGAATTTGATCTTTGTCAATTACGAAGAAGATCTGGACTTTGTACAAAACGACCCCTTTGGAAATGTCATCATTGCGGTTTACGTGACAGCTCATGCTCGCTTAAAATTGTACGAAGCTTTAGAACTGTTAGGGGAACGTGTCCTGTACTTTGACACGGACAGTTGCATTTACATCCATCACCCGAGTCAACATCACCCTGACATCGAAGGAGACCGTTTAGGAGCCTGGACAGACGAGCACCCCGACGACAAGATTTTAAGTTTCGTCAGTGGTGGTCCTAAAAATAACGCCTACGAATACCGGGACAAACAAGGACAAGTGCACACGAAGTGTAAAGTGAAAGGACTGACTCTGAATTATCGTACCAGTCGAGTGGTGAACTTTGGCGTATTGAAAGAAGCCTTGCAGTCTAGAGAAGATGAACACTTTAAAGTGACCACCTATCAACATAACAAGATTGTACGTTTACCCACTCACCACATCGTCAGTCTACCCTTGGAAAAAGGCTATCAAATTGTGTACCAGAAGTGAGTGCGACTTCCCAATCATTTCACCTCACCGTATGGACACGTCGGTATTGGTCTGTATATAAAAGGGAACCCTAGGCAAGATCGATAGTTCATTGTGACTACCAAGACCAAGCGAACAAGATGAATACTTTCAGAGAAACACAAAACAAGTGTAGAAAGGAACAATTGAAGTGTGGGGCTTCTAAAGTCTAATGCAAAGTTTTGCCTTCCACGAACCTATACCATTCCGTCTTACCTCACCATTGGCAAGGCAAACTGATGTTTCCTTTGTGCCGTACTTGTGCCGAAACGTGCAACCAAGATCAACCTTGTCAGCACACCCAGGAAGAACGGGCCTTGACGGGGACATGGGTAAGCGTAGAATTGTTCAAAGTATGGACATGGATACCATCTGTTAGATGTGTACGAAATTTGCCACTTTCCCAAGACTCAAGAATACCACAAGGGTGACCCCACGCAGAAAGGCATTTTCGCAGACTACGTGGATGCCTTTTTGAAACTGAAGCAAGAAGCCAGTGGCTATCCGTCCTGGTGTCACACTCCCGAAGACCAAAAGACGTTCAAAGAGAAATACTGGGCACAAGAAGGCATTACTTTAGATCACATCGAGAAAAACGAAGGCAGGCGATCGTTTGCCAAAGTGATGTTAAATTGCTTGTGGGGCAAAATGGCACAACGACCGTGTTTACCCAAGACGGAATATTTGACCGAACCTTCCCGCTATTTCCAGATGGTTCACGAGAAAACCAAATTCATGAAACACATGGACGTCGTTCACGAGAATTTGATCTTGGTCAATTACGAAGAAGATCTGGACTTTGTACAAAACGACCCCTTTGGAAATGTCATCATTGCGGCTTACGTGACAGCTCATGCTCGCTTAAAATTGTACGAAGCTTTAGAACTGTTAGGGGAACGTGTCCTGTACTTTGACACGGACAGTTGCATTTACATCCATCACCCGAGTCAACATCACCCTGACATCGAAGGAGACCGTTTAGGAGCCTGGACAGACGAGCACCCCGACGACAAGATTTTAAGTTTCGTCAGTGGTGGTCCTAAAAATTACCGCTACGAATACCGGGACAAACAAGGACAAGTGCACACGAAGTGTAAAGTGAATTATCGTACCAGTCGAGTGGTGAACTTTGGCGTATTGAAAGAAGCCTTGCAGTCTAGAGAAGATGAACACTTTAAAGTGACCACCTATCAACATAACAAGATTGTACGTTTACCCACTCACCACATCGTCAGTCTACCCTTGGAAAAAGGCTATCAAATTGTGTACCAGAAGCGAGTGCGACTTCCCAATCATTTCACCTTACCGTACGGACACGTCGGTATTGGTCTGTATATAAAAGGGAACCCTAGGCAAGATCGATAGTTCATTGTGACTACCAAGACCAAGCGAACAAGATGAATACTTTCAGAGAAACACAAAACAAGTTTAGAAAGGAACAATTCAAGTGTGGGGCTTATGAAGTGGAATGCAAAGTTTTGCTTCCCACGAACCTATACCATCCCGTCTTACCTCACCATTGCCAAGGCAAACTGATGTTTCCTTTGTGCCGTACTTGTGCCGAAACGTGCAACCAAGATCAACCTTGTCAGCACACCCAGGAAGAACGGGCCTTGACGGGGACATGGGTCAGCGTAGAATTGTTCAAAGTATGGACATGGGATACCAACTGTTAGATGTGAACGAAATTTGCCACTTTCCCAAGACTCAAGAATACCACAAGGGTGACCCCACGCAGAAAGGCATTTTCGCAGACTACGTGGATGCCTTTTTGAAACTGAAGCAAGAAGCCAGTGGCTATCCGTCCTGGTGTCACACTCCCGAAGACCAAAAGACGTTCAAAGAGAAATACTGGGCACAAGAAGGCATTACTTTAGATCACATCGAGAAAAACGAAGGCAGGCGATCGTTTGCCAAAGTGATGTTAAATTGCTTGTGGGGCAAAATGGCACAACGACCGTGTTTACCCAAGACGGAATATTTGACCGAACCTTCCCGCTATTTCCAGATGATTCACGACAAAACCAAATTCATGAAACATATGGACGTCGTTCGCGAGAATTTGATCTTGGTCAATTACGAAGAAGATCTGGACTTTGTACAGAACGACCCCTTTGGAAATGTCATCATTGCGGCTTACGTGAGAGCTCATGCTCGCTTAAAATTGTACGAAGCTTTAGAACTGTTAGGGGAACGTGTCCTGTACTTTGACACGGACAGTTGCATTTACATCCATCACCCGAGTCAACATCACCCTGACATCGAAGGAGACCGTTTAGGAGCCTGGACAGACGAGCACCCCGACGACAAGATTTTAAGTTTCGTCAGTGGTGGTCCTAAAAATAACGGCTACGAATACCGGGACAAACAAGGACAAGTGCACACGAAGTGTAAAGTGAAAGGACTGACTCTGAATTATCGTACCAGTCGAGTGGTGAACTTTGGCGTATTGAAAGAAGCCTTGCAGTCTAGAGAAGATGAACACTTTAAAGTGACCACCTATCAACATAACAAGATTGTACGTTTACCCACTCACCACATCGTCAGTCTACCCTTGGAAAAAGGCTATCAAATTGTGTACCAGAAGCTAGTGCGACCTCCCAATCATTTCACCTTACCGTATGGACAGGTCGGTATTGGTCTGTATATAAAAGGGAACCCTAGGCAAGATCGATAGTTCATTGTGACTACCAAGACCAAGCGAACAAGATGAATACTTTCAGAGAAACACAAAACAAGTTTAGAAAGGAACAATTCAAGTGTGGGGCTTATGAAGTGGAATGCAAAGTTTTTCTTCCCACGAACCTATACCATCCCGTCTTACCTCACCATTGCCAAGGCAAACTGATGTTTCCTTTGTGCCGTACTTGTGCCGAAACGTGCAACCAAGATCAACCTTGTCAGCACACCCAGGAAGAACGGGCCTTGACGGGGACATGGGTCAGCGTAGAATTGTTCAAAGTATGGACATGGGATACCAACTGTTAGATGTGAACGAAATTTGCCACTTTCCCAAGACTCAAGAATACCACAAGGGTGACCCCACGCAGAAAGGCATTTTCGCAGACTACGTGGATGCCTTTTTGAAACTGAAGCAAGAAGCCAGTGGCTATCCGTCCTGGTGTCACACTCCCGAAGACCAAAAGACGTTCAAAGAGAAATACTGGGCACAAGAAGGCATTACTTTAGATCACATCGAGAAAAACGAAGGCAGGCGATCGTTTGCCAAAGTGATGTTAAATTGCTTGTGGGGCAAAATGGCACAACGACCGTGTTTACCCAAGACGGAATATTTGACCGAACCTTCCCGCTATTTCCAGATGATTCACGACAAAACCAAATTCATGAAACATATGGACGTCGATCGCGAGAATTTGATCTTTGTCAATTACGAAGAAGATCTGGACTTTGTACAAAACGACCCCTTTGGAAATGTCATCATTGCGGTTTACGTGACAGCTCATGCTCGCTTAAAATTGTACGAAGCTTTAGAACTGTTAGGGGAACGTGTCCTGTACTTTGACACGGACAGTTGCATTTACATCCATCACCCGAGTCAACATCACCCTGACATCGAAGGAGACCGTTTAGGAGCCTGGACAGACGAGCACCCCGACGACAAGATTTTAAGTTTCGTCAGTGGTGGTCCTAAAAATAACGCCTACGAATACCGGGACAAACAAGGACAAGTGCACACGAAGTGTAAAGTGAAAGGACTGACTCTGAATTATCGTACCAGTCGAGTGGTGAACTTTGGCGTATTGAAAGAAGCCTTGCAGTCTAGAGAAGATGAACACTTTAAAGTGACCACCTATCAACATAACAAGATTGTACGTTTACCCACTCACCACATCGTCAGTCTACCCTTGGAAAAAGGCTATCAAATTGTGTACCAGAAGTGAGTGCGACTTCCCAATCATTTCACCTCACCGTATGGACACGTCGGTATTGGTCTGTATATAAAAGGGAACCCTAGGCAAGATCGATAGTTCATTGTGACTACCAAGACCAAGCGAACAAGATGAATACTTTCAGAGAAACACAAAACAAGTGTAGAAAGGAACAATTGAAGTGTGGGGCTTCTAAAGTCTAATGCAAAGTTTTGCCTTCCACGAACCTATACCATTCCGTCTTACCTCACCATTGGCAAGGCAAACTGATGTTTCCTTTGTGCCGTACTTGTGCCGAAACGTGCAACCAAGATCAACCTTGTCAGCACACCCAGGAAGAACGGGCCTTGACGGGGACATGGGTAAGCGTAGAATTGTTCAAAGTATGGACATGGATACCAGCTGTTAGAAGTGTACGAAATTTGCCACTTTCCCAAGACTCAAGAATACCACAAGGGTGACCCCACGCAGAAAGGCATTTTCGCAGACTACGTGGATGCCTTTTTGAAACTGAAGCAAGAAGCCAGTGGCTATCCGTCCTGGTGTCACACTCCCGAAGACCAAAAGACGTTCAAAGAGAAATACTGGGCACAAGAAGGCATTACTTTAGATCACATCGAGAAAAACGAAGGCAGGCGATCGTTTGCCAAAGTGATGTTAAATTGCTTGTGGGGCAAAATGGCACAACGACCGTGTTTACCCAAGACGGAATATTTGACCGAACCTTCCCGCTATTTCCAGATGATTCACGACAAAACTAAATTCATGAAACATATGGACGTCGTTCGCGAGAATTTGATCTTGGTCAATTACGAAGAAGATCTGGACTTTGTACAAAACGACCCCTTTGGAAATGTCATCATTGCGGCTTACGTGACAGCTCATGCTCGCTTAAAATTGTACGAAGCTTTAGAACTGTTAGGGGAACGTGTCCTGTACTTTGACACGGACAGTTGCATTTACATCCATCACCCGAGTCAACATCACCCTGACATCGAAGGAGACCGTTTAGGAGCCTGGACAGACGAGCACCCCGGCGACAAGATTTTAAGTTTCGTCAGTGGTGGTCCTAAAAATAACGGCTACGAATACCGGGACAAACAAGGACAAGTGCACACGAAGTGTAAAGTGAATTATCGTACCAGTCGAGTGGTGAACTTTGGCGTATTGAAAGAAGCCTTGCAGTCTAGAGAAGATGAACACTTTAAAGTGACCACCTATCAACATAACAAGATTGTACGTTTACCCACTCACCACATCGTCAGTCTACCCTTGGAAAAAGGCTATCAAATTGTGTACCAGAAGCGAGTGCGACTTTAAAATCATTTCACCTTACCGTATGGACACGTCGGTATTGGTCTGTATATAAAAGGGAACCCTAGGCAAGATCGATAGTTCATTGTGACTACCAAGACCAAGCGAACAAGATGAATACTTTCAGAGAAACACAAAACAAGTGTAGAAAGGAACAATTGAAGTGTGGGGCTTCTAAAGTCTAATGCAAAGTTTTGCCTTCCACGAACCTATACCATTCCGTCTTACCTCACCATTGCCAAGGCAAACTGATGTTTCCTTTGTGCCGTACTTGTGCCGAAACGTGCAACCAAGATCAACCTTGTCAGCACACCCAGGAAGAACGGGCCTTGACGGGGACATAGGTCAGCGTAGAATTGTTCAAAGTATGGACATGGATACCAGCTGTTAGAAGTGTACGAAATTTGCCACTTTCCCAACACTCAACAATACCACAAGGGTGACCCCACGCAGAAAGGCATTTTCGCAGACTACGTGGATGCCTTTTTGAAACTGAAGCAAGAAGCCAGTGGCTATCCGTCCTGGTGTCACACTCCCGAAGACCAAAAGACGTTCAAAGAGAAATACTGGGCACAAGAAGGCATTACTTTAGATCACATCGAGAAAAACGAAGGCAGGCGATCGTTTGCCAAAGTGATGTTAAATTGCTTGTGGGGCAAAATGGCACAACGACCGTGTTTACCCAAGACGGAATATTTGACCGAACCTTCCCGCTATTTCCAGATGATTCACGACAAAACCAAATTCATGAAACACATGGACGTCGTTCGCGAGAATTTGATCTTGGTCAATTACGAAGAAGATCTGGACTTTGTACAAAACGACCCCTTTGGAAATGTCATCATTGCGGTTTACGTGACAGCTCATGCTCGCCTAAAATTGTACGAAGCTTTAGAACTGTTAGGGGAACGTGTCCTGTACTTTGACACGGCAGTTGCATTTACATCCATCACCCGAGTCAACATCACCCTGACATCGAAGGAGACCGTTTAGGAGCCTGGACAGACGAGCACCCCGACGACAAGATTTTAAGTTTCGTCAGTGGTGGTCCTAAAAATAACGCCTACGAATACCGGGACAAACAAGGAGAAGTGCACACGAAGTGTAAAGGGAAAGGACTGACTCTGAATTATCGTACCAGTCGAGTGGTGAACTTTGGCGTATTGAAAGAAGCCTTGCAGTCTAGAGAAGATGAACACTTTAAAGTGACCACCTATCAACATAACAAGATTGTACGTTTACCCACTCACCACATCGTCAGTCTACCCTTGGAAAAAGGCTATCAAATTGTGTACCAGAAGCTAGTGCGACTTCCCAATCATTTCACCTTACCGTACGGACACGTCGGTATTGGTCTGTATATAAAAGGGAACCCTAGGCAAGATCGATAGTTCATTGTGACTACCAAGACCAAGCGAACAAGATGAATACTTTCAGAGAAACACAAAACAAGTTTAGAAAGGAACAATTCAAGTGTGGGGCTTATGAAGTGGAATGCAAAGTTTTGCTTCCCACGAACCTATACCATCCCGTCTTACCTCACCATTGCCAAGGCAAACTGATGTTTCCTTTGTGCCGTACTTGTGCCGAAACGTGCAACCAAGATCAACCTTGTCAGCACACCCAGGAAGAACGGGCCTTGACGGGGACATGGGTCAGCGTAGAATTGTTCAAAGTATGGACATGGGATACCAACTGTTAGATGTGAACGAAATTTGCCACTTTCCCAAGACTCAAGAATACCACAAGGGTGACCCCACGCAGAAAGGCATTTTCGCAGACTACGTGGATGCCTTTTTGAAACTGAAGCAAGAAGCCAGTGGCTATCCGTCCTGGTGTCACACTCCCGAAGACCAAAAGACGTTCAAAGAGAAATACTGGGCACAAGAAGGCATTACTTTAGATCACATCGAGAAAAACGAAGGCAGGCGATCGTTTGCCAAAGTGATGTTAAATTGCTTGTGGGGCAAAATGGCACAACGACCGTGTTTACCCAAGACGGAATATTTGACCGAACCTTCCCGCTATTTCCAGATGATTCACGACAAAACCAAATTCATGAAACATATGGACGTCGTTCGCGAGAATTTGATCTTGGTCAATTACGAAGAAGATCTGGACTTTGTACAAAACGACCCCTTTGGAAATGTCATCATTGCGGCTTACGTGACAGCTCATGCTCGCTTAAAATTGTACGAAGCTTTAGAACTGTTAGGGGAACGTGTCCTGTACTTTGACACGGACAGTTGCATTTACATCCATCACCCGAGTCAACATCACCCTGACATCGAAGGAGACCGTTTAGGAGCCTGGACAGACGAGCACCCCGACGACAAGATTTTAAGTTTCGTCAGTGGTGGTCCTAAAAATAACGCCTACGAATACCGGGACAAACAAGGACAAGTGCACACGAAGTGTAAAGTGAAAGGACTGACTCTGAATTATCGTACCAGTCGAGTGGTGAACTTTGGCGTATTGAAAGAAGCCTTGCAGTCTAGAGAAGATGAACACTTTAAAGTGACCACCTATCAACATAACAAGATTGTACGTTTACCCACTCACCACATCGTCAGTCTACCCTTGGAAAAAGGCTATCAAATTGTGTACCAGAAGTGAGTGCGACTTCCCAATCATTTCACCTCACCGTATGGACACGTCGGTATTGGTCTGTATATAAAAGGGAACCCTAGGCAAGATCGATAGTTCATTGTGACTACCAAGACCAAGCGAACAAGATGAATACTTTCAGAGAAACACAAAACAAGTGTAGAAAGGAACAATTGAAGTGTGGGGCTTCTAAAGTCTAATGCAAAGTTTTTGCCTTCCATGAACCTATACCATTCCGTCTTACCTCACCATTGGCAAGGCAAACTGATGTTTCCTTTGTGCCGTACTTGTGCCGAAACGTGCAACCAAGATCAACCTTGTCAGCACACCCAGGAAGAACGGGCCTTGACGGGGACATGGGTAAGCGTAGAATTGTTCAAAGTATGGACATGCATACCATCTGTTAGATGTGTACGAAATTTGCCACTTTCCCAAGACTCAAGAATACCACAAGGGTGACCCCACGCAGAAAGGCATTTTCGCAGACTACGTGGATGCCTTTTTGAAACTGAAGCAAGAAGCCAGTGGCTATCCGTCCTGGTGTCACACTCCCGAAGACCAAAAGACGTTCAAAGAGAAATACTGGGCACAAGAAGGCATTACTTTAGATCACATCGAGAAAAACGAAGGCAGGCGATCGTTTGCCAAGTGATGTTAAATTGCTTGTGGGGCAAAATGGCACAACGACCGTGTTTACCCAAGACGGAATATTTGACCGAACCTTCCCGCTATTTCCAGATGGTTCACGACAAAACCAAATTCATGAAACACATGGACGTCGTTCACGAGAATTTGATCTTGGTCAATTACGAAGAAGATCTGGACTTTGTACAAAACGACCCCTTTGGAAATGTCATCATTGCGGCTTACGTGACAGCTCATGCTCGCTTAAAATTGTACGAAGCTTTAGAACTGTTAGGGGAACGTGTCCTGTACTTTGACACGGACAGTTGCATTTACATCCATCACCCGAGTCAACATCACCCTGACATCGAAGGAGACCGTTTAGGAGCCTGGACAGACGAGCACCCCGACGACAAGATTTTAAGTTTCGTCAGTGGTGGTCCTAAAAATTACCGCTACGAATACCGGGACAAACAAGGACAAGTGCACACGAAGTGTAAAGTGAATTATCGTACCAGTCGAGTGGTGAACTTTGGCGTATTGAAAGAAGCCTTGCAGTCTAGAGAAGATGAACACTTTAAAGTGACCACCTATCAACATAACAAGATTGTACGTTTACCCACTCACCACATCGTCAGTCTACCCTTGGAAAAAGGGCTATCAAATTGTGTACCAGAAGCTAGTA